>JABMCL010001041.1:227500-235000 GCA_018857735.1 Alviniconcha marisindica | reverse complement strand
CCCAGGACGGCCACCTCGACTCTCACACAGCTCCCGAGCTCTGAGGCCTTTAGGTCCGTGTTGGTTTACGTCCACTGAGACCGTACGGACTATTAGGGACAGCCGGGGAGCCCAGGACGGCCACCTCGACTCTCACACGGCTCCTGAGCTGTGTCTGGACGCTGTGTTGCAAGTTCCCGCACAGTTTATTGGTACCCAAACCAGTTTCGGAGGGCGCTGACGGCAGCGTCGGTGGACAGCAGCGCGGAGATAAAGAGTGATGCCCTTTCAGTTGTGTAAGCAGTTCTGGCAGAGTTCATTGGAGGAAGAGGCCGGAAAACGATGCTCGTCCGGAGTGTGTGTTGGTCCCTGAGTGACGGTACGTCACTGCCACCCCGCTATGTCGAGTCCCCCCCCCCCCCCCCCCCCTACACACACAGACAGTCACCCCACCCCACCCCACCCCCTCGCCCCGTCACGTCGCAGTGATCGATCGCTTGGCACCCTGGCGGCACACTCCCAGCCCGGCTTTCCGGCAGCCTTCCTGCAACTCTGCCGTAAGTGGTTACGGCACTGAAAGGGGCACTTCAGTCTTATCTCCGAGCATCTGTCTGTCGACCGAAATCGCCGCAGCGAGTGACAAGTGCGTCTCACGTTGTCAGCGCCCCCCGTTGTAGACTTGACAAGTTGGAGCACGGTATGTAGGTCCATGAGTTGGGAGGAACAAGACCTTGTGAGCCGGTTGGGCCTAGCGGTAAGGCGTTAGGCTGGTAAGCGGAAGGACCTCGGTTCGATACCGCTTCGGCTCTCCTTTCTCTTCAAAAAGGTTGTGTGTGGTTTGTGAACACTGTCTTGTGACTTTGTCCATCACTTTCTGCTGAAACATTAAAATGGCTCTCATCGCTGCCCATCTTAATGCAGGCATCATTCTGGTGGTGACGGTGTAGCGATAGGTATATAATCTCCCTCTTCCCCCACGTCCATACCCCCTTCCCCCCCTTCTCCCCGTCCCTAATAAGGCTTCTGGTTTCTGTGGACGTTAAGCACCATGTTTACTTATTGGAACAAGACCGTGCAATCAGCATGGCGTCACTGGAGTAAGCATTGAAAACTTGGAAACAATAGAGGAATTTTCGGGATATTAATAAACTGTGCTCTTCGAACACATGCACACGCACACACACACGCACGCACGCGCGCGCGCGCACGCCTCACACACACACACACACACACACACACACACACACACACACACACACACACACACACACACGCAGAGTAACCACGATTGTTTTTAATAGTATTTTTATTCATTGTTTAAAATTCATACACTTCAACTTCACTCTTCGTGCAGGGAAATAAAACTACGGGTTACTACCCTACCAGTGACTTTCGAGTGTTCCGAAATGTGTAAATCAAAGTAATAGTCGTTCTACTTTTCGCACGTGCTACGTCTTTGCTTGATTACTTCTGCCGATGCGAAAGCAGCTTCGTTTTCAGCTCCCAGCGGTATTCGCTTAGCCCAGATTATTCAGCCCAGCTGAGAGAGAGAGGGAGAGGGGGGGGAGAGGGAGAGAGGGAGGGAGAGGGAGGGGGGGAGAGACGAGAGAGAGAGAGGAGAGGGGAGAGAGGAGGAGAGAGGGGAGAGGGAGAGGGAGAGAGAGAGAGAGAGAGAGAGAGAGAGAGAGGGGAGAGAGAGAGGAGAGAAGAGAGAAGAGATCAGACCAGGGAGAGAGAGAGAGACTGATATTTTGGATTTGAAAGCCAGCTCACACCGTTTGCCTTTGATGTGCGTTGGGATTTTCCTTTGTGGGGGTACTGAGATGTATGGGTTTCTTTTTTCAATTGCCTGAAAATCTTTCTGTTCTGTTCGTACGTGCGAAACAAATGATTATGGTAATAAAATTATGTCGTTCTCGGTCAAAGTGTGTGTGTGTGTGTGGGTGTGTACGTGTGTGTGTGTGTGTGTACGTGTGTGTGTGTTGTGTTGCGTTGAGTGTGGTGTGTGTGTGTGTGTGTGTGTGTGTGTGTGTGTGTGTGTGTGTGTGTGTGTGTGTGTGTGTGTGTGTGTGTACAGTCCAGGTTTGAAATGGGGCAGCAGGGTCGGAGGAAAACCGATTCTATGTTCACAGTGACAGTCGGTGGAATGGGGCCATCGATCAAAGGAATTGATTTTATACTGCAGGGAATTGCTCTCTCTCTCTCTCTCTCTCTCTCTCTCTCTCTCTCTCTCTCTCTCTCTCTCTCTCTCTCTCTCTCTCAGACACACACACACACACACACACATACACACACACACAAAACACACACACACACACACGGGAGCGCGCGCGAACAAAGGCGTGTAGATCACAGACCGGAGTTCGGCAAGCTAGGTGCAGATGTGTGGGACAATTATTCATGCATAATTAACGTTTGTCCCCGAGGATGAGTTGATTTCTCAGTGTATCATCACCCCACCCCACCCCGTTTTATCTGTCAACGTGCATACTAGCAATGTGACGGACATGGTGTTGCTGTAAGATGCCTCCCCCCCCCCCCCCCCGCCGTCACGCTTTTTGTTTTGTTTTTGTTTGTTTGTTTGTTTGTTCATCCACTTTACCGATTGCACGCGCATAGATAGACTGACAGACGTACAGCCAACAACACGCACGCGCGCGCGCTCACACACACACACACCGGGCACTGCATTTGTCAAAAAACTGGGTTGCGGTTAATTTTATAACGTTTCAAATGCTGTTTCTTTGACAGATGGGCGGTTGTTGAATGCAGAATAGAAACAGAAAGAAAATGGACCTGGTAGTTGACTTGACAGACACTGGGAGGAGTGGGGGGGGGGGGGGGGGGGCGGTATGTGTGGAGAGAGAGAGAGAATTGGTGATGATACACGAAGAAAACGATTTTAGCACCATATTATTAGCTTTATTAGAAGTCCGCCCAGAGAGAGAGAGAAACGGTTGAGTTTTTTTTATGTAGGCGGGGTGGGGGTGCAGTGAAGGGCCATAACTTCTCCTGATAACAGTACAACAATGTGGATTTGTTTCAGTGGCAGGAATTGAACAAATTTTGCTGTTGGTTGCAGTTAGTTTTTCAATTTATTTTCTTCTCCAGAATAAACTATTGTCTCATTTACCTGTTGTGAAAACTGTCAAAATCAAATGTGCGAAAGAATACCGTTTTGTTGTTTTTACCCTCAATATTGTTAGTGGTGTCTGTGCCGGGAGCGAATCAATCGAGTTTTGTGATACAGGGCCAATTACTCGTGGAAGCTCATGTAGGGTGCGCCCAGCTCAGTTCTCTCCCTTGCTCCGTCTCGTGCTCTCTAGCGCGTCGCGCGAAAGAGAGACTGGAGTGGAGCAGTCTTCCTGAGGATGTTCACAATAACAACAAGAAAAAAGAAAAAAAAAGGGGGTAGGGGAGAAGTAAACAGCAACAACAACAACAACAACAACAACAACAATAAACTGATTGTTTTTAATTGTTGCTGCTGCTGTTGTTTCTAGTGATTCTTAATTAGATTGCTGTTGTTTCTGGGTTGTTGCGGGTGTGTGTGGTGTGTGTGTGTGTGTGTGTGTGTGTGTGGTGTGGTGGGTGTGTGGTGTGTGGGGGGGGGGTTATTTTCTCCTCCTTTTTCTCCTCCTCCTTCTCCTTCGTCCTTCTCTTTCGTTCACCTCCTTCTCCATCTTCTCTCAGTAAGTAACTTTTTTTCTTTTTTTTTACGCCCAATCAACTTATATCAGGGCGATGAAATAATAATAAGTCCACAGGTAAATAATATATAATTATAGGTATATATCTCCACGTGTTACACGCGTGCATGTTCATGTGCAATGAATGAATCAATTTCGTTTCGACGTGAGCCGACGTGTGGCCGCCCGAGGGTGCAGAAAACCATGCACAACCAGCACAGGCTGTAAAAGAGTAGCGTTAACTTGTCAACAGCCCCGTATCAGTGCCACGGCTGTCTTTGTCACGGAGAGCGTGAGCCGAAGGCACTGGGCTCAGTGGTAAGCAGAGGGACCTCGGTTCGAATCCGCTTCGGCTCTCCTTTCTCTTCAGAAGTTGTGGCCTGTGGACACTGCCTTGTGACTGTGGTCCCTCACAATTAATGACACATTAAAATGGCTCTAGTCGCGATGCAGGAGTGATTCTGATGGTGACGGTGTAGCGATAGGTATATAATCTACCTCTCCCCCCACCCCCATACCCCCTTCCAACCGCTTCTCCCCGTCCCTAATAAGCCTTATGGTTTCTGCGGACGTTAAGCACCATGTTTACTTACTTACTGTCTCGGAGAGAGAGAGAGAGAGAGGAGAGAGAGAGAGAGAGAGAGAGAGAGAATTTTGAGGAGAGGGAGGGAGGGAGAGACAGAACCACAGAGCGAGAGAGAAAGAGAGAGAGAGACTGATTGGAGAGAGAGAGAGAGAGAGAGAGAGAGAGAGAGAGAGAGAGAGAGAGAGAGAGAGAGAGAGGGAGGGAGGAGAAACAGAACCACAGAGCGAGAAGAGAAAGAGAGAGAGCTGATAAGGAAAGAGAGAGAGAGAGAGAGAGAGAGAGAGAGAGAGAGAGAGAGAATTTTGAGGAGAGGGAGGGAGGAGACAGAACCACAGAGCGAGAGAGAAAGAGAGAGAGAGACTGATTGGAGGAGAGAGAGAGAGAGAGAGAGAGAGAGAGAGAATTTGAGGAGAGGGAGGGAGGGAGGGAGGGAGAGAGAAACAGAACCACAGAGCGAGGAGAGAGAGAGAGAGAGACTGATTGGAGAGAGAGAGAGAGAGAGAGAGGAGAGAGAGAGAGAGGAGGGGGGTAGACGAGAGAAGGGGGATAGGGGGGTAGAGGAGAGGGGAGAAGAGGGGCGCATAGAGGAGAGGGAATGGAGGCCTCTTTCGCCTGGGCTTGGGCTGTGTCACAACGCCGCTACGCTGACATCAGCAAGCACTCCAAGGCTGCATTAAAATGTTGTTATGGGCGCTGCATAGTTATGTGGGGGCTATCTCAGTTCAGCCATGATAAGCGCCTTGCATAACAGCATGCTCCCTCCAGACACGGAGGTAAACTCTCCAAAGACGGCGTGTGCCGCTGCCTATGTGGTGGGGTGATAAACAAACAAAACAAAAAACACTAAACACAGTTGAATACACGCAATCCTCTCATACACTTGTGCCCGCCGCCGCCACCCCCACCTCTCTCTCTCTCCTCTCTCTCTCTCTCTCTCTCTCTCTCTCTCTCTCTCTCTCCACCACTACACCACACATCACTACTCCACACACACCACACACACACACACGCAGCACGCACGCACACCACACTCACACTCACACCACACACACACACACACACACACACACACACACACACACACACACACACACACACTGACACTGAGACACATACACACACACACACACACACACACACACACACACACACACACACACACACACACACACACACACACACACTGACACAGACACACACACACACACACACACACACACACACACACACAGAACTGTGACACACACGCTTGTCACTGTACATTTGCACTAAAACGGCCCGCTGACAACCGCCGGAATGTTCAGCTGGGGAATGCTTCGTCTGTGACAACATCTGTGAGTCTGCGGCCAGAGATAACGGAACAGTACTAGATTGGTCCACTGAAGTCCTGATTGTGGCTACCCGCCGCAGTGGAAAGAGAAGAACTGTCCAGAAACTCCGATGTATATACCGTATGAAGCAGATAAAATCGGATGTATGTGGCTTTCATTGTTTAAATCAGTGCTAGGGCTTAGAGTAGCCTACTCTTGGAAACCCTTTTTGTTTGCCGGCTTGTTGTACAGCTCAGCCGATCTGTTTTTCAATGCATTGCAACAAACAGTGTTTGTTTAAATCAACAAGACCTGAGAGTTGCACACTGATGTGCTAGATTCCGACGTTGGGTGTGCCGGACGGGAAGAGGGCGAGAGAGTGTGTGTGTGTTGGGGGGGGGGGGGGGGACTGGATTTTAACGTCCGGCTGGCAACCGCACAGTCAACAAAGGACAAATGGGGAGGGGGGGGGGGACTTGGTGACTGTGCTGTAACTTTGGCCATAAGCTCTGTAGTAACATAGTCTCAACACTGACCAGGCGTTTATTTGCTGCCCTTGCAACCCCCTTACCCCAAAACTCGACTGACATGCCTAGGATTTTTGGCTCCATCTCATTCCCCATCTTAGCACCACCACCCCCACCCCCTTCAACCCTCCCCCTGCTCTCTCTCTCTCTCTCTCTCTCTCTCTCTCTCTCTCTCTCTCTCTCTCTCTCTCTCTCCCCCTAAAGAAACGGGAAGAAAAGAAAAGAAAAGAAAAAAGAAAAAGAAAAAAAACACAGCTCCCTTTCCTTCAGCCCTCAAATTTCTTTGTGTAGGACTTCGCAGCTCCGGTGTGGGTTGGGGAGGGGGTGGGGGGGTTGGAGAGATCAAAGCGGAATAAAAGCGCCGTTGAATGCTGTGTTTATATGATCTGCCCAGGCGGCAGTTTCCTTTTTGACAGTCGTTGGCAAGTTGTCAGCGCCAGGCGCCAGATGACGGGCCGAATGGGCTGGGGAAGTGTGCCGGCTTTTGTGTGTGTGTGTGTGTGTGTGTGTGTGTGTGTGTGTGTGTGTGATGGTGGTTGGGGGTGGGGGAGGGAGTGTTGTGCGGGGGTCGGGGGGAGGGGGGGGGGGGGGCAGGCTCTGTTTGTAGTTGAGATACTGTGGGTCGTTGCTTCGGTCATTGGCTATACGGTATTGTTGTCGTTCTGCCATTTGTTTATTATTCCGGCTCCTTCCCTTCATATCATTGGGCACGCGTCCAGCCACTGCTGTACCCATCCGTTAGTGGATGCATGCCTGTGTTGATCTCCCTCACTCTCTTCCCGCCTCTCTGTCTCTCTATGTCTGTGTCTGTGTCTGTCTGTCTGTCTCTGTCTGTCTGTCTGTCTGCCTGTCTGTCTGCCTGTCTGTCTCTCTCTTTCTCTGTCTCTGTCTGTCTGTAGTGTCTGTCTGTCTGTCTCTAAGTCTCTCTCTCTCTCTCTCTCTCTCTCTCTCTCTCTCTCTCTCTGCCAGCCACGAGTGTGTGTGTGTGTGCGTGTGCGTGTGTGTGTACGTCCGCCCTATTGCTGTACAAACGTGTAATGCAGAACTTCAGTTCTTCAACCTTCAAATCTGAAAAGTGAATAAAATGGCACGTGTGATGCTGTGACTGTGAATTTAGAACAGCAGTTCTGGCAAGCACAGTAACTGTGGATCCTTAACAGCAAAACGGACGTACATACTTATCTCCCTTACAACAGTCCTCGATCGGGCACGAAGGTTTTCAAATTGTCTACAACCATCATTAGTATAATTACTGTGTTCATTACATGAATGCAAAATCGCTCGCCACACCTTCTTTCTTTTATTCAAAATAACAAACATATGGCAGTCAATACTGTCAGACTTTGGAGAACAACAGCATCGTCAGTCTAATATGATTACACATTTGCTGGGGTTCCCCTCTTGATCAC
>JABMCL010001041.1:217500-220000 GCA_018857735.1 Alviniconcha marisindica | reverse complement strand
TATTTACATAAAACCTCGAAAATAATATATAAACACAACTTTGTATTTCTCGCACAACACAAATTATTATTTTGGTTGTCGGATAATTTTCTTTCTCTCTTTGACATTCCCCAGGTTGTTTCTTTTTTTAGTTTAACCCTTGGGGCCCCCGAAGGTTTCGGGGTTTTAAACCCTGCCAAACCCCCCAAGGGGCTTCGGTTTAAACCCTGCGTACCCCAGAAGGGGCTTCGGTTTAAGCCCTGCGTACCCTAGAAGGTACTTCGGTGTAAGCCCTGCGTACCCGAGAATGTGCTTCGGTTTAAGCCCTGCGTACCCCAGATTGTGCTTCGGTTTAAGCCCTGCATACCCCAGATTGTGCTTCGGTTTAAGCCTTGCGTAACCCAGAGTGTGCTTCGGTTTAAGCCCTGCGTACCCCAGAATGTGCTTCGGTTTAAGCCCTGCGTACCCGAGAAGGGGCCAAAGGAGTAAACGCTCTGCCACCCCAGGGGTCGGTTATTGAGAAGCCCAGAAGATAGGGGCTGGCATTCTATTCCCACACGGGAGCAGTTTATTTCCAGCATTGCTGTGGTGGCAGTGGTCTCGTTCAGGTTCAAATGCGGACTTGAATAACTTGTCCCAGCGGTTACGGGGAGTGCCTGTCTTTATCTCCTGTGGCAGCATTCCATTCGTCAACGGTCTTACCTGACAGCCTTTTGCTCGAGTGCACGTGAAGCATTCTTTTCAATTCCCGCCCCTTGCTGTAAGCGAACACAATCAGTTCCGTTTCTGAGTAATGCCGTTTTGCGCTCGTCTGACCCATCATTAAAGAGAGAGAGAGAGAGAGAGAGAGAGAGAGAGAGAGAGAGAGAGACACACACACACACACACACACACACACACACGCACGCACACACAAACGCACGCGCAAATGAGCGCACGCACATTCTACGACAGTCCTCAACGTCCACAGGCAGGTAACAGTGTAGATAATGAGAAAAGCAACAACAACAACAAAAATATAAAATTGCAACAGCTACACCCACTGACAAAAACCGTTGAACGTGATCGGCGGAAACGTCAGGCAAGTGAGGAGGTCGCGTGGGGGACCGTGTCGGAGGAGGTGAGGGGGGGGGGGGGGTGGATTCTACCAGAAAGGTAGGGAGGATCTGGATGTCACAGCCATTGAATAATTCGGTGAGCCGAATGGGATTTGAACCTGGGCCCATCTCGGTGCTTGTGCCAGCAGCTAAGCGCTTTACCACTGGGCCAATTGGGCTCACGGAGTCACAGTTCCATCGGCATGTGCGTGCGTGCCATCGGCAATAGTGCGCGGCTTTGTTGGCCTGTCCTTAAAAATAACAGGGCCTACAATACTGCACCGTCAGTGGCTTCCAGTGCAGTGTGTGTGTGTGTGCGTGTGCGTGCGTGCGTGCGTGCGTGTGTGTATGTGTGCGTGCGTGCGTGTGTGTATGTGTGCGTGCGTACGTGCGTGTGCGTGCATGGTGTGTGCCTGCGTGCGCGCGCGCGCCGGTGTGTGTGTGGGGGAGGGGGGGAGAGAGAGAGGCGAGAGAGTTTGTTCTCTCCGGCATCTGAACGGTTGAGGGTGGGGGGGGGGGAACAAGTAGCTGATTGTTACATGGCATATGATTTAGGTCTAGGAGACCATAAACCGAGCAAATCCGGAGGGAAAAGAAAAAGAGCAGAAAGTCCATCATAAAGAGCCTACAGGGAGCAGGAAGTCCATCATAAAGAGCCTACAGGGGGCCGGATCAAGCTCTGAATGAAGCGAGACAGACACTCAGAAAAAGGGAAAGAAAGTGCCGTCAGTAATTTAGAAATAATTTTTAAATGCTAAGAATCCCCCGAACCCCCCCCCCCTCTCTCTCTCTTTTAAAGAGTACACGTGTATTTTTGTATTAAAAAAAATATTGTACACATACCTCTTTCTTCAGAGATCGGAACAGGTCTCTGTTGTCCTGCTTCTTATGGCCAAAGACTTCCCCGCCCCTCTCCGTACGGTAGTGTCTCTGGTACGGCCAAAGACTTCCCGCCGCTGTCCTTACGGTAGTATTTCTGGTACGGCCAAAGACTTCCCCGCCCCTGTCCTTACTGTAGTATTTCTGGTACGGCCAAAGACTTCCCTGCCCCTGTCCTTACGGTAGTATTCCAGATACGGCCAAAGACTTCCCTGCCCCTGTCCTTACGGTAGTGTCTCTGGTACGGCCAAAGACTTCCCCGCCCCTGTCCTTACGGTAGTATTTCTGGTACGGCCAAAGACTTCCCCGCCCCTGTCCTTACGGTAGTATTTCTGGTACGGCCAAAGACCTTCCCCGCGCCCTTTCGTACAGGAGTGTCTCAGGTACAGGCATGTGAGAAATACCGTAGCGATTCAGGTCTTAGTTGCTGTGTTCCTGTGACGTCTTTCGAGGGCTAATGAAGTGTAGTCGTTTGTTGAGGAGAGGAGTTTAAAGACACAGAAGAGTTTAAAGACACAGAAGTTTAAAGACACAGAGGAGTTTAA
>JABMCL010001041.1:210000-212500 GCA_018857735.1 Alviniconcha marisindica | reverse complement strand
GTGTTTTTTAAGCGTTTTTCCATCAGTAATCCGCCGAGCTCTGACATGCACTGACAGGATCTGTAAGGTGCTGTGTGTGATCGTTTTGCACAGGTGTGTATACTCACGGAGAACCTCGGTTAACACGACTAACCGTCTGATCCGGCGAAGGACGTGTACAGCGTGTACAGAATTGGACTTCCACTCGGCACAAATGTCTGGGCGAGAGCAAAGCCGAGCAAATAACTGTCCCCCAACCACGTAGTGACCTCGCCCGTCCGTGCCCAGCTAACTTTCGTCAGCCGGTCGTGTTTAGTTCACTTTTGGCTCGGTCGTGTTTAGTTCACTTTCGGCTCGGTCGTGTTTAGTTCACTTTCGGCTCGGTCGTGTTTGGTTAACCTTTGGCTCGGGCATATTTTGCTAACTTTTGGCTCGGTCGTGTTTAGTTCACTTTCGGCTCGATCGTGTTTATTTTAAATTTTGGCTCGGTCGAGTTAACTTTTGGCTCGGTCATGTTTTGTTAACTTTTGGCTCGATCGTGTTTGGTTAACTTTTGGCTCGGTCGTGTTTAGTTAACTTTTGGCGTCGGTACATGTATGCATTAAGCCTCTGTGTGAGAAAGTAAAACGATGTGAATGGCCGCAGAGATTACGAGGAATCGCTGTTGTTGTCTTCTGTTGTTGCTGTTAGTAACGTTTCCCAGCCACCCAGTCTGGGGGTCACACGGGATCTGCACAAACGCACCCCATAGGCTGAGAGGATTGCATGTGTGACTGTTTAAAAAAAAGAAAAGATTACCCCTCCACTAGTACGGGCAGCCACGTGCCGTCTTCGGAGGATTTGTTTCTATTCTGGAGGGTGGGTGCTGTTTATGGAAGGGGCTTATCACGGGTGAAGATAGCCCCCATATACAGCCCCTCACTATCTGTCCGATCTCCTTCAGCCTTGTACTCCAGCAAAACAATTACGATCTGCATCTGACACACGAACCTTTGTCCGCGTGTAAACACAAAAATATTTGGTGAAAGATCTTTTTCTTATGCTGGCCCATCTGTCTGGAACAGTTTGCCTCAAACACTCCGCCACTCTGACTCTACCTCCTCTTTCAAAGCCGCCCTCCAGACGCACCTGTTTAATCATTATTTCTAAACTGTTTTTCACAGCCCTGCCCATCCCCTCGTCCGACACTGTGTATGTGTGTAAAGCGCCCTGTGCTGCCACCTAGTGTGGTAGATGGGTGCTCTACAAATCCTCTTTATTATTATTATTATTATTATTATACCCAGGCTGCGCGTAACACCATTTTAATGTAGCCTCGGTGTTCATGCTGCCGTCCTGGCGTGTCAGTGTGGATCGAGACGCAACCCGAGCCAAGGTGGACAAGGAATCCATGAGCGCAGTGGACACAACGCTAGCAAAGCAGCGAGATACGAAATGCAGGGCAGGAGACCAGCAGCCCATCAATAGGCCAGCAGTTTTCAAAGCTGCTTCTGCCTTTTCGCGACGGCAGCAAAACGGAGCTGGCGAAAGTGCAAAAGTCGTTTTGAGATAATTACTTCGGGGTTTGTTTGTGTGTGTGTGTGTGTGTGTGTGTGTGTGTGTGTGTGTGTGTGTGTGTGTGTGTGTGTGTGTGTGTGTGCATTCGTGTGTGTGAGTGTGTGTGGGGTTTTGTGTGTTTGCGTTTGTGGGGCGTGCGTTTTGTGCGGGGGTGCGTGTGTTGTGTGGTGTGTGTGTGCGTGTGTGCGTGTGTGTGTGTGTGTGTGTGGTGTGTGTGTGTGTGTGTGTGTGTGTGTGTGTGTGTGTGTGTGTGTGTGTGTGTTGAGAGGAGGGTTGCACATTAAGCAGACTGTAACAGTCGCCATTGTCAGCAGGTCTGAAGGCTTACTGGCGTGGCGCCTGTTGAGGCTTCATTATTACTGCAATGTGTTGTACGTAATAATGACTGATGGTGATTGACGTTAGCATGGTATCGGGAGGCTAGCAGTGGCCTGTGGGTGTTGTCGAGGGTACGGTACTCACGTGCGGGACTAGAATAATAGCTAGGACTGTTTACTGATCACAGTAATTCTCTGTCTTTCGCTCTCTCTGTGTTTCTCTCTGTCTCTGTCTGTCTCTCTCTCTCTGTGTCTCTCTCGTCTCACCCTCTCTCTCTCCTCCTTGCCCTAAACATGCTTATGAATTGATATCTGATTTAGTTTTGCGTATGTTTGAAATCGGTATGAGTATGTGTACATCCCCGTCTCTCACCGCCCCCCCCCCCCCCCCCCCCCTCTCTCTCTCTCTCTCCTTGTTAGGTTTTGACTGAACCTAAAATACTATCCTTGTAAGATTATAAAATTAAAATTTTCGAGTGTGAGCTCTCTCTGTGTGTCTCTCACTCTCTCTCCCCCTCTCCCTCTCTGTCTCTCCCTGCCCTTGTCAGACAGGTTTTGACTGAACCTAAACTACAATCCTTGTAAAATTATCAAATTATAGTTTTCGTGTCCACCCCAGCCCCGACCCCCACCTCGCCCCGCATTCT
>JABMCL010001041.1:187500-195000 GCA_018857735.1 Alviniconcha marisindica | reverse complement strand
ACTTGTAACGCGGCTGTATTAACTTCGTACGGCCGCTTCGTATTCCCCCTACCGCCCAGGTTTTTTCCCCAAATGAAACCAAATTGTAGGTCAGACTTCACAAAGCTCGAGGCGCGCGTCTGTAAGAAGGAGATTGCGCTTTTTTTGTCGCTGCTGGCTTTTGGTGAGTGCACTTGCCTCCTTCTTTGCCTTCCCCTGGCTTTGCCGAGGACTGGTGTGGCGATGGCGGAGCAGTGTTATTAACACTGCGCTTTGCTGAAGAGCCCAGGGTAGTCGTATCAATAAATAAACCCCGCGATGGGATGCAGGAGGTGCCAAAATGAAGTTTCTCGATGCGCGAGAATCCAGAGGTATCGTGGTTTCTGAGACGACTTTTAACAGATAAGCGGCATAAAATGCACGTATACATGTATATATATATATATGCTTTTGGCATCCGGCTCTCGCCGCCCAAACCAGGAACTATTCTCAATCTAATTATGCATGCTCTGTCTATTTCTAAGCCGGCTACGACACACAGTTGCGCACGTGCTGGAGACGGTTCACATGCGGCCATTTTTATACATATTTTTTTTTCTTCCCCTGTCAGGTTTCTTCGTCTTGTAGTCTCAGCCCACCCGCTATCAAGATCGGGGTTATTTTGGTCCGGTTCTGGTTGTGATTAGGGGTATCGGTTGGGTGAAGCTTGGCACGAAGAGCATGTGTGGTTATTTGGAAGCAAGGGTACGTATTACTTGCACCTTTAGTACTGCAACAATGCCGTATTACTTGCACCTTTAGTACTGCAACAATGCCGTATTACTTGCACCTTTAGTACTGCAACAATGCCGTATTACTTGCACCTTTAGTACTGCAACAATGCCGTATTACTTGCACCTTTAGTACTGCAACGATGCCGTATTACTTGCACCTTTAGTACTGCAACGATGCCGTATTACTTGCACCTTTAGTACTGCAACAATGCCGTATTACTTGCACCTTTAGTACTGCAACAATGCCGTATTACTTGCACCTTTAGTACTGCAACGATGCCGGGAGTATAGGTATTTCAGTAATCTTCGTTGCAGAGTAATAGAGTGATCTTTTTTTCTTCTTTTTTAATGTGGGTGTATTTGTGACTGTGTTTGTGGGTGCATGGGCGACGTTTTGGCGGTGGTGGAGAGGCGATGGAGGGAGGGTAGGAATAATAATGAGTAATGACTGTGCACTTAGTCGATCTCAGAAGCGATGTTTTACTACGTTTTACTCTCTTTATTTTATTTGTGTACTTAGAAAACAAAAAAACTTTATGTTGAATTGTCGAAATGTCGTTTTTTTTTTGTTTTTTTTTTACTGTGAAATTCGAGTGACCCAAAAGGCAATTTTTCATTTGATGCATTTATTATGAATAATACAATTATTTTGTATTTGTATAATGATAATTATTTTGTTGTTTTAAAGAAAAATGCTTTGTGAATTTGGACACATTGGTCTGGAATCAGCGAGGCACGATCTCTGTGCGCCATGCACAAATAATGGTGCCCTTGTTTTCACTGTGCACCAGCAATGGTGTCCTTGTTTTCACCGTGCACCAGCAATGGTGTCCTTGTTTTCACCGTGCACCAGCAGTGGTGTCCTTGTTTTCACCGTGCACCAGCAGTGGTGCCCTTGTTTTCACCGTGCACCAGCAATGGTGTCCTTGTTTTCACCGTGCACCAGCAATGGTGTCCTTGTTTTCACCGTGCACCAGCAGTGGTGCCTTGTTTTCACCGTGCACCAGCAATGGTGTCCTTGTTTTCACCGTGCACCAGCAATGGTGTCCTTGTTTTCACCGTGCACCAGCAGTGGTGTCCTTGTTTTCACCGTGCACCAGCAATGGTGTCCTTGTTTTCACCGTGCACCAGCAATTTTGTGTTTTATAAGATAATGGTGTTTGTTTTTTGCACCAGAATGGTGGGCCTTTTGCACGGCACACATAATGGTGGCCTTGTTTGCATCACGCACCAGGCATGGTGTACTGTTTGCACCATGCACAATGTAATGTTGGGCCCTTGTTTTCACTGTGCACCAGCCCAAAGGTGTCCTTGTTTTCACATGCACCAGTGAAAGGTGTATCTGTTTTGCACCCGGGACCCGTGATGGTGTAACTGCTTTTCACCACGCACCAGTGATGGTGTAACTGTTTGCACCCCCGCACCAGTGATGGTGTCTTTTTTGCACCACGCACCAGTGATGGTGTAACTGTTTGCACCACGCACCAGTGATGGTGTAACTGTTTGCACCACGCACCAGTGATGGTGTAACTGTTTGCACCACGCACCAGTGACGGTGTAACTGTTTGCACCACGCACAGTGACGGTGTGTCTGTTTGCACCACGCACCCGTGACGGTGTAACTGTTAGCACCACGCACCAGTGACGGTGTAACTGTTTGCACCACGCACCAGTGACGGTGTAACTGTTTGCACCACGCACCAGTGACGGTGTCTGTTGCACCACGCACCAGTGACGGGTGTCTGTTTGCACCACGCACCAGTGACGGTGTGTCTGTTAGCACCACGCACCAGTGGCGGTGTCACTGTTAGCACCGCGCACCAGTGACGGTGTGTCTGTTTGCACCACGCACCAGTGACGGTGTAAGTGTTTGCACCACGCACCAGTGACGGTGTGTCTGTTTGCACCAAGCACCAGTGACGGTGTGTCTGTTTGCACCACGCACCAGTGACGGTGTAAGTGTTTAGACCATGCATCACCGCTGTGGTATTGTTATTGCTGTGGACAGTAATCGTTTTCTTAATCATCATGTCACGGCTTCAGATCAGCAGCTGGGGATAAAATCGGTCAGTGCCACGACTACCCGGATTCATTGCCATAACTACCCCGTTTCTTTACTTTGTTCATGGGTCGCCCACCCTGATTCATTGCCATAACTAACCCGTTTCTTTACTTTGTTCATGGGTCGCCCATCTGGATTCATTGCCAACCCCGTTTCTTTACTTTGTTCATGGGTCGCCTACCTGGATTCATTGCCATAACTACCCCGTTTCTCTACTTTGTTCATGGGTCGCCCACCCGGATTCATTGCCATAACTACCCCGTTTCTTTACTTTGTTCATGGGTCGCCCAACTGGATTCATTGCCTTAAGTTTCTGTACTTTGTTCATGGTTCGCCCACCTACATTCATTGCCATAACTACCCCGTTTCTTTACTTTGTCTATGGGCACGAGGGGAGAAGTGGGTGAAGGAGGAGGATGTTTGGTTGTTGTTGTTGGGGTGGGGGGGGGGGGGGGGGGTGGAGAGAAGGGGAAGGAAGTCGGTCACTGTCAGGAACGAGGTGAAATGAAGTCAGCGTTCTGGCGTACATTACGCGAAGGAATTCTTAGCCTGCTGTCGTCTGTTTGAGGAAACCTGATCGGACAGTGGCCCCTGAACCACCTTCACCCTCCACCCCTACCCCACCCCACCCCCACCCCCCCACCCACCCCCTCCCTCTCCCCGTACCGTATATATATATATATATATATATATATATATATATATATATATATATATTATATATTATGCTACATTGATATATATATATATATATATATTATATATATATATATATATATATATATATATATATATATGCACACTGTAGAACGTGCAGTTACAGCTGTTCAACGAATCAAGTGTGAATTATAACATACACACACACACACACACACACCACACACACACACCACACACGCACACACACACACACACATATCAGTATTATCGGTGTCCCCCCCCCCCCCTCTCTCTCTCTCGCCAGGCTCTTGGCCCCGAATCTCGCCATTGAGGACAAGACTAAGTGACAGATCTGTTTGGTGGGTGGCTGGGGTGGGGGTGGGGGGTGAGGGGGCGTGCTTATGTTGTCTTGCACGCTGAACCCCACCGTAATCAGAACACGAGACGCCAGAGCCGCCGCGGCCACAATGGAGTTGGCAATGCTTGGGTAAACGGTCGTCGTCCCTAAGCCCCGAAACAGACTCTAACCAAGTCACTCAACCGGAACCGGAGAGCAGTTTAGGCAGAGTCGTTAGTACATTTCCCGTCCCCTGTCTGTCTGTATCTCTCTGTTTGTCTCTCTCGGCCTCGGTCTGTCTGCCTGCCCCCCCCCCCCCTCTCTCTGTGTCTCTCTCTCTCTCTCTCTCTCTCTCTCTCTCTCTCTCTCTCTCTCTCTCTCAGCTCCTCTGTGTCTGTCTGTCTCTGCCTCTCTTTCTCTCTTTCCCCCCCCCTCCCTTCTCTTTTTTCTTCTATTTCACACGATTTCTCTTCCTCCTCCTCCTTCCCCTTCCCCCTGCTCTTTCGTTTTCGAAGTTTTTCTTTTTCTTCTCATTTCTTGTTCCCATGTACTCCTGAGGTGAGCCTGTCTGACTGACGGAACATTCAGATCCACATCCGGAACTAACTCGGTCCAAGACCAGGAACTGACCCGGTCCGAGACCCGTCACTGAGTCAGTCCGAGACCCGGGACAAAGTCCAAGACCCGGGACTAACTCAGTCCAAGACCCGGGACTAACTCAGTCCAATACCCGGGACTCAGTCCAAGACTCTGGACTAACTCGGTCCAAGACCCGGGACTAATCCAGTCCAAGACCCGGAACTACACTAACTCAGTCCAGACCCGGGACTAATCCAGTCCAAGACCCGGGACTAATCCAGTCCAGGACTAACTCAGTCCAAGACCCGGGACTAATCCAGTCCAGGACTAACTCAGTCCAAGACCCGGGACTAACTCAGTCCAAGACCCGGGACTAATCCAGTCCAGGACTAACTCAGTCCAAGACCCGGGACTAACTCAGTCCAAGACCCGGGACTAATCCAGTCCAGACCCGGGACTAAGTCGGTCTTGTTCGCGGTCTGTCTGTCTTTTCATTTCTTTGATTGACTGGGTGTTGATTATCAACGTAACTAGCTAAATACTCCTCCTCCTCCTATTTCTTCTTCTTCCCCCTCGGCTTCGTCGTTTTTGTCTTCATCCTCCTCCTCTTCTTTTCTCATTTCTTCTTTTTCTCCTTCTTCTCCTCCTCCTCCTCTTCTTCCTCCTCTTCTTCTTCTTCTTCTTCTTCTTCTTCTTCTTCTTCTTCTTCTTCTTCGTCTTCTTTGAGTTTTCACGAAATGTGTTTGGCCTTGGTGTAACCGTCATGGTTTGCTTGGCGTTAAAAATAAATAAACTATCGATCCTCTTCGGCTTCTTCTGCCTCTTCGCAAGTCCATCTTCTTTGTCCATTGGAATAAACCATTTAATTTCACAGTGGTGCGAAGGTTGAGCTTAGAAGTCTCTGGTGCGCTTTGAGCAGTTTGGCCAAAGTCGAACGAATCACCTTTTTGACTTGTGCCGCACACACACACACACACACACACACACACACACACACACACACACACACACACACACACACACACACACACACACACACACACACACACACACTTAGGTTGTGGTTTCCTATCAACAACAGCTCTGGAACGCCCTAGAGCGGAAGGAGAAGAATGCTTAGAACACTTCATTGCAGTTGCAGACAATTGTGGTATCTGGGTGTCAGATGGTGCCATGTGGACCCCCCCCCCCCCCCCACCCCCACCCCGCTCTCCCTCCCCTCTCACAGTGCCTGTGTAAAATCTGTGCTCTCCCCTTCCCTCCCCCACCCCCCCACCCCCACCCCTCTCTTCCTCCCGCCCTCCCTCACCCTCTCTCAGCCCCAATCTGTCTCTGTTTTGTGTTCTACCTCTGTACCTCTTTACCTACCTGTATAGCTCTATCTGTGGATGCAGAAGGAAAAAACCCAGCAACGTTGTTTTGTTTTTGTCCTATTCCTTTGACATGCCTGTCTGTACGTCTGTCGAGTTTGCGATGTGTCGGACTAGAGACGTTTTGCTGTCGTAAGTGTCATTTATCATCCTTGGAGATTCGAACTGGAAATTTTGCAGCGACTCCCCAGAGTGACATAGTGCGCATATGTGCACACGATTTTCAGCGTCATGGCGACGCTTTCGGTACGACAGAAAATGCCTGTTTTCGTGCATTTATAACCCCCAGATCACAATTTCACCTACATCATTGTTCTCAGCGAACTTTAACGGAAATCGTGTCCAGAATCACCCCAAACTTTGGACTTGTCCTTTAAATCTGGTGCCTGCATCTTCTCCACTTGCGCGTTAACTGGCCGTTAAATATCGAGAACCAAGCGAGCCGTTTTCGTCGTTCGCCCGTTCGTCGTACCGCTCGACAATGAGTGTTGTACCGTTGGTAATATAAGTAAACGTTTCCGTAATGCCATACTTTAATTCAGCTTAAAGATGGTATCCATGCGCTCGGAAAAGTCCATAATATATTATGCCCCCCTCCTCCCCCCCAAAACGTCTCTCAGAAACCACCTCTAACGTTGCCTTTGGTTTAAATACAATTTACATATTTTATTCATCGTAATCATAAGCTCAGCAAATAAGTACAGGAAACGCAGAAGCAGTATGCTTATTGGAGTGTTGCTTTTGAAGCAGTTAGTTCCCAACGTTGCTTTGCGGACTGCCCACGGCCCTTTCTCGTCTGTTCAAGGCCGAAGATCGCCGAATGCTTCCCATTTCCACGTCTCTCTCCTCCAGGCGGTCGATGGTGGGACGTGATACTTTGCGCCGTCAAAGCGCACCACCGGTTGAGGATATTTGGCCCCGTATCTGGGATTCCCTCAGTGTAGTTGTTGAGTTTTTGTTTAATGTCCTCAGATGCTAAAAGCATATTAGGGACAATCCCTCAGTGTACGAATTAAAGCGGCAGAAGAACAGTCGCTCACTTCCAGCTGACGCGCAAACGCGATGAGCGTTCGTGTCGAGGAACGGAAATCGAAACACCCAACTGGCTTCGCCACGGCCGAGCTGCGAGGTCACGGGTATAATAAGTTCGCACCTGTAGCGCATTGGACCAGCAGCGCGTGGTGGCTCTACCTACCGAACAGACCTGGGTGTGCGGACCACAACAGTTGCAAGCTAGTCGCGCACCTGCCCCGTACGTCAGGGCTGTACAGTTCAGTTTGATGCGCGGCGTATCAACTCGGATTGACGTCTCTTAGGTCATCTTCAGGCTTATGACAGATATGGACTGCCGTAGGTCCAGTCCGTGTAAAAGACGAAGCGGGTGTCACGTGAGGTGCTGGCGGACCCAATGCAGCGTCGTCAGCCGTGCTGTCAGTTTTACCGTAAACACAGCGTCGTCGGTCAGGACGTCAATTTTACCGTACACGCAATTTTACCGTACACATACTGTATAGTCATTCACGCTGTCAGTTGTACCGTACACGTATTGTGTCGTCACGCTGTCAGTTGTACCGTACACGTACTGTCGTCAGTCAGGATGTCAATTTGACCGTACACGTACTGTGTCGTCAGTCATGCTGTCAATTTTACCGTACACGTACTGTATCGTCAGTCACGCTGTCCGTTGTACCGTACACGTACTGTGTCGTCACGCTGTCCGTTGTACCGTACACGTACTGT
>JABMCL010001041.1:160000-175000 GCA_018857735.1 Alviniconcha marisindica | reverse complement strand
TATTGTAAAGCGCCCTGGACACCCAGATATCGACGGCTTGTTTATTTTAAATTTTTGTTGATTTGTTTTGTTTTGGTCCTCTACCTCCTGAGATCTTCGTCCCCGCCAGTACCTTTCCGGAGACCACCCATCGTTATTAAACAAGATTACCGCAGTAACAAAACTTGGCAGGACAGTTTTCGAGATTCTGGTCACTAACACAAATCTTGCAAACGTTGAGCGTTTCGCTACCCACCTACCTCCCGCCTCTAACCCCCCCCCCCCCAACCCCCCAACCCCCCCTCCCCGACAACAACAACAAAAAGACGAAGAATGGGTACGATCCTCGACGCATACCCACTGACACACGCACGCACGACGCTCTCGCTTCCGCCCCCTCGCCTCCCCTGCTTGGCCTCGCCGATCGCCCTCCTCTCCCTCTCTTTTCTCTCCCCTTCTCTCCCTCTCTCTCCCCTCTCTCTCTCTCTCTCTCTGCGCTTCTCGTGGTTGGAAGAGTCCATGCATGCACTCGCTCACGGACGGAAAGGGGCAGTTAGTACATATATATATTTATATAGCTTGGCATTCAGCAATGGGCATGTAAGAGGTCGGGCATAACGAGGCCCGATTGCCCGTGTAATTTATCACCAGAACGTGGCGACCAGAGTGGCCTCCCCCTTCAACTCAGGGGCCTTTAATGGGCGCCTGCAGTGGCTCCCAAATAACCTCTCGCCCCCAAAAAACCGTCGCGGCCTTTTGTTAAAAAAAAAAAAAAAAAAAAAAATGGAAGAAGAAGAAGAAAAAAAGAAGAGTACGATTATCATTTCTGTCATTTCTGTGCATAATGTGGAGAAGACGTACCTCGATTCTGACTCCGTCTGAAAGAGCCAAACCATCCCCGAAAAAAGCATATAAGTTATGACACGTTTTCGACTTTTCTATTCAATGTGCGTCTGCGTGGGATTCAAAAGATGTACTACTTGCACACAGCTGCGTGTTTGTGGGGGAGGGGGAAATAGACACACAGACAGACATAGTGAAACAGAGATGGAGACAGAGACAGAGAAACAGATACAGAGAGACACAGAGAGAAGCTTTAAGTTTAAAGCACCTGTAAGAACAGCTGGAAGTAAGCAGCACAACCAAACATAACTGGAGTATCCTGCTTGGCTTTTGAGTGTTGACTGGTTGTTGACAGACAACGCCGACTCAGCTGCAGTGGACCACGTAGAGCGGAGGTCTTAAAGAAGCCTACCGTCTCTGTCCACCGGGTGTAGAAGAGATCAAGGGAACAATTGAAAACCACGAGGTTTTCTTTAAAGACGCCTCTCTGGTAAGAAAACAAAAACAATCTTTTAAAGGAACTGTTTATCTTAAAAAATATGTTTTGTCCAAGAGAACCGTCCCTTCTCCAACGGATAAGGGAACAATTAAAAACCACGAGGTTTTCTTTAAAGACGCCTCTCTGGAAAGAAGAAAAAAACAATCTTTTAAAGGAACTGTTTATCTTAAAAATATGTTTTGTCCAAGAAGACCGTCCCTTCTCCAACGGATAAACGAAGTGGACATTAAACGCTCCGTTGATTTTATTTTCAACTTAGATTCGTACTTCCGTCGGTGACGATTAGCGGGACTCGACTGTCGGAAACGGGGCCAAGTTTCACAGCTGGCCTAAGGGCACCCACGACCTCTTTGGTTTTGTTTGTCGAGCGAAGTGAGCACGCAACTATCGCGCCGGAGGTGAACAGTGCGGTGCGTGCAGCACGGGGCGAACTGGGACACCCGTCGTCTTGGAGCGCGGCCAGCCCCGGTAATCCTTATACTCACGAAACTCGGAATTCCAGTGTAAAAAATCCAAAGAGGATTTTCAAACGAAGTCCTTGGTATGGAAGTCTTTATTACGATCTTCTTTCTGCCGGCTGGTGCACAAAAGATATTTTCAGAAGACCCTCTCCCTTAAAGCATGTGATTAGCATAAGTTTTGTGTTTGGCTTTAGTCGGAGGAGCGAAACGCGCGAGGCGGTTTGTTGGCGACTTTGCCTCAGCCACAGGGCGAAGCGCGGCTGTGAATAGAATGAATGCTGCACTGGTTCCACAGGTTTTCCGTTCAGCAATAATGAATAGTCGAAATAAACCATTGAATAATACGAACGTGCTTGTACCGACCACGGCTCAAAAAGCGAGCGCGAGCGCGTGCACGCTTACTTTCACACACACGCGCGCGCGCGCGTGCACACACACGCTCTGTACGCACCAGGCGGGCACACACACACCACACCACCACCACCACCCACCACAACACACAAACACACCCAAAAAGCGTGCGGGGGCGTACCGGTTTGCCTGCACCACACACACACAACACACACACACACACACACACACACCACACACACACACACACAAGACGGTACCTTTCCCTGCACACACACACACACCACACACAAAACCCCCACCACACCACACACACACCCCCTGAGGCCGAGAGGAGGGTCGGGTAGACGGTCTTCATCTATGAGGCCTGTCGATCAGCACAAGCCAATTCTTAGTCATGATTTACAGCGAATGAATGACCAGTGAAGCACACGCTTGTTCAAAACCAGACCCCTTGCGGTTTTGTGAGCGATTGAAGAAGAGACCGCGCTTGAAATGGAATGGAACAAAAACTTCAGGCCGCATCAGCCCCGTGTCGAACTGTTACCATTTTCTCCGACACAGGCTGATCCGCTGGCCCTGGACTTCGAGCGGCAAAGAAGTGGTTATCCGGCAACGAAGATAGCTTTTCAAAAGCGGGTTGGGAAGCCCACTGGCATGTGTCAATGTTCGATAATCATATCCGCCGCGGAAAACGTATGTGTGTGTGTGTGTGTGTGTGTGTGTGTGTGTGTGTGCGCGCGTGCGCGCGCGTGCGTGCGTGCGTGTTTGTCAGTGTGTGCGCGCACGCGCGCGTCTCGGCGACAGTTGGCCGCAAGGGCCTTACACGGAACATGGTTGAAAAGGCCCAACAACAAAACGGAGCGACCTGCCGGTAAATCAGTGTACACCTGCAGTCATCCCAACCACCCCCTGCCTAACTTTGAAACGGATCGGACCCTCAGAGAGTTTGACAGGCCCTCCAGGAGGAGCCCAGATACGATTGTCCGCTTTCCCGGCCGGCGACGCGCTGTGGCTGCATGCTTGGTGGCCGGAAAGCCACTGCAAGTCAGTTTGCCAGCACGTGATAAGCCAGATAGATGCCAGCGGTAGGCACGGAGGTCATTCATTTATCGGGGTTTACGGTTAGCTGCGGGGTGAATTGTTACACGGTCGAAAATTGCCCGTAATGAGGTGTGCGCACTATACAGGCGCACAGTTCGGGAGAGCCGGATTGCGCAGCCAGAACGATGAAAAACAATTGAGCAAACAAGCGGAAATGAAACGACAGCGAGTACTGTGCCGGCCAAACGTTGGTATGACGCCAGTTTTTAACGATGAGGGTGGAGGTGGGGAGGCGGTGTGTGTGTGTGTGTGTGTGTGTGTGTGTGTGTGTGTGTGTGTGTGTGTGTTTGTCCCGGCCGAGGGGGTTTTTTGGGGGTGCTGCGGCGTGCGTGCGTGGTGCGTGTGTGTGTGTGTGTGTGTGTGTGTGTGTGTGTGTGTGTGTGTACACACGTACGGTGTCCCGGGTTTGGTTTTGGGTTAGTGTTTTGCGGGCCCCCTGGTGCGCAGTGCTGCTCGTTTTGGGTGTTGGTTTTGTTTGTGTTTGGTTTTGGTTTGTTTTTGTTTTTTTTTTTTTTGGGGGGGGGGCTGTTGTTTTCTTAAAACTATTGTTTCCCTCCAAAACTTGGAGGCTAAAACACCCCTTTTACCCCTTTCCTCTGATTGCTCGCCCCGATATAACCGCACCGGTTGACTGGGCGTAAAACAAATTACTTATTACCTTTTTTCCCTGGCTGCACCTTACTTACTTACTTACCTCTGATTGCACGCTCCCTCCCTCGCGGGCTTGGAGGGATTGAGCTTTCGCAGAGAAAAGGTTTCATAATTCACAATTAAATTTGGTGCAGTTCAGTGCCGATTGTCTGCTTCCTCACCCCCCCCCCCCCCCCCCCCCCCCCCCCCCACCTCTCTCTCTCTCTTTCTTTCGGGCCGTCGGGAAATAAAGCCTGTACGTCTGCCAGGACCGAAGTTAAAATCAAATTAACTCTCTTTTGTCCTGATGTGACCCACGCGATTAACTTGATGAACCACCCCCCTCTGTTTCTCTCTGAGCCCACCCCAGTCCCTCTATCTCCCCCCACCCCCACCCCCACCTTCTCTCTCCCGGTCTCTCTATCTGTCTCTTCACTCTCTCTGTCCGTCTGTCTGTCTCTCCGTCTGTCTGTCTATCTCTCCGTCTCTGTCTCTGTCTTTTGGTTTAATAAACCATCATAAACCAACCCATCTCTGTCTCTGTTTCTCTCTGTCTCTTTCTGTCTGTCTGTCTGTCTGTCTCTGTCTCTCTGTCTCTGTCTCTCTCTCTGTCTCTGTCTCTCTCTCTCTCTCTCTCTCTCTCTCTCTCTCTCTCTCTCTCTCTCTCTCTCTCTCTCTCTCTCTCTCTCTCTCCTTCCTGTTTTGTTTCCCGTTCTCGTTTAATCAGTGTAGCCTAGTTTAGCAAGAACTACTTGCTTTATCGGTCTAAATCAATTTAAACTACAGTCCTTCAAAAATAACCCTTTCGAGTTCTCTCTCTCTCTCTCTCTCTCTCTCTCTCTCCTCTCTCTCTCTCTGGGTGTTGTTTGTGTTTTGTGTAAGCTGGAAAGAGGCCGCTCACAGTTCTAGGCATATAGCTCATATAGCTCTTGTTCGGAGGGAAAGAGCCTGGCTGGGGCTGTGCGAGATGTGCTTGTTTTGCAAATACATCCCTCCCCGCAAATATCCGCCCCATCTAACGGGGTGTTTAGGCCGTTTGGGGGTCTGGGTCTGCTGCCCGAGCATCGTCTGCCTCGTTTCCTGACGGGTGGATCTCTGTCTCTCTGTCTGTCTAGTGTCTGTCTGTCTGTCCGTCCGTCGCTCTCTCTCTCTCTCTCTCTCTCTCTCTCTCTCTCTCTCTCTCTCGTTGGTCTAAACACCACTCTCTCTCTCTCTCTCTCTTTTTTTTTTTTGTTGACTGGGCGTAAAACATCACGTCTCTCTCTCTCTCTCTCTCTCTCTCTCTCTCTCTCTCTCTCTCTCTCTCTCTCTCTCTCCCCCCCCCCCTACCCCCACCCCACCCCTCCTTCCCTCCCCACTCCCTCTTCCTCCCCGGCCCTAGTTCGCTCTGTCCCTCGATTGCAGCGTCTGTATGCGAAACAGATCAGGCCAGGATTCAGTGAAGAGTTTTGATGAGGCGTGTATGCCTGCCTACCTGCACTCCTCTCTGCAAACAGAAGGGAAACTAAGAATAGATATTTACACTCCCACCCGCCCCCCCACCCCACCCCCCACCCCCCCCGGCCACCCCCTCCTCCCTTTCCCCCACCCTCCGGTGTGTTTAAGGGCCGCTGCGCTCATCAGTGGGGCTGTTGGGGAGTGGGAGGGGAGGACTGGAAGGAGATGGCGGAAGGGATTTGGGGGTGGGGGGGGTGTGTGTGTTTTGGGGAAGGAGGGGGAGGGGGGGGGGGGAGTCGATTTTTGGCCAACCTGGCTTTACGTTCACCCGTTGGGTTGATTTTTGGCTTGGGGCCCCCGACTGAAAAGCCCGCCGTTGGCGGGAGGCCTAGCTGGCTGTTGCGCTCTTCTGCCGGCCTCCCCGTGGGAGCGTTTGCGGGTTCAGTCTGTAAACTCGCCGCTTGTGCACTGACGCAGGGGTTTACAGTTTGGGCCTTTCTCCTCCTCTGCTTCCTCCTCCTCCTCCTCCTCTTCCTCCTTCTCTCTCTCTCTCTCTCTCTCTCTCTCTCTCTCTCTCTCTCTCTCTCTCTCTCTCTCTCTCTCTCTCTCTCTCTCTCTCTCGCCCCTTTCTTCGTGTATAAACTGAATTTCATTTAGATAAATGATGCTGGCCTAAGATTTTATTTTTTATTCGTTAGTGGCTTAGCAAGGTTGTTAGGTTTTTGACTGAACTTAAACTGCAATCCTTGTAAAATATAGCGCGTTTCGAGCCCGTCTCTCTGTTCTGTCTTCTGTTCTTTTATCTGTGTGTGTGTGTGGTGTGTGTGTGTGTGTGTGTGTGTGTGTGTGTGTGTTGTGTGGTGTGTGTGTTTTGTGTGTGGGGTGTTCTCTCTCTTGTTTCTCTGTCTCTTCTGTCTGTCTGTCTGTCTGTCTGTCTGTCTGTCTGTCTGTCTGTCTGTCTTCTTCTTCTCTCTCTCTCTCTCTCTCTCTCTCTCTCTCTTTCTCCCCTCCCTTTTTTAAACCCAACCCCAAAAACCCCACACAACACACAGGGTTTTTTTTTTTTTTTTTTCCCCCAAAGTACTAATGCCGCAATTAAAGTGCTGCATTTTACATCATCGTGTTACCCTCGCCAGTGACATCTTTTCGTTCTTCTCTTTCGTTTCCGAAGGGTTTAATTTGGGGGGGGTTCGGGAGAGAGAGGAAAGAGAGAGGGGTTTTTGTGTGTGTGTGGTGGGGGTGTTGTGTGTGTGTGGGGAGAGAGAGAGAGAGAGAGAGAGAGGAGAGAGAGAGAAGGGGAAAATGGGGTTTCCTTTTTTGGGTGGGTTTTCGGTGTGTGTGTGTGGTGTGTGTTTTGGGGGTGTGTGTGTGTGTGTGTGTGTGTGTGTGTTTTGTGATTCTCTCGCAGTTGTCTGCCTCTTTTCTTCAGTTTATACAAATCAAAAACGGGGGGGGGGGGGGGGGGAGGAAGGTTGAGAAGTTCCATCCACGAATAGGCTCTGAACTTGCATTTAGACCAGCGCCCATAAGGTCACCGTTGGGAATTTCTCCCTCCCCCCCTTCCCCCATTTGCCCCGTTTTGCAGTGGCCTCCCTTGGTTTGTCCCGCGCGTTCTGTTTGTTAAGCTAACGTGTCTCTCGCAGTAGGAAAATTCCCAACAGCTCTGTGTGTGTGTGTGTGTGTGTGTGGGGTGCGTGTGTGTGGTGGTGCGTGCGTGCGTGCTGCGGTGCGTCTTTTGGGGGTGGGGGTGGGGTTTTTTGGGGGGTGTGTGTGTGTGTGTGTGTGTATACGCGCGCGCTTTTTGTGTGTGTGTGTCGTGCGTGTATGCTTGCGTGCGTGTCAGGTGAGTGCGTGCGTGCGTGGTGTCAGTGTGTGTGTGTGTGTGTGTGTTGTGTGTGTGTGTGTGTGTGTGTGTGTGTGTGTGTGTGTGTGTGTGTGTGTGACGTGCGTTTGGTTGTACCTCCGTGTGTGTGTATACGCGCGCGTGCGTGCGTGCATGCGTGTGTGTGTGTGGCGGGGTGGGGGTGGGGTGACTGTGTGTATGTGTATGCGCGTGCCGCACAGTTATCTTGACAGCAGCGCGGCAAACAGTCCGGCAGGAATATGGCACCGACGAAACGGTCAGTGCAACTCTGTCAAACTGTTTACGCTGCCGACAGTTCTGTGGCTGCGAACCCGGCCCATCTTCGGCATTCCCCGAATCTGCGGCGTTGGCCCTAGGAACTCTTCAGCTAGCTGAAGCGCCGCTGCCATAATAATTATATACCGACACGCGTGTAGTTACAGTGACTGTGAGTACGTGGTGGTGGTGGTGGCAACACCCCTACACACCCCTAGCCCCCCCCCCCCCCCCCCCCCCCCCCCCCCCACCCCGGCCCTCCACCCCCACAGCCCCACTGCCTCACCAGCCACCGCGCTTCTGTCGAAAGTGAAGTTTGTTTCACGCTGTGTTGTTCTGCTGTAAATGATTTGCGTCAAAGACTGATTTATACCCGATACAGTTTACAGCCAGTCAAGTTCATCTCTGTCTCTGTCACTGAACTGACAGTTATGGTCGTTATAGAGAATTGTGCCATATTACTGTACGTAGCCTGCAAACAAAAAGAAATTGCTATTAACTGAATGCTGGCCGTGACTGTATCTGTCTACTTTGGTGCACGTCATGTCAGTAACCATTCTCATGTAACCATTCAAATTGGTGTGTATATATATATTTATTTATTTTTAAATACTGTCTTTACAGTTGTAGATGTAATTGTACGTGTGACTGTAAGTTGATATGGCTCACACTGCTCCTCTGAACACTGTGAGAAAGTACAGTATGTAATCACTAGTCTAAGCTTTGCCGTTAAGGCCAGTCAAACAAACGTTTTACGTCTTCTCTCTCTCTCTCTCTCTCTCTCTCTCTCTCTCTCTCTCTCTCTCTCCCTCTCTCTCTTTTCTCTCTCTCCTTCACTACGCACTCCACCTCCTCCCCCCCCCCTCCCCCCCCCCCCCCCCCCCCCCCCATTTTCTCCTTTTCTCCCCCCCCCCCCCCCCCCCCCCCCCCCCCCCCCCCCCCCCCCCCCCCCCCCCCCCCCCCCCCCCCCCCCCCCCCCCCCCCCCCCCCCCCCCCCCCCCCCCCCCCCCACCCCCCCCCCCCCCCCCCCCCCCCCCCTCCCCCCCCCCCCCCCCCCCCCCCCCCCCCCCCCCCCCCCCCCCCCCCCCCCCACTCTTGCCTCCCCCCTCCTCCCTTCCCCTCCCCCCCCCCCCCCCCCACCCCAACCCCAGTCTCTCTCCCCCCCCCCCGCCCCCCCGCCCCTTCTCTCCTTTCCCCCCCCCCCATCCCCGCTCCTCCAGTCTCCCTCCTTTGACTTTTAGTCTTTAATTCTCTCTCGTTTGTTTTTGTTTTTTGTGTGGTTGTTTTTGTTGTTGTGTGTGTGTGTGTGTGTGTTTTGTGTGTTGTGTGTGTGTGTGTGTGTGTGTGTGTGTTGGTGTGTGCGTGAGTGCATGTGTGTGTGAAGTCAGTGTGTGTCTGTGTGCACGTGTGTGTGTGTGTGTGTGTGTGTGTGTGTGTGTGTGTGTGTGTGTGTGTGTGTGTGTGTGTGTGAAGTCAGTGTGTGCTGTGCTGTGTTATTTCAAGGGCTGGCGTACGGTTGGTGACAACGCCGGTTGTTCAGTGCTGTAGCGCTCCCCAGCTAGGTACTGGTTTAAGCAGAGTTTATTTACATTCATAAAGATATGAGCATTAAGCAAGCTAAACTTGTAGTAAGTGCTCACAAGCATAATTTACTAAACTCACTTTGCTACAACGGGTATGTTTATGTTAAACAACATAAAAACAACAACAAAAATCAAGAGGGAGGGAGGGAGGGGGAGAGAGAGAGAGAGAGGGGGAGAGAGAGAGAAAGAGAGAGAGAGAGACAGAGAGAGAGAGAGAGTGAGAGTGAGAGAGAGAGAATGCTCTTATGCCAGTGACTGTTCAGCTAGACACTCAGGGGGCCACCCGGTACGTGCAGTTGTGCATATATAGTTGGTGTTTTAATGCGTTCCGTTGGTCGGGGTGCTATGGAAGGGGGGTGGGGTGGGGGAGTGAAGGGGGGGGGGAGGGTTATTATCTCGTGACATGGGCAGCCACACGCCGTCTTCTAAGGATTTACGACCATTTTAGTGGGTGGATGCTGTTACGCAAAGAGTTCCTCGCTGCCGAAGATAGTCACCACATAACTATGCAGCGTGTAAGAAAACGTTTGAATGTAGCCTTGGTCTTTTTGCTGGTGTCACTGTGTTGTGACACAGCCCAAGCCTTGGTGTTCTTGCTGGTGTCGGTGTCAGCTTTAGACACAGCCCAAGCCTTGGTGTTGTTGCTAGTGTCACTGTGTTGTGACACAGCCCAAGCCTTGGTGTTGTTGTTGCTGTCAGTCTGTTGTGACACAGCCTAAGCCTTGGTGTTGTTGCTGGTGTCAGTGTGTTGTGCCACAGCCCAAGTGTTTGTGTTGCTGCTGCTGCTGTCACTGTGTTGTGACACAGCCCAAGCCTTGGTGTTGTTGTTGCTGTCAGTCTGTTGTGACACAGCCCAAGCCTTGGCATTGTTGCTGGTGTCAGTGTCGGTGTCAGCTTTACACACAGCAGAAGCCTTGGTGTTCTTGCTGGTGTCAGTGTGATGTGACACAGCCCAATCCTTCGTGTTGTTGCTGGTGTCATTGTGTTGTGACAGCCCAAGGGTTGGTGTTGCTGCTGCTGTCACTGTGTTGTGACACAGCCTAAGCCTTGGTGTTGTTGCTGGTGTCATTGTGTTGTGACACAGCCCAAGTGTTAGTGTTGCTGCTGGTGTCAGTGTGTTGTGACACAGCCCACGCCTTGGTGTTGTTGCTGGTGTCAGTGTGTTGTGACACAGCCCAAGTCTTGGTGTTGTTGCTGCTGTCACTGTGTTGTGACACAGCCCAAGTGTTGGTGTTGTTGTTGCTGTCATTGTGTTGTGACACAGCCTAAGCCTTGGTGTTGTTGCTGGTGTCAGTGTGTTGTGACACAGCCCAAGTGTTGGTGTTGCTGCTGGTGTCAGTGTGTAGTGACACAGCCCAAGTGTTGGTGTTGTTGCTGCTGTCACTGTGTTGTGACACAGACTAAGCCTTGGTGTTGTTGCTGGTGTCAGTGTGTTGTGACACAGCCCAAGTGTTGGTGTTGCTGCTGGTGTCAGTGTGTTGTGACACAGCCCAAGCCTTGGCGTTGTTGCTGGTGTCAGTTTTCGGTGTCAGCTTTACACACAGCAGAAGCCTTGGTGTTCTTGCTGGTGTCAGTGTGATGTGACACAGCCCAATCCTTCGTGTTGTTGCTGGTGTCATTGTGTTGTGACAGCCCAAGGGTTGGTGTTGCTGCTGCTGTCACTGTGTTGTGACACAGCCTAAGCCTTGGTGTTGTTGCTGGTGTCATTGTGTTGTGACACAGCCCAAGTGTTAGTGTTGCTGCTGGTGTCAGTGTGTTGTGACACAGCCCAGGCCTTGGTGTTGTTGCTGCTGTCAGTGTGTTGTGACACAGCCCAAGTGTTGGTGTTGTTGCTGCTGTCACTGTGTTGTGACACAGCCTAAGCCTTGGTGTTGTTGCTGGTGTCAGTGTGTTGTGACACAGCCCAAGTGTTGGTGTTGCTGCTGGTGTCAGTGTGTTGTGACACAGCCCAAGCCTTGGCGTTGTTGCTGGTGTCAGTGTCGGTGTCAGCTTTACACACAGCAGAAGCCTTGGTGTTGTTGCTGGTGTCAGTGTGATGTGACACAGCCCAATCCTTGGTGTTGTTGCTGGTGTCAGTGTGTTGTGACAGCCCAGGGGTTGGTGTTGCTGCTGCTGTCAGTGTGTTGTGACACAGCCCAAGCCTTGGTGTTGCTGCTGGTGTCAGAGTGTTGTGACAGCCCAAGTGTTGGAGTTGCTGCTTCTGTCACTGTGTTGTGACACAGCCTAAGCCTTGGTGTTGTTGCTGGTGTCATTGTGGTGTGACAGTCCAAGCCTTGATGTTGTTGTTGGTGTCTGTGTGTTGTGACAGTCCAAGAGTTGTTGTTGTTGCTGGTGTCAGTGTGATGTGACACAGCCCAAGGGTTGGTGTTGTTGCTGGTGTCAGTGTGTTGTGACACAGCCCAAGCCTTGGTGTTGTTGCTGGTGTCAGTATGTTGCGACACAGCCCAAGCCTTGGTGTTGTTGCTGGTGTCAGTATGTTGCGACACAGCCCAAGCCTTGGTGTTGTTGCTGGTGTCAGTGTGATATGACAGCCCCGACAAGGCTAGACGACAGTCAAAATAATCTTCCTTTTTTAAAGTTTAAAACTGGAGAAGAAAAAAAAAGTAAAAAAAAAAGAAGAGAAAACAAAAACAAAACTTAAGTGAAAGCTCTATATTGTGCCCTCAAACCAGAACTTGTGCACAGTCTCTCTCTCTCTCTCCCCTCTCTCTCTCTCTCTCTCTCTCTCTCTCTCTCTCTCTCTCTCTCTCTCTCTCTCTCTCTCTCTCTCTCTCTCTCTCTCTCTCTCTCTCTCTCTCTCTGCTCGTGCCACCCTTCTGATTTCCAGGTGTGTCAACGTAACTATCGCTATATCTATTGATCTTGTCAAGTGCAGGTATGAGTGGCTTACAGTTTACCTTGCTTGATTGATTGGCACACAGGGAGCGGAGCGTTCAAAACAGCGGAGATTAGTCAGTAGGCCACTGCAGGAGTGTGGCTGTGAATGTATGATTGGGTGTGTGTGTGTGGGGGGGGGGGGGGGGCGAAAAGGTGGGGGGGGGGGGGGCAGGGGAGGGGAGGAGGTGTGGTAGTTATTTATTATGCTCAGGTTGTTTTGCTGCACTGTCTGTCACCAAGCCGGATATACCGGCCTTTGCCGTGGTAATTGTTTTTCTGCATATATATGTCGTATTGAGAGAGAGAGAGAGAGAGAGAGAGAGAGAGAGAGAGAGAGAGAGAGAGAGAGAGGGGAGGAGGGGGGGAGGGGAGGGAGGAGAGAGAGGAGAGAAGGGGGAGAGAGGGGAGGAAGGGGAGGAGAGGGGAGGGGGGGGGGGAGAGAGAGAGTGAGGTAAGATTACGCATTTTAATTGAATATAGCTCGACAGAGAGAGCGGGAGATGGAGTTGTTGGTTGTTGTTTTGGGGGGACGTCTGTGTGTTTGTGTGTGTTTCAGAAAGAAGAAGGAGACGACCGGGGGGGCGGGGGGGGGGGGGGGGGGGGGGGGCTTATCGAGGTTGTGTCGCCAATAAATTGACTAAACCAGGACTCGGCAAAAGCGTCGAGCCTATCGCATTGATCTCTACTGATCCTCTCCCATTGACTCGCTCCAGCCTTGCCACCACTCGACCTCTGCCCCCCCTCCCCCTCCCCACCCCACCCCCACTCCAACACATACACACCACTCCCCCCCCCCCCCCCCACCCCCACTCCCACTCCCGGTCACCCCAACCCCACGGGGGGCGTAATTTGACTCCGGGCGACGTTGCTGGCGGTCTGTTTGGAGCAGTGTCAAAGAGACGCCCTGTGCTGGTGTGGTCTGTAGCAGAGACACCGGTGGCGTGTCGGGCAGACTTTACACACAGCCATCGAGGACGGTTCCGCCCAGGCAGCGCCGCCATTGTCGATCAGAGCCGTTGGTACTGGCGTGTTTATCAGTCAGTCAATTCAATTTAAAGGAGCTGCATGGGCCCGACTGACTCAATTCAGCCCGACTGACTCAATTCAGCCCGACTGACTCAATTCACAGCTCAGCAGCTGTGTGAAAATATAACAAATAAAAAGTTGAGGTGGTCGTCCTGGGCTCCCCGTCCCTAACGGCCCCAACGGTCCTTACGGTCTCTGTGGACGTAAAGCAAGATTGAACTGAAGGTCTCAGAGCTCTGGAGCTCTGTAAAAAGGTCGAGGTGGCCGTCCCTAATAGTCCTTTTAGTCTCTGTGGACGTAAAGCAAGATTGAACTGAAGGGCTCAGAGCTCTGGAGCTCTGTAAAAAGGTCGAGGGGCCGTCCCTAATAGTCCTTTTAGGGCTCTGTGGACGTAAAGCAAGATTGAACTTGAAGTCCCCAGAGCTCTGGAGCTCTGTTTAAAAAGGTCGAGGTGGCCGCCCTAATAGTCCTTTTAGTCTCTGTGGACGTAAAGCAAAATTGAACTGAAGGTCTCAGAGCTCTGGAGCTCTGTAAAAAGGTCGAGGTGGCCGTCCCTAATAGTCCTTTTAGTCTCTGTGGACGTAAAGCAAGATTGAACTGAAGTCCCCAGAGCTCGGGGCTCTTAAAAGGTCGAGGTGGCCGTCCCAATAGTCCTTTTAGTCTCTGTGGACGTAAAGCAACATTGAACTGAAAGGGTCTCAGAGCTCTAGTCGAAAAAGTCGAGGTGGCCGTCCTAATGTCCTTTAGTCTCTGTGGACGAAAGCAAGATTGAACTGAAGGTCTCAGAGCTCTGGAGCTCTGTAAAAAGGTCGGGTGGCCTTCCCCCAAAAGTCCTTTTAGTCTCTGTGTACGTAAAGCAAGATTGAACTGAAGGTCTCAGAGCTCTGGAGCTCTGTAAAAAGGTCGAAGGTGGCCGTCCATAAAGTCCCTTTTAGTCTCTGTGGACGTAAAGCAAGATTGAACTGAAGGGCTCAGAGCTCTGGAGCTCTGTTTTAAAAGTCGAGGTTGGGCCCTCCCCAAAAAAGTCCTTTAGTCTCTGTGGACGTAAAACAAGATTGAACTGAAGGTCTCAGAGCTCTGGAGCTCGTAAAAAGGGCGAGGTGGACCGTCCCCAATAGTCCTTTTAGTCTCTGTGGACGTAAAGCAAGATTGAACGAAGGTCTCAGAGCTCTGGAGCTCTGTAAAAAGGTCGAGGTGGCCGTCCCTAATAGTCCTTTTAGTCTCTGTGGACGTAAAGCAAGATTGAACTGAAGGCCTCAGAGCTCTGTAAAAAGGTCGAGGTGGCCGTCCTGGGCTCCCCGTCCCTAATAGTCCTTTAAGTCTATGTGGACGTAAAGCAAGATTGAACTGAAGGCCTCAGAGCTCTGTAAAAAGGTCGAGGTGGCCGTCCTGGGCTCCCCGTCCCTAATGGTCTTTATGGTCTCTGTGGACGTAAGGCAGCACTGAGCTTGAACTTGACTGAATTCTGATTCAGTCGCAGTTACTGGAGGTTTCAGGGTTACGGGCTCTACCGGTACCCCTTTTCGCAGACTTTGTATCGGGGCACTCGTTCGTTGGTTCCGGATTTTTTTTGTTTCGTTGCGTGTGGGGGGGGGGGGGGGGGGGGGGGGGGGGGGGGGGGGGAGGACGGGTAGTTAAATCCGCTGTGACGTTCAGCAGTAATACGGCGTAATCCCTTCGTCGGGGTAGTCTTTGGCTCGATCATCGACGCCGTATGGTTTAATCGCCGCCTGCAGTCATATGGTTTACGCTGGTCAGCCGATGCTCACTTTCCGCCGTGTCGGGTTTATGTAGTGGAACCCACTGAGGCTCGCCTCGGTATAGCCTGAACAATATGGTTAATGCCATTCAATAAGCGAGCGCTCGTTTGGGTATAGAGTAAAATAGTTTAGACAGCGCAGTTCATTCGGCCTTTCGTTTTAATATAAAATACAAACACAAAATTGCCCCATGTGGGATGATTAACGTTTTTTGAATTGAATTAATATAGTCTAATGCCTTGTTTCTACAGTTGAATCTTTCTGAACAGTTTGGTAAATCCAGTCCAATCGGTGCTCATTTTGGATGTATACAGACCTAGAGTAACGTGCT
>JABMCL010001041.1:150000-152500 GCA_018857735.1 Alviniconcha marisindica | reverse complement strand
GACCAATGCCGAAGCACGGTTCAATAATTCTTTACGTCCACGGAAACCAGAAGGCTCGTTAGGACGGACAGCCCAGGACGTCCACCTCGACTCTCACACAGCTCCTGAACTGTGCAAGAGCTCAATAAGGGGTGTTGAAAGACTGATCTGTTTTTATAATACGGCCCCGTCCCTCATAAACCGTAGGCAGTTTCCGTGGACGTTAAACCCAGCATTCATTCCTCCCGATCGGTTTTGACACGTGTTCGAAGCAGCTGGCTTATCGAGGTCAAATGACAAATGGGGCAATAGGATCATGAACTCTTCTGCACTCCAGTTTATTTGTTTAAGACTCGCCGCGTTCAACACGCACATTCGGCAAAACTGGTCGATCAGGTGTAAAAATCTACGGGCGCTAACTGTTGTCGCGTCACGAGCTAGACGCGAACGGTGGTTGTCTACCTTTATTGCGCCTTGTCTCCAGTGGTGAAAGCTGTTCGCGAAAGCTTGGACATGACTGTGTTATCAGCTGCAGACATGATTGTTTTTTCAGCTACAGGATGATTGTGTATTTCGCAGCTTGGAGACCTGAAGTTTTCTCTCTCTCTCTCTCTCTCTCTCTCTCTCTCTCCTCTCTCTCTCTCTTTCTCTCCTCTCTCTCTCTCTCTCTCTAGCTTCGTAATAATATTTAACTGTGAATGTCTTGGTTATTAGTAGTACTGTAGCAACGGCAGATATGTGAGTCGGCCTTTGTGCTAATATCTTCACCGTTGAGAAATAAAGTTCATATCATCAATTCTCTCTCTCTCTCTCTCTCTCTCTCTCTCTCTCTCTCTCTCTCTCTCTCTCTCTCTGACCCCCCCCCCCCTCTCACTTCTGCCCCCCCCCCCCCATTCTCTTGTCAGTCACTACTCCTGCCCACTCCCTCTGTCTGTCTGTCTGTCTGGTCTGTCTGTCTGTCTGTCTGTCTGTCCTGTCTGTCTTCTGTCCTCTCTCTCTCTCTCTCTCTCATCTCCTCTCTCTCTCTCTCCTCTCTCTCTCTCTTCTTAATTCAATTTAATGTTTGCATATTGATTGTGGGTGTGTGGGTGATGTGCTTTATTTTGGTTAGGTGTGTATAATGCACCATCGCTTAGCTTCCAATCCTGTTAGACGTGATCTTGTTTTATACGTAGATAGTGAGAGTCATTATTCTGTCGACCATGTCGCTTTCCATTATTCGTTAATATGTTTTTGTAACTCTCTCTCTCTCTCTCTCTCTCTCTCTCTCTTCTCTCTCTCTCCTCTCTCTCTCTCTCTCTCTCCTAAAAAGTTGTTTTGAATTGGACTTACTTTGCTTTATTATTGCTCGTTCGTAGATGTGATGTTTTTAACAGAAATTAGTTTTTGTTTTGTTTTTAAGTCGTTTTTTTCTTTTTCTTTCTCTAGCGTATTTAATTGAATTCTTGTTTGATGTATTGAGTGTTGCTGTATTTGTCATCAGGGACAGATTTGCAAAAAATCCGACACGTGCTTAAATCTTTATCCCTGTGTAATATAAAGCATTATCCTCTCTCTCTCTCTCTCTCTCTCTCTCTCTCTCTCTCTCTCTCTCTCTCTCTCTCTCTCTCTCTCTCTTCCTGTATCTTTCCTTGTTACATTTTTCTCTTTCGGTCACTTTCTCTTCCTTTTTGGAACACGTTACACGTGTCATTTATATGCACAGGTCACGCGTCACCTGTCAGTTTAGACTTCAGCCCCAGTGTTCTGCCAGAAATAGTATGGTAACGGCCTGTCGTTTTTGTCCTCTAATGAGACCATGTAGCTAGCTGGAGACACGATATACAGCTATAAGTTTACGCCTCAAGACGGACCGGCGTAGGCTGAGCCAGATTTATTTCAAATGAAACGGTGGGGGGGTTGGGGGAGGTGGAGGGGGGGGGGGTGGGGGGGGGGGGTCGGAGGAAGGGAGAGGAGGCCCGAGGGGGTCGATTTTTGTGTATTTGGCGCGTTAGTGGTATTAATGGGTGCGCTAAAATGGACCGTTTTTTCTGCCGCCTTACCACCCCACCGACCCCCCCCTCCCCCCGCCTCCCCATCACCCCCTCTGCCGTCTCCTTGCTCAGCTTCTCTCCCCCTTCTAGTCCCCCCTCCCCCCCACACACACACACACACACACACAAAACCAAAATGGTCACACACACACACACACACACACACACACACACACAAAACAAAACACACCCCACACATGCACACACAACACATGGTCACACAACACACACACAGAGTCACACACCACACACACACAACCCCAAAACACAACAACCCCCACACACCACACACACACACAGACGCACCACACGCACACACACACAACACACACACACACACACACACACACACACACACACACACACACACACACACACACACACCCCAACCCCACTGTAGGTGACGGAGGGTGTTGATACTTGTATTCAAGCGCCTGTGCATTCACCCATCCCGGTCCTGCGGAGTAAATTACGCCTCTTAACATCTC
>JABMCL010001041.1:0-145000 GCA_018857735.1 Alviniconcha marisindica | reverse complement strand
TGGGCTCCTAAAAATTTTATTTAATAATAAGGGAATACTTAAAAGGGGGCCAAACCCCCAAAAGGCCCTAAGCGCTTAAAGTTCTTTTACAAAACATATTTGTCAAAATTCAAACATACAACATGAATGCCCCCACCCCACACCCCCCCACCCACACCCCCAAAAACACCCCACACACACAAAACAAAAACACACCCCACACACACACACACACAAAACACACAAAACACACACACCGGGGCGCGCCCCCGGCCCCCAAAAAGCACGCACGCACGCACGCACGCACACGCACACACACAAAACACACACACACACACAAACACTGATGAAAACCTCCCGTCCCTATCAAAGCAATCAGGGCAGTTTATGTACTTTTGACGCAACAAAAGGGGTTTAAAAAAATGAAAGGTCTGTGTAAAAGTAAAAATGTGACAAAACCCCAAAAAGGCACCCCCACCACCCACCACACACCCCCCACATACACACACGCGCGCGCACGCACCACTACCAACAATAACAAACATATGATGCGCAGTGAGTGTCACTAGTGCTCGAGAGTGGAGATTAGCGCTACATCAACAGCGATCAATACTAACAGCATGGCCGCAATAACATAATAGTTATAAAATCTGCCGAACGACTGGGCTTCTTGTTTGTCCTAAAAGTTCAGCATTCATCAGAACGTTCAGTTCAGTTCAGTTCAGTTCAGTTCAGTTCAAGATGGTGTCTATGCGCTCGGAAAAGCCCATAATTATGCAACACGTTCCGTCTCTCAAAAGTTCCCCGTTCTCAAAACAAAACAAACAACAACAACAAACAAGTAGACACTGTGCCACCACTGGTCGTTCCATTTCCAGCTTCCTCGACCGTCTCCGTTTCCGCCAGAACGGTCTCCCATTTAGCAGGCGAAATCCATTTTTCCAAGTGACGTCATAACTGTCACCTGATTAGGGCCGAATTTGCCTCGGCCCAAGTCACTGTCGTCTGCTCGCCGTCGGCCGTGATGACGTCGGCCTGTTGACCGCGACCTCTCCGCGCCGCGTGTCGCCACTGACCGGCTGTGGTGTGGCACTGACCGGCTGTGGTGTGGCACTGACCGGCTGTGGTGTGCCACTGACCGGCTGTGGTGTGGCACTGACCGGCTGTGGTGTGCCACTGACCGGCTGTGGTGTGGCACTGTCAGCGGACACATGCTACGTTTAGGTTGCTAATGACTCGTTCTTCAAGCTGGCGGTTTCAGTGGCGGACTTCACGGTGCTGCCGCTGTGCGTTTGGGTTTTTAAAGCTTGGTGACGCTGGGGTCTTTCCCCGTCCCTAATAAGCCTTATGGTTTCTGTGGACGTTAAGCACCATGTTTACTTACTGGGGTCTTTCGTCTGGATTTGCTGCCTGGAGCCGATATAATAACGCGTCTTGTTGGTTTACAGTTTTACGCCATCGTAGCGGCACGTGCCTGTGCCGCGTGTGTTCAGTGTGAATTTCAAGTCTCGGCCACGTCTCAGTCTGTCTGTCTTGTCTCGCTGATGTCTCTGTCTCATACACGGGATACTCTGTGTGTGTGTGTGTGTGTGTGTGTGTGTGTGTTGACCGGACTCTTTATCTCAGGCGTTGTAGGCTTATCACTGCCGTGCACACTCGCACGCACACAGCGGCATGAACAGCCGACAGAACATCAGTTGAAATAAAATAAAATAAAATAAATCAAATCAGTAACATTTGTTTTCGTTGCCCCATTTTTTTAAACTAAAATAAAAAATAAAATCAACAACAAACAAAAAAAGACTACAAATATCAAAATCAGTAACATTTGTTTTCGTTGCCCCGTTTTTAGTTTTTTGTTGTTGTTTTTTGTTGTTGTTTTACTAAAATAACAAAAATATTAAAAAAAGGACTTAAAATATCAAAATCGTTAACATTTGTTTTCGTTGCCCCATTTTACTAAAAAAAAGAAAAGAAAAAAGAAAAGAAAAAAAAGACTTGCAAAATATGAAATCGCCTTTGCTTGATCGTAGAAAATCCGCTTCTGGTCGTTATTACTTTGCTGACAAGTCTGTGCCAACTGAAAACTCTTGCCGCCAGTCTCAGTTAACCTGTCTGAATGTTGGAAAGAAAAGAAGAAGAAAAAAAGAGGAAAAAACCCTGAAAGGATGATGTTTATTTCAATTCTTAACCCACGCCTGTCGCGCTGTTATTGCCAAACAAAACCATTTCCCGAAATAACCTGTGGCTACCTGCCACGTGAGCTTACGTTGGATGACCTCTTTTTCTTCTTCGTCTTTTCTCTCTCCTTTTTATTAGCAGTAAAGCTGCGTGGCGCCGAGTCGTCTGTTTGTTTGTTTGTTTGTTGGTGATGGTTATTTTGTTTCTTGTTGGTGTTGCCTCTCTTTCTTTCTTTTTCTTTCTTTCTTTTTTCTTCTTTTTTTTTTTTTGGGGGGGCGGTGTGGGGGGGGGGGATGTCTATCTCAGTCTGTCTGTCATTTCAGCTGCACACTGACTGTAATTTTGCAGTCTTCCCGAATCAGTCATTTTGCATCATACTGACTCGGTGAAACTGCTAGCTTTGTGCCAAGATTGTCACGGTGCTTGTGTGGTAGTTTTAGCTTGCGAGAGCTTACATGTATGCACTGTGTGTATCTGGCGCTGTGAACACGCAAGGTTTTGTGTGGAAGTTTTTTATGCGCTATATATAAATTTTCATTCATTCATTCATCCACCTTCGTCCACCGGAAAACTTAATAGAATCCTGTGCAGTTGACAGGCCGTTTAAGTTCAATTATTGACTAACTGACGAACTGATTAACCAATCAGTGATGGTCCACCTTTGTAGATGTCAGTGTTTACTAATCACAGTCCTTTTTCAGTGGGTTTTTGTTGTTGTTTTTCCGTTGTTGTTTGTTTTGTCATTTCCCCCCCAGTCATGGTTAGTTTGTTGTTGTTGTTGTTGTTTTCCTCTCTCCCTTTTTCTTTCCATCAGTAATAACATCAGTCACTAACTTTTGTGTGACATACACACGGCCACAGTAGCTTCAGTAGCATTCAGCACAAAGTCAGTCCGGAGTCCGTTACGATGCCTATAATGAGCTGCCATTTAGGCCCTCGGCGAATCGGCATTATCCACGCCGCGAACTGACTGCGCTGACAGTAAACTCTGCTGTGAACCCGCATTTATTATGCGATCAAACATTGACGCATTATGCGGCCACGTGCGTTCAAATGGGCAACCTTCGCTTTTATTGACGACTGCGGCCTCGGGGGCTCAGTCCTTCCCAACAACTGATTTACATCGCGGCTTAGCTGCAGACGTCAGAATGGCGTAGGGAGAAATGAAAGTAGTCCCTTCGCGTATCGAGGGTCGATTTATCTCCCCTTCGACCACAACGTTTCCCGTTCGGGCCCGCGGGTCCTGTTGAACTGGCCTCGGTGAAAGCTGTGCGGTCTGGTGGGCCAGGCTGAGAGGCTGGCTAGCAGCAGCTATGCGGTTCGTAGTTCATCGGCGAAGGGCAAAATGTCAGTTACCTGAAGTCTCCTCCACCCCCCCCCCCCCCACCCCCCCCAAACGTTTCCTGCTTTGTTTCTTTCTAAACCAATCGGCGGGGAAGACATCAATAGTTCATCACTGAGTGTCACCAGCTGCGTCGGAAGACCAACATTCTTCTCAGTTTATCGATGACGAGTCAATGCGGCCGTGTCGCACTTTGGCCTATCACTGTAGTCTCCCACTACACTGACAAGATGATGATGATGATGTGGAGCTTAATGTCGGGTCGGCATATAGTTAGGGACAAACTGTGACCAATGCGTGTGCATGGTTCAGTGTTGCTTTACGTCCAACTCCATAAACCACAAGGCTCATTAGGACACCGAAAAGCGAAGGTTTTGTTCATTTATCTATTTAGAGACTGCCGCGGGTCGAATTACTGGCCGTATTCGTCACTGAGACTCCCGGTGCCGGAACTGACAGGCACTTGACGCAGAACGACTGCAATCAGTCAGTTTCAGCTCAGCCCGGGTGACTGAGAGAGCCCGCGTGTCATTGCGGGGCTGTAATTACGTTTTCCGACTTTTTTGTTGATAGCCTCTTCCGCCGGGCTGTGTGCAAACGCTGGCTCGTCACGGCAGTTGTTTTGTGCCGATTTATCAGCGGCACGCGCCGTAGGCCTGATCGTTTTGTCGCTTGGCACTGAGTGTGTCTATATAGTGCACGAGCAGCGGGGTTGGGGCTCCCGGGGGTGGGGTGGTGGTGGTGGTTGGGGGGAGGGAGGGGGTCTGTTAGCGGCACACATAGCCTGTTCGCCGTTTTTGTTTTGTTTTTGTTTTCCGCTTGGCAGTGTCTATAGTGCGAGAGCAAAGAGAGAGAGAGAGAGTGTGTGTGTGTGTGTGTGTGTCGGTGGCACACATACCCTGTTCGCCATTTCAACCGCATGGCAGTGTCTGTAGTGCACGAGCGCACACACACACACACACACACACTAGCACACACACACACACACACACACACACTCACACTCACCCCACACACACACACACACACACACACACACACACACACACACACATATCTCACACACACACACACACACACACACACACACACACACACACACACACACACACACAGGATAAAGATAAAATTCTTTATTTACGAGGGTAATAAATAAGCATGTATGCTTTTTTTACATCCAGCCCTCGGCCCAAACAAGATACTACTCTAGATCTAATTATACATGTGCACATTTTCTAATCGGATACGACACACCAGTACACACTCGTGGAAGAAAGGAAGTTCAGACGTCACTGAAACATAATATGAGACAGGCAACACTGAAGGTGGATACATGGGGCTATGAAATCAACAGCAGCGAACATTCGGTGGGTAAATGCGTGGTGAATGGGAGACACAATATGGTAAAACGTTTCAGGCGGGTAGCAATCACCAAACATAACACGCAATGCCAACCAGTCAGCGCATAATGTATGACATGTAACGTGATTTAAAAGTTTCAGTGCTTTCGTGGTAATCTAAGAGAGTCAGGGGGAGAGAGAGAGAGAGTGTAGATGATACCAGCACTGACACTGACACAGCCTGATCGTTTTGTCGCTTGGCAAGTGACTCTATGAGTGCACGGGCAGACTGAGAGAGAGAGAGAGAGACTACGGGGGGCCGGGAGGAGAGTGGGGGGGAACAGACAGACAGTGAGACAGACACAGAAAGGATCGATCCCTCACTATCGCCGCCCTACAACTCGGCCTACACGTAGCTAACGCGAGTCAAACGCTTGTAACCAGAAGCAGTCTTTTTGTGCCGACCGATTCTCCCCGCGGAGCTGTAAAAACGCTGTTGTCGACGGTCGTAAGCTGATCGGTCATGCCGCGTTTATTTTGGCCACCGGCGGCTGTGGAATGCGAGCCGCGGCGACCGAGGAGTCGCCAGTGTGGAGACCGAGTGCAGAGCAACTTGATTGGCTCTTTGTCTGAAACCCAGGTACCCGCCGGCGGAATTTCTCAGACACAGTTCGATCAGTTGCCTGGCAACTGATCTGTTTACAAAATACACCTTGCCGTTCGTTGTTGAGCGGCCGGAATCTTAAATGCCACGTGGTATTTTCATCATTAATTGTTTTTCTTCTGAGAATGAAGACGGTGATTGGCTGTGTCAGTGTGTGTGTGTGTGTGTGTGTGTGTGTGTGTGTGTGTGTGTGTGTGTGTGTGTGTGTGTTAGTGTGGGTGTCAAGGGTGTGTGTGTGTGTGTGTGTGTGGTGTGTGTGGAGTTGTGTGTGTGTGTGTGTGTGTGTTGTTTTATTTCGGTGTGTGTGGGGTGTCAGTGTGTATGTGTGTGTGTGTGTGTGTGTGTGGTTGTGTGTGTCTGTGTCTGTGTATGTGTGTATTTCAATACCGATCTGTCACCTCAGTTTGTTTGACTGTCTCGAGGGAATGTTTCTGTCACAAACCAGTGTTTTTCAGTCATTGCCGTTCACCAAAAAACAAAACAAAAACAAAACTGGCCTACATCCTCGGGCCAACCTCGGTGAACAGAATGAAACCTTTCCTAGCTCTGGTATCTAAGCAGTGTGTGCCGTATTGCTTTCCAGCAACGGGATAACGTCTTTGACTGGCCATACCCACAGTTACCGTTTACTGCCAGAGCAAACAACTCGGCCTGGTCGAAAAGCGGGTATCTGAAGCAGACACATGTCAGCGCGGCACGTAGCTGGTCAGCGCCACCACCATCCAGTCTGGCTACAACAGCCATGCGGTGCCAGTCATTACTTGCTGTATTTCCAGTGGAAAGACCGCGGTCTGGCACTACCAGGTGCATTTACAATGATTCAGATTGAACTCTACGTGAAAGGCTTGACTGACTGAATTGTTAACACCGATTTTGTTGCCTTCGGCTGTTTTTGTGGGAGAGTGTTGCTCTGTCATATAAACCCGCATTGTTTTTTTCTTGTTCACACACACACACACACACACACACACACACACACACACACACACACACACACACACACACACACACACACACACACACACACACACACGCACACACACACACAAACACACGACACACACACACACCACACACAAAACATACGCACACACACACACACACACACACACACACACACACACACACACACACACACACACACACACACACACACACACACACACACTTCAATCATTAAAATAATTCACAGCAGCCAAGCAAAGGAAAGGTGGGGCGGGGGGGGGAGAGAGAGAGAGAGAGAGAGAGAGAGAGAGAGAGATTTTATCAAGGAAGGGAAAAGGAGGAAAACTTTTCTTTTCACCCTCAATTTGCAAGCAGCGGGTCAAAGTCTTTGAGCGGCCAGTACCCGCAGTTACCGTTTACCGTTAGAACAAACAAGGCCTGAGCCGGGACGAGCGGAAAAGCGGGTGTCTGTGGCGAGCTGCACGCACCTGCCCCTCCTTGCCTTGGGGGAGCTGCAAGCAGCCAGTGCCAGCCTTTACATCTCTCTTCATCAGGCTCCCTGTTCCTGCCTGCTGCAGGCTCGATGGAGAGAGGGCACTGGCACTGAGGTATCTGCAACAAGTGGGAGGGTAAGGGTTAAGGCCCGCTAAATCAGCCCCCTGCCCCTCCTCCTCCTTCCCTGCTTCCCGGAAACGGGGATTAGGTGGCGAATTGGATGTGGCTTCGGCCGTGGTTGATAATGCCAGCGGCCGCTCTATGGCGTCTGGTAATGCCCCTGATAGAGGGAGAAGGAGGGAGAGTTTGTGTGTGTGTGTGTGTGTGTGTGTGTGTGTGTGTGTGTGTGTGTGTGTGTGTGTGTGTGTGTGTGTGTGTGTGTGACATACAGACAGGCGAACAGGCCGGCAGGCAGACAGACAAATGCAGAGAGGGACTGACGAAGTAGAAGTTTTTTGTTTGTTTGTTTGGCTTCGTTTTGTTGTTGTTGGGGGAAGAAAAGTTTTTACGGAAGATTTGCAAGAGCTGACAGAGGTAGCGTGGCGGACAGAAACAGGGGGTTGGTGCCAGCTAGTTGGAGCATGATAAGACGAACAGCGCTTAATCACCACTGGACTCAGTGCGGAAGTATGGTATTCCGCTGACGCTGGGATGTCTGCAGAAGAGCGGAGCTGCCTGGAAGGAGTGTAACGGTAAGCTCTGAAAGTTAGAGTGGGGCCTGGTGCAGATCGTACAACATGGTGCTTCTGAACACTTTGGAACGCCCACATATCGGATTGTGGATGTCTCAGTCGCAATTCGGGTGGCCTGGGACTGTGGAGCCGTGGAAAGTCAACGTGTCTCAATTAGGGTGGTCTACTCAGCAAGGGTAGGTGTGGCCTTGGACTGAACGCCGGCTAGGGCGGTCAGAGTTCAAACCTCTTCTCAGTGGAGGAGAAAAACCGGCGCCGTACCCAATCGGCCTCTCTCTCTCTCTCTCTCTCTCTCTCTCTCTCTCTCTCTCTCTCTCTCTCTCCCCCGGCCGCCCCCCCGTCTACGCCCACACTCACACCCCCCCCCCGTCAGTCAATTCCTATGGGTATATATGTGTGAGCGCAGCTTGCTGTTGACTGATTCAGTATTAGGGGTGTGTGGTGAGGCAATGCGCCTCGTGTTTGTGTGAAAGCAGAGAGAGCGAGAGGAATAAAGTCATAATCCTCTTTCATACAGCCGGTCCGCCGTGGCCACGGAACCGTGAGAATTACCATTCGCCAAGAAACATCAATCTCTTCAAGGAGCTTATACACTTACTGAAAGCTTAGCAACCCCACCCCCCCCCCCCCCCCCCCCCCTCTCTCTCTCTCTCTCTCTCTCTCTCTCTCTCTCTCTCTCTCTCTCTCTCTCTCTCTCTCTCTCTCTCTCCGTCTTCGAGTTTATCTCTTCCTCTGTCTATCTCTCCCTCTCAGTGTGCGTCTTTCTCCTTCTCTCCGTTCACGATCTTCCATTCTTTTTAAGATTGATGTATACATTGCTATATCTTCTTAAGACTGCTGGCTAATGACCAATAACCTCTCTCTCTCTCTCTCTCTCTCTCTCTCTCTCTCTCTCTCTCTCTCTCTCTCTCTCTCTCTCTCTCTCTCTCTCTCTCTCAAGTGCACACATTCTCTTTCCCTCCTCTCTCTCACTTCCATTTTCTCTCTCCCTCTCTGTCAGAGTTCCGCCCCCCCCCCTCCACCCACCCACCCACACACCCACACACCCACACACACAAACACTCATTTCTCCCTTGTCTCACTGGTTCGACAAGCCTGTTTGTAATGTTCAGCTGCGTTGCCTGTGTAGTGGAGTCGCTTACATGATTATGACGCAGGAACTGCATGCTGCCAGTGGCAGGGCTGTGACGTTGATCACGTGCTAACGTTCATGGCGTCACTTTCTGCTTGACTGGGTGGGAAGGATTTTGGGGCGAAAGAGGGGGTGTGTGTGCTTTTTGAGCTCTCTCTCTCTCTCTCTCTCTCTCTCTCTCTCTCAGCAAAAACACCAGCAACAAGTACAACCACAGCGGTCACAACTGCAGCAATTCAAAAAGCAACAGCAGTAACCACCACTACCAACACCAAAAAGACTTACAGCAACTTCTGAGTGTATAGTGTATTTCAGTGTTTGTGTGTGTATGTGTGTGTTTTGTTGTTGTTGTTGTTGTTTGGTAGCGTGATTTCTGTGTGGCACAGCGAATTCACATTCTTCTTCTTCTTCTTCTTCTTCTTTTAATGTGAAGAAGATTGCGAAGGTCAACTCCATGATAGGGCTAGTGTGACTCAAGCTGCGCCATTCCATGGTCCTGTTGAACCAGCCTGAGTCATGTCATTGTCATGTGTCGGTTATTGTAGCAGGCATGCTTAGACTGGCATTTTTCTCTAATACTTGGTCCTCGGCATAATCCTGGCTTCCAAGCAATGCAACAACTACTCGCCATAGTCCAACCCCCTGGCCTGCAAATGCACAGGCATAGTCCAAACTACCACTGAAGTCTTTTTACAGTCCACTACTACAGTCCACTATTACAGTCCACTATTACAGTCCACTACTACAGTCCACGTCGAAGACCAAAGTACCAAGCAATGCAGCCCCGCCAAGTAATACAAAACTGACACTCAAAGTAGTCCAACCTACGAAACAATACAAAGCTGGCATAGTCCAACCTACGCAGCAACGCAACCAGTCATAGTCCAAACCTACGAAGCAACGCAACCAGGCATAGTCCAACCTACGATGCAGTACAAACCAGGCATAGTCTAACCTACGAAGCAGTACAAAGCTGGCAATAGTCCAACCTAGGCAACAGTGCAACCAGGCATAGTCCAACCTATGTCAGTAGCAATGCAAACCCTGCATCGTCTAGACCCTTGTGGGAACCGGCTAAGGTTGGAGAACTAATGCAACAGAGGGAGTTTAAAGGGCATCGTCCAGTCTACGAAGCAGTGCAAACCCTGCATCGTCCAGACCCTTGTGGGAACCGGCTAAGGTTAAAGAACTAATGCAACAGAGGGAGTTTAAAGGGAAAAATGCAGGTATACATACGGCGTTACTGGCGGTACGGTACCATTTTTTTTTTATAGATACTATATATTCTCACTTGCCAGTCGGGCTCCGGGGAGGCTGGCAGCAGTTAGGCAGACGGGCAGCGGGTGTAAACACTGACAGGAGATGGTTTACGGTTTACTTTCCGTCGGCGTCAGCTCTCCCCCCCCCCCCCCCCTCCCGCCCTTCCCCGCTACCGCCCAGTACGCTTTCTGGTTTCCATAGCAACGCGCCTTTCCTTCCTTCAGCTCCTTGCTAAGGGGAAACAACTCGCTGTCGGGTCTTACCGCAGAACCGCGATCGACTTGATAGTGGGAAAAGTCATTTCGTGAAAGCCCCCCGAACGCCCCCGACCCTCCTCTCCCTCCCCCCCCCCCCCCCCCCCCCCCCCATCCCCGCCCTTCGACCTTCTTCCGGCCCCATCCTCCGGAGTCACCTCCAGACTTCCAGCGCCACTTTAGTTTTACATCAGCAGTCGATTTTACACTAAGTTTTAAGGCCCCTCTTGATAATAGCTTCGTCGACTTGGCGATGTGCTTACTTTGCGAAGGGTGTCTTCGCGGTCACTTCTCTGGTCTTAATCATTATGACACGAGAACAGCGGGCTGTCCGCGCCCAAGTCTTTGCCGGGCGATTTTCCGCCAAGCTCACACCATACATACACGTCCGTCTTTCGTTTCTGTTCTTGCAGCTAGCTGTGATTAGACGGGCCCCACAGCATCTGCTGATGCTCCCAACTTGGCATTCTTCTTCAGCGTTGCTTCGCGTCCACAGAGACCGGAAGGGACTATTCGGGACGGGGGAGTGGAATTAGTCGATTGGTTTCGCTACCGGATTGATATGGCTGTGGTTGTGGCTGACGTTGTCGTATTTTGTGTGTGGGTGCGGGTTCGTGGTAGATGGAGTGAGGGGGGGGGGGTGGGGGGGGGGGGGGGGGGGGGTAGAAAAAGAATCGATTGGTTACGTTCTCTGAGTGATATGGCTGTGGTTGTGGCTGTTGTATGATGGGTGTGTGGGTGTGAATCCCCCCCCCCCCCCCCCCCCCCCCCCTCCCCCCCCCCCACCCCCATCCACCCACCCACCGGATCAACCCAACCCTGACGAACTAATCGCATCATTAGACCTCACATGTACAGATAAATTCCTATATTAATTTCGTCGCCTTCACAACAGGAAGAAGAATTTGCCGAGTGAAAGGTCGCACCGAGTGCATGAGTCTGGGAGAAACAACGTGGTGGCCGGGTTATCTCGGTTTTAACCTATATGTACGCAGACGGATTTGTTTGCGGCGAGAACTCGCTGTCTTCCAGCTGGGTCGGTCGGTGAACTTTGTGTCAAGGGCGAGGTAGATAATATCGGGACTGGCGCAGAAAGGGGGAAGTATGTTTGTGTGTGTGTGTGTGTGGGGGGGGGGGGGGGTCAGTGTGTGCGGGGGGCGGGGATGTTGTAAAGAGTGGGGGAAAGGTGTTTCGTTCCTTTAAATTCAAGCGAGTGTGTGTGTGTGTTTTGGGGGTGGTGGTTTGTTGTTGTTTTTAAAATAGTTTCCTCGGTTGCATTTCCAACGTGTTGAATCTCTTTTTTTTCTTTTACCTTCTTTCTCTCCATCCCCCCCCCCCCCCCCCCCCCCCCCCCCCCCCCCCCCCCTTCCCGCTGATATGACCGCCCTGCTTCAATGGGCGTAAAAAACAACTAAGGTTCTCTCTCTCTCTCTCTCTCTCTCTCTCTCTCTCTCTCTCTCTCTCTCTCTCTCTGACATTTGTGCTAATACCTGTAACGGTGAGAAATATAGTTTAATCACTCAATCAATCTCTGTGACAAAGTACACTAGCGGGGGGTGAGGGTCAGTGTGTTTGTGACGGGGATGAACTACGCGACTGAGCATGCGCCCCGAGTGCTCACTGAAATGAACAGCAATAGCGAGAAGGAAATCGGCCTCTGAGACGAGGACAGTTTGCACGCATACAACTTGCAGGTGCAGTGTAATCATGTTTTTTTTAAGCGATCAGCAACTTGAACAACGGCTGGCCCCCTAGTAGACTTTGAATCCCAAGTTTTTCCCGATTCTTCTTCCTTCTTCTTTCTTCTCCTTCTTCTTCTTCTTCTTCTTCTCTCTCCTCCTCTCTCTCTCTCTCTCTCTCCTCTCTCTCTCTCTCCTCTCCTCTCCCCCTCCCCTCCCTCTCCCTCTCCTTCTTCTTTTCTCTCTCTCTCTCTCTCTCTCTCTCTCTTTCCCTTTTTCTTCTTTTCTTCTCTCTCTTTTCTCTCTTCTCTCTCTCCCCTCTCTCTCTCTCTCTCTCTTCCTCTCCTCCTCCCTCCCCCTTCCCCCTTCCTCCCCTCCGCCTCCCTTCTGTCCTTAAAGCCCAGCTAGTCCAGCGTGAAGCCCTACACGAGGACGACGGCCACAACGACAACAACAACACATAAACCGGCGGCGACTGCCGGACTATTTGCCTTCGGTGTGCGCCGGCATAAACAAATCGATAAAGCACGTCACCACTACCGAACCACACAAAAAGCCTACGTCAGCACAGCGCGTGCCGGTCTCGCGCCGTCAACATTTATCACACACTTCCTCCCCCTCATTTCGGTCCTATGACGTCACGAGCCGGCGCGGAAACGGACTTGTTGACAAGGGCGCCGGTTGTTGAGCCCGTTTGGTCCGGTGGTACCGCGCTAGCCCTGCCTGTCCGGACGGAAAACCGCCTCTGTCACTGCCTTCCCATTCTTTTCAAAAGTTGTGGCGGTTTTGTGACTGCTTACCTGGAATGGCCTTGAAGTAAAAAGCCCGATCGGAATCCCAAAACCTAAAATCGAGAAATGAAACGCTCCGTTGGTTTTGTTCTCGGTTTAGAATCCTCTTTGCGTCAGTGACGATAAGAGGGTCTCGGCTCAGCTGGCCTAACGGCTGCCCACCCCGGTGAGATGTTCAAGTGTTCGCGGTAGGGCGGTGTGGGCACGCACCACGGTATCAAAGAGGCGGTGCGTGCCACACGGGTAATTCGAGACACTTGGTTCTATCGTTGTGTCCTGCTAATCATTTCTCGCGAAACTAATCTGAGAAACTGATTATGAAGGCAAAATCAAGGAAACACTGAAAACAACTGGAGACACTTTATAACGAAAAACATTTTTGATACGCTCAGTTGAAACAAAAATTCTTCATTTTAGACACTTTCAAACAAAGTTCTAATTCTTGTTTTAGCCGCCGAACTCAAGCAGTCTGGATCTGGATTCATACAATGCAGGGACCGATTTTGTTGTTGTTGTTGTTGCCATTTTATTTCAGATTCCCCGCCCCCGCCTTATTTATCTTTTTGAGTTTTCGATTTGGACCTTTGCCCTCCTCAGTTTCAGACGGCTGTGTACAGTGCCTGTGAACAGCACACATACACATAGAAGGCTGCGACAGTAAGTCGACAGAGTCACGCGCGTCGGTTGCACCGCTGCGGTGCTGCATTCCGTTGCGCAGCGGCCGCGCCAGAGCAGCTCGGCTTTCAGCAAGGATAGTGGAGAGAGTCGGTGGCGTTGTCTGGTCGCCGGTCCCAGCCACGGTGTGAATCAATGGCAGCTATGCACGCTTCGCTTTCCCACATAAGCTTGCTGCTCCCCGGAGACTAATGTAATTGTGACTGGTACGGGCTGGGGAGCATTATTGATACGAGCAGATTTGGCAGGCACAATGTACTGGTAACTGAATGCCCCCCTTACCCCCCCCCCCCTCTCTTTTCTTCTTTCTTTCTTTCTTTCTTATTTGCCCCTTCTGTTTGGTAGGCTTTGACGTACCTAGCCGTTCTGGAATACAAGGGGAACTTTATCGCACGAACGATGTGTGTGTATAACGTGCACTCCGATAAATGTGTTATTGCCGCCTACCGGTTTGACGCCAGGGTGAGACTGCTATTTTGCTGCTTAAAAACAGTCAGGGGGTGGTATGCGCAACCGTCGAACCGATAAACACGCGTTGTTGGGGCGAGGTGGGGGGGGGGGGGGGGGGGTGGGGGGGGGGGGGGTTCGGAAAGGGAGACAGACTGGCAGAGATTTCAGAACTCAGTACTTTTAACCCAAGGATTGAGAATTTAGGCAATAGCCTATTCTTACAATCAGTGCTTGTTAAGGTACGCTGACATGCATATAGATCGTTACTAATGCCGTTAATGATGAAACAGCACACTAATAAAACTGTCGACACTCTGACACTGCATTGTAAATCAGTGAGACGCACAGACAGATGAGGAGAACGCAGAAGTGGTTTAACGCTCAGTCAGTAGTGTAGTTTTTAGTAGCCCTGGTGAAAGAGAGAGAGCTCATCCACTCGCCAGTTTTCTAGCTGCGATAGGCAACCCTGAGTATGAGAGCAAGATCCTATAATCCCTTCATTCTTCAGGGTAAAGTCTGGTCACGTCATAGGAAGGAGATTTTACCGATATTCTTTGCGCGTCCAAAAAAGTGACATCACTTCAACAAGATCCTTACATTATACCATAACCCCCCCCCCCCCAACCGCCTTCCCCCCCCCCCCCCCCCAACCGCCTTTTCCGTCCCGTCCACCCCCCCCCCCCCCCCCCCCCGGCCTTGTTTTATCTCTTTAAGAAGACGGGGCCCAGACCATCATCCGACCCGCCATAACAATCAAGGCTTGCCGCTCTCTCTCTGTTGTACTTTTCACACCTAACTGCCCCCGAGCGGGTCCGTGTTTAGCGATCCATTTCAGCTCGCTAAACCGCGGTAATTGCATGCATGCACTTCAGGGCTCAGCCCGACGCCTTTTTTACCTGGCTCGTGTTCACCGTGTCAGCTAGGCGCTTTTCGTACCGCCAGTTTGGGGGGGGAGGGCACTGAGCTAGAAGTGGGGTAGCGAACAAGGCAGCTAGGGCACCCTACTTTTCGTGACTCTAGTGGGGTAGACTTACCCCTGTCGTGCTGTATTTTCATCCTCTTCCACTTTTTTTTTAATTTTTTTTTTTTTTTTAGTTTTTTTTTTTTTTTTTTTTTTTTTTGTTTTTTTTTTTTTTTTTTTTTTTTTTTTTGGGGGGGGGTTTTGTTACCCCCTTTTTTTGTGAGTTGTTTAACATGGATGATAGCATCAGATTTGGAATCGGAGAGATCGTGCACAGGTAAACAGAAAGCCGCTCCTAGCTGGGAGTAAAATCAGTGCTGTTCCAGAAACCTCAACTTTCTCCACAGATGTCCGTAAAGAAGTGAAATGAACTGAACCTAGTACGAATTTGTTTTTCTAAGTTTAATTGTTGGAGCATCGCTTTTGTGCCGGAAACACGGCACTTCATTGCGGTTTGGCTGTCCTTGTAGTAGTCATGTAAAACCATGTGAACTACGAATCTTTTTTTCTCCTTTTTTTTTTCTTTCTTTCTTCTTTATCTGTAGGCCTACTGGATTCGGGTTCGCGACTTGTGGTTGAGTTAATCACGTCGTCTTATTCTTCAGACTGCTTTTGCTTTTGGCGGGGAAGCCATACCTTTGCGCCATTTTTTTGGGGATCAGCGAAGCTGGTTTTTGAGGAATGCGCTTTGTAATCTTTCCCCCGCAAGAGTCGCGAGAGGTCCGCGCACTTTCCGGGGGGCCGATTTCGATAGGCGGCTTCCCCGTAAACAGGGAAATTGAACCTAGTTCAAGGACAAAAATTTTTTTCCAAAAACTTGGGGGGGGTTCTTGTTTTTTTTTTTCCCGACCAGAAGATCGCGAGTTGAGAAAAAAAAAAACTTTTTTGGGGGACCTATACCGGGCCCAAAAGGGGTTTTTCCGCAAATGCACAGGTTCCGCCTTTTTGGGGAAAACGCAAACATGCACGCCTTCCATTTTGGAAAAAAGACGCCCGGTGCGAAGGGGCTTAAGGATGCCGGGCAAAAAACAAGGAGAAAACCCGCCGAATGCCCAAAAAGCATGCTTTCCCCCACCACTTTGTGACTGGATAACGGGAAAAAAAACAGCCAAGAACAGCGAGAAGACATTTTTGTCACGGAACGGAATGACACTGGCGTGACCTTTTGGCCCCCAGGGGGCCCTTAAAAATTTTTTGACAGATGTTTAAAAGGATTGTTTGTCTCGGACATTGTTAACATAGGATTGTTTGCCGGACATTGTTAATATAGGATTTTTGTCCGGAAAAAAAAAAAAACGTCGTCAGGATTTTTAAGAGCAAAAATTTACGCACAGAGTTAACGTTAATTAACGTGAATTTGATGTCCTAGTGCATGAATACGCACACTGGGAGGAGTGTTGCTTAACGTCCTCGATGCAGTTGAATATTAGGGACAAATGGACCAAATGCCGAAGCATTCATAACTTTACGTCCACGGAAACCAGAAGGCTCGTTGGGGGAACCCCAGGACGGCCACCTCGACTCTCACACAGCTCCTGAACTATGCAAACTGAGATTGGGAAGGAGGGCCCCCAGCCCAGCAAGCGAAAGTAGGAGCTTACCCGCTGCATCGGCGCGCCAAAGGGGATGAGTGGCGATGATTATCAGGGTTTCAGTGTGGAGTGTGCGTGGCTTGCCAACGACTCCATCGTCACAGCTCACCGGATGAACGTCTGTGTCACGTGGAAGTTCTGCTGACGGTATCCCAGTTGTCTTAGATTCCACCTCGGCTTCTGTTTTTCCCCTCCGCCCCCCCCCCCCCCCTTTTCCCCCCCCCCCCCCCCCCCCCCCCCCCCCTTTTTTTCCCCCCCCGGGGGGCCCCCGGCCCCCCCGGTTTTTTCCCCTTTTCCCCCCCCCCCCCCTTTTTTTTTTTCCATTTTTTTTTTTTGGGGGGGTTTTCCCCCCCCTTCCCCCCCCCCCCCCCCCCCCCCCCCCCCCCCCCCCCCCCCCCCCCCCCCCCCCCCCCCCCCCCCCCCCCCCCCCCCCCCCCCCCCCCCCCCCCCCCCCCCCCCCCCCCCCCCCCCCCCCCCCCCCCCCCCCCCCCCCCTTTTTTCCCCCCCCCCCCCCCCCCCCCCCCCCCCCCCCCCCCCCCCCCCCCCCCCCCCCCCCCCCCCCTCCCCCCCCCCCCCCCCCCCCCCCCCCCCCCCCCCCCCCCCCCCCCCCAAAAAAAACCCCCCCCCCCCCCCCCCCCCCTTTTTCCCCCTTTTTTTTTTTTGGGGGGGGCCCTAAACTTTTTCCCCTTTTGGGGGTTAAAAAATTTTTTTTTTTCCCCCCCCCCCCCCAAAAAACCAAAACCCCCAAAAAAACACCCACAAAAAAAAAAAACCCCCCCCAAAAAAAAAAAACCCCCAAAAAACCACCCCCCCCCAAAACCCACCAAACACGTCATTGTCCACGTGTCGCAGGCACTAACTTCCGGGTCCACAGTGTTCAAAGCACAGTGAACATCTTTACGTATACCACTAACATCGACCAGTTCAAACTCCCAGGGAGTATAATTACAGTCACGCGATGCATGATTTTGTTGAATAACACATTACACATCAGTCTGCTCCAGCCGAAATCAACTTTACCCTAATAACAAGCTACGCGACCTCCAGTCACTTTGTAGCTTTGCATTGTCGGTACTCCCACGCTAATAACATTTATTGCTCTGTGTTGCCTCGGAACTCGACGTCTTAAGTCCCCGTAATGCACTCATATTGATCGTCAGCTAGACTCGAGTTGTTAACCTTTGCTTAAAATTACTGCGCTACGGTATTCATGAGCGATAGGCGCCGTGCGGGTTGTCTTATTTGCCAGTTCTTGACGAGCAAGCGCTAGTTGATAAGGTTTTGGGGTCAGCCCTGTGATTTTTATCAGAGTCCAGGCGAGATCAAGAAGAGGGAGGTGAGCTGGACTCTTACGAAGAAGCTAGCCGAGAAGAGATCAAGAGCAGGGAGGTGGTGCTGGGCTAGAGAGAGACTTCTTTTGCTTCAGCTGTTTCCCAACGGCGGAGCTACGGACATTGTCTTTGCGACTCTGTTCTGCATAGCAGTTGGGAAAGTGGTGCGGTGGTCGCAGCGCAATGCCGGACGGACACTGTCTTAACATCGTGTTGTTCTGACGGCGGTCCACGGCAGCCTCGGTCTTCCGGGCTGGCGCCTGTTTCGAGGTTTCACTCTTCTGTCCCTGTTTCCCCCTCGTCCCCGTCCCTAATAGGCCTCATCGCCTCCGTGGACGTTAAGCAACAAAGTCTGTCAGTCCCTGTGATTAGTTCCTGGTCCCTTCAAAACCTTCAGTGTCTGTCATTTGTCACAGCTGGCGCCTGTGATTGTACATGCGGTTAGAGTGTCAAATTGTTGTGACAGCTGGCGCCTGTGATTGTACATGCGGTTAGAGTGTCAAATTGGCGGACAGGCACAGCGGTGCGATGTCTAGTGGCTGCTGTGACAATTCTCTGTTATTGTGCGGTGGGGTCTTTTTCTGTCAATACTAATACGAAATGCAGTACGGTGGTGTCCGTTTAACTATTACATGCTGTTAGTTTTTGTTGTTGTTGGGTTGTGTGTTTCTTTTTTTTCCCAGTGTGTCTGTGTGTATGGTTTGTTTTCTTTGTGTTTTGTTGTTGTTGTTGTTGTTGTTTGGTGGGGGTCTCTGCTGGTATGTTCGTGTTGTCAGTCTGTTTTTCTGTCTGTGTGCTTAGATTGCGCCTGCTACCTGTGACTGCAGTCGAAGTGCATGCACGCGCACGTGTTTTATTTGTTTGCCTATGCACGTAGTTATAATTGAGGATTTTACTGAACAGGACTCGTCCCTAATAAGCCTTATGGTTTCTGTGAACGTGAAGCAATATGTTTACTTACAGAACCAGATCCAGAGAGAGAGAGAGAGAACTCGAAAATAATAATACTCTAGGATAGTAACATTGTGTTCATTTGGTCCTAGGCCAAGAGCCAGTCCTTGCTTTACTGCAAGCATATAATTATACGCACGAATCGGACAATTGTCTACAAGTAAGCATATTTGTAGAAGCATCAGATTTACAGTTCCTTAACGAGGGAGGGAAGGGAGAGAGAGAGGGAAAAGGAGAGAGAGAGAGAGGAAAAAGGGGGGAGGAAGGAGAGAGAAAAAAAAAACAGAGAAAGAGAGGGGGAGAGGAGAGAGGGGGAGAAAAAAAAAAAGAAAAAAACCGATGTTAAAGACCAAAAAAACAAAAAAAAATTTTAAAACAAAAGCCAAGAACAACAAGAGTGTTGAAAGCACGAGAGAGAGAGAGGGAGAGAGAGAGAGAGCGCGCGAGCTTATATATAAGAAACAAAAGCCAAGAACAACACGAGTGTTGAAAGCACGAGACAGGCTAGACAACCTAGATCCATCTTCTGTCTTGGGTATCGGGAGACTTTCTCATATTACAAAAACACGCCGAAGCATCGAGACTCGGCCGCGACCGAGGCCGCTGAACGCTGTCGCAGCATCAATCAATAGGCGTCCCGGCAAACTCTGCAGTGACGGACAAGCCACAGACCCTGTAGGACCACTGCCAGAGCTACTGTCAGGGCGCCACTGCAGCACCACCATCGGAGGCAGCGACGACGACATGTATCGATGAAGCTCTGAGCCGGCAGCCGATGCTGTGAGGAAAAATGATGCTACCTCAAGAGCAAGTGTACCCACAGTCTCCTGCTTGAATATATTAACCTAAAATCTGTCAGCCCCCCCACCCCCACCCCCCTCATTTCCCCCTTTTTTTCGCAAAAAGGGTTTGTGTCTGACCGCAGTTTCCCGTTTTTGGTTTGGCCTGTTGGTGTGTGTGTGTGTGTGTGTGTGTGTGTGTGTGTGTGTGTGTGTGTGTGGAACTTGATGCGTTGGTGATATTGTAAACCTTTTGTTGTCGGATTATATTGATCGTTTTCATTAGCTGAAAAGTGTCTTGTTTGATTGCCTGCAACTCTCGCTCTCTGGTTCTCTCTCTCTCTCTCTCTGATAATTAGATAATTAAATTTGAACAATTTTCGTTGTTGATATCAAATAACTGTTTGCACTGAAATTCAGCTAGCCGCCCCCCCCCCCCCCCCAAGCCCCCCCCCCCCCCCCCCCCCCCCCCCCCCCCCCCCCCCCCCCCCCCCCCCCCCCCCACCCACACACACCCCCACCACCCCCACCACTACCACCACCACCGACGAGTGGCACAAACTCAGAAACGAAGGTCCCCTCTGCTCAGAATCAAGAGCTATCTATGAAAGGTGTCTTCTTTTTAAGCGTGGAGTAGGTCAGAATATAGCTTTGCATGCTTCGTCCACTGCCAACAGTTCTGCCAGTTTTTCGCCTTCCTCGTTGATTTAGCTTCATTCTTCCTCAGTCCTCTTCACACACAGAGCGGTGTGCAGCGTAAACAGCGACTCGGAAGACCGTGCGGCTAATCTGAGAAAAGGTGTCACGCCTAGACGGATGACCTTCACGCTTGGCTGGACGTTCAATACCCAGAGTGACTCAATGGGGCTGGGCGCCTGCCAACACTCCTGTCGCGGGCTGATGCGCCTGCAAGCACAGAGATGGCTGGCTGCACGCGCTCGCATCATTGACCCGTTTCACACCAACAAAACCGCAGCAGCCAGGTGCCGTTATCAACGGCCTATATATATATATATATATTTGTCCGTGGCTGTATAGCTGACTGCAAGAGCTGTCGACAGTGTCCAATTTCCGCTGTCAGAATGGCAGGGAAACTAACTAGGCTAGGAAGCATACATATAATTATATATAGTCACTTTAAATATTTTAGGACCGTTGTGTGAACAGTGTTTTAACCACGTCAGTTGTAAGAAATAAACCCCTGAGGAAGGCAGTTGTGCCGGAAAATTGGGACATTTTCAAGCCAGCTTGTTGTTTTCTTTAATCTTCTTTTACATACAGGCACTGACACGAAAGGGAAGAGGATAACTTGCTACGACCGAAAGATGGGGGGGGGGGGGGGGGGGGGGGGGGGGGGGGAAATTGCATTTTTCTGTAAACTTCAGACTTTATATCTTGCAACCTAGAATTTACAGGGTAGAATTGGTTCCGGTATTTACAGTTCTGTGATGTTCGGTTTTGTGTGTATCGTGCAGCCGTATGACATTGTGCTGACCCGTAATAGAGAGTTAAGAGTATGTGTACTTGTAAAACAACAAGAGCATCATACATCTTTCTTTAGCTGTCTGTAGCCCAGACAGTTTTCAGATCAGAATCCATTCGTCGCAACCATTAGCCTGACAAACTTTCAGCAAATCCAGGCTACTTAGCGATCTACTTCTTCTTGTCACTAGCTGATCACAAGGACAGCCCGCTCTGCCTGTCGAATCGAGCTGTCCTCTCCACTTCCTGTCGAGAGTCGTGGAGCTTGATCTGCAGGGTGGGTGGGGGTGGGGATGGGGTTCTCCACGGGCCAGTGAGTCTTCTTCAGCATGTTGTAGCTGGGACATGTTTACAGGTGTGTGTGGGGGGGGGGGGGGGGGGGGGGGGGGGGGGGTCTTCACTGGCCAGTGAGTCTTCCTCAACAGGTTGTATCTGGGACATGTCTGCAGGGGAACTCCACTGACCAGTGAGTCTTCCTCAACAGGTTGTATCTGGGACATGTCTGCAGGGGAACTCCATTAGCCAGTGAGTCTTCTTCAACATGTTGTAGCTGGGACATGTCTGCAGGGGGGGTCTCCATTAGCCACTGAGTCTTCTTCAACATGTTGTAGCTGGGACATGTCTGCAGGGGGGGTCTCCATTAGCCACTGAGTCTTCTTCAACATGTTGTAGCTGGGACATGTCTGCAGGGGGGGTCTCCATTAGCCACTGAGTCTTCTTCAACATGTTGTAGCTGAGACATGTCTGCAGGGGGGGGTCTCCATTAGCCACTGAGTCTTCTTCAACATGTTGTAACTGGGACATGTCTGCAGGATTCTGTCTGGTTCTCCAGGCCGCAAGGATACAGGGGTGAAGGGAGCAGCCTCATTTTGGTGGGGCTGGCCTCATTTTGGTGGCAGGCAGTTATTGTATCCGATTGTCGAAATGACCTTACATAGTCCACCCGTCTGCTCTTAGCAACCCGGCGTTAGTCCGTCGAACTGTCCCTAAAGTCCGCTGTCTACTGAGCCATTAGCCCGTCAAACTGTTCCTAAGTCCGCCGTCTACTGAGCCATTAGCCTCACGAACTGTCCCTAAAGTCCGCCGTCTACTGAGCCATTAGCCTCTCGAACTGTCCCTAAAGTCCGCCGTCTACTGAGCCATTAGCCTCTCGAACTGTCCCTAAAGTCCGCCGTCTACTGAGCCATTAGCCCGCACAGACTGTTCCTAAAGTCCGCCGACTACTCAAGCATTAGTCCGTCAAACTGTCCCTAAAATCCGCCGACTACTCAAGCATTAGTCCGTCAAACTGTCCCTAAACTGTCCGCCTTCTGCTGAGCCGTTAGCCTGTTAAACTGTCCCCACCGACCATCATCTGACTGTGTCTACTGCAAAGCCCATCAACTCAGCCATTGACCTGGCAAACTGTCCCGCCTACCGAACGTACACCACTGATCTACTCAGCTCCTGGCCTGCCATTAATTAATTAATTAACATTCCCCATAGTCCATCTTCTACCTGGCCATTAATTAGCCTGGCACTACTGAAACTGTCCCTACGGCGGCTCATTGTCTGCTGAGCTATTAACCTGTCAGACTAGCCCCCAAAAGAACCTGTCAGACTAGCCCCCAAAAGACTGCATGATCTCCAGCTCAGAGGGTCATTGCAGAGCTCTGGAAGTCCGTTAACGAGCGGAGCCTGAGAATGACGACAAGCTGACGGAGGGCGGAAACGGCTTCCCCGTTCTCTGCCTGCCTTTCTGCACACCGTCACTGACACCGCGCTTTTGCTTCACTTCCGCTCGCGACGCAGCAAGGGTCTTGAGGAAATTACTACGCGGCCTCGGCTGACCTTGGCGAGGTCAAGGTAAAAAGTGAGACACGTACAGCGAGAGCGGGGCTGCTGGCGTGAAAGTCGGTCGCGGTTGTATCGACTGGCACTGAGCTCCAAGCCCTCCCTCCCTGCTGGCATGCTGCTGGTTAATTCTGCTCTTTCACAGCAAAAAAAGAAAAAAGAAAAAAAGACCGGTACAAAAAAAAAAAAAATATTAAAAGGGGGGAGGGGGTCGCGGTTTTTGGGTGCGTGTACGGTGTGTCACTGTGCCGTGTGTGTGTGTGTGTGTGTGTGTGTGTGTGTGTGTGTGCGCGCCGTAAGCGCTTGGTGTACTTCGCCCTGATGAGGCAGATTCATGACCACGCCGGCTGACACAGGAAAGAACCACGCCAACCAGGCCCACTCCACGACCTTTGAATTTGAATTGCCCCAGGGTGCCGGGGTCATCGCTCCCTATCGCTGCCAGATCGGGGGGGGGGGGGGGGGGGGGAGAGAGAGAGAGAGAGAGAGAGAGAGAGAGAGAGAGAGAGAGAACAGCCTGCACCGACGTCACTGACGCGCGTACATAAGTAGTTTTTTGATTTAACGCCCAGTCAACCGCAAAGGTCAAATCAGGGCGGAGGGTGCACCTGCGCTAAAACTGACTCACTGATGTGTGAAAGTCCGGAGTCACTCAATAATCATGATAATTACGAGATACGCGGCGTTGCGTGTCTTCTTTAAAGAAGATTGGGCGAAATGACGTCCTACTCCTAGGAACTTGGGAGGGGGGGGGGGGGGGGGGGGGGGGGGAGGGGCGGGCAAAGTCAGTTAGGGTGGCTGTTTTTCTGGCCCTGTAGACGAGCCCGTACCAGTGAACTAATGAGACAGACTAGCTCAGTGGCCCGTACGCATAGAGAAATTAGGGGACCATTCACTGAAATGACTCTAGGTCACAACGGGTCAGGCGTGATCGAAAGCGAGGATGGTTGCTGTGTGGTGCCGTGAGGCGTACTGAGCTAGGTCACTGTAGGGTCTCCAGATAGAAAGCGAGGTTGGATAGACATACTGACTCTGATTTGCACAGTTCAGCCTCGCTTTCGATCTTATGACCAGCCGTGACCTAGCTCAGTAAGAATGACCCCATGCCGCCAGTACACAGCCCAACCTCGCTTTCGATCTCGTGACCTAGCGGCTCAGTAAGAACTTCTAAATGACCCCATGCCGCCAATACACAGTCCAGCCTCGCTTTCGATCTCGTGACCTGCCGTGACCTAGCTCAGGTAGAATCAGTGACCCCATGCCGCCAATACACAGTCCAGCCTCGCTTTCGATCTCGTGACCTGCCGTGACCTAGCTCAGGTAGAATGACCCCATGCTGCCAATACACAGTCCAGCCTCGCTTTCGATCTCGTGACCTGCCGTGACCTAGCTCAGGTAGAATGACCCCATGCTGCCAATACACAGTCCAGCCTCGCTTTCGATCTCGTGACCTGCTGTGACCTAGCTCAGTAAGAATGACCCCATGCCGCCAGTACACGGTCCAGCGTCGCTTCGATCTCGTGACCTGCCGTGACCTAGCTCAGTAAGAATGACCCCATGCCGCCAGTACACGGTCCAGCGTCGCTTCGATCTCGTGACCTGCCGTGACTGACCTAGCTCAGTAAGATTGACCCCATGCCGCCAATACACAGTCCAACCTCGCTTTCGATCTCGTGACCTGCCGTGACCTAGCTCAGTAAGAATCGTGACGCGCATGGGTGCGTGCTTGCGTGCGTGTGTGTGTGTGTGTGTGTGTGTGTGTGTGTGTGAGGAGGAGAGAGAGAGAGAGAGAGAGAGAGAGAGAGAGAGAGAGAGAGAGAGATGGAGGGAGGGAGGGAGAGGCAGGCAGACAGGCAGGAAGAGAGAGAGAGAGAGAGAGAGAGAGAGAGAGAGAGATACTGTGCTTGTCATAATCATGCGTTCGAGTGTGTTCTGTGAAGCTGATTTCTCTTCGGAATTCAGATATGAGCTACCCTCACATCGATGTAATGATCCTGACCTAGTTTTGCTGTGCGTTCATATCCTTTCTGCTCTCTCCGAGAAGCATTGCTCTTCGGCATTTGACAAGCATATAATCTGAGTTCCCACAGTCACACACTGCACCCAAAATAAAACTTATATTGATGGTGTGGCCGGTCTGCTCGCCCGAGTCGGTGATTGCGTCAAGCGTCTTCTAGGCTCCTCACTACAAGGGTGGAGCAGAATTTAGACTTTTTTGCTGCAAAAATATTCATGACCTATCTTAGGACCGAGGCCCCACCTTGTATTTCCGCTTCCTGGTCTGCACGTGCATTTTGTCTGTCCGTGTCAGGCATTGGAGGGCTATTTATAGCCATGATTGATGGTGGTTCTCAACTCCGAGAGACCGAACAGGCGTGTTATCGTGGGAGGGGGTTGACATCCGTCAAAACCGCGTTGATGTCGATGTAACCAGAGACGCTAAGATACATCGCCAGGTCCTGGTACGATGACAGTACACTAGTTGAAAGAAGCCTTTCGATCCTGATTCAAACCCCTCCCCCCCCATGCCGTGGTGTGGTGTGGTGTCGCGGATGCAGAAATTATCTCTTTCCCGTCACTGAGCACGTTGTTTTACGTCACTGACAGAGCTTTTTTCCGTTTACTTGCGTGACGTTGTGCTTGACTTCCAGTGCATCGTGTATCCCCATGTGGAACACGCGTCTGAAGATTTAAGGTCTCTTCTGGTTTGCTAAGGCTCGGGACAGTCTTGGGAGGGACTAGGACCCGCAGTACAAATTCCTGGCAGGAAAAGGGTTTCGGTCAGCCGGTTGCTTGCTGTGAATCCGGAGTGGTCAGATCGTTGCCCCTGTTGGGCCTGGAGCAGATTAGGATATTTAGCCACGGTTGACGTCCAGAAGCCAGTAGTACCCCCCTTTTGGTGTCCGATAAAGACATGCCGTTCTAGCAGTCAACCCTCGATAGCTTTGCATGCTTCGCCGACTGCCGGCATTTATTCTGCCATTCTAATTTAGTCCTTCCAATCCATATTTCTCTCTCTCTCTCTCTCTCTCTCTCTCTCTCTCTCTCTCTCTCTCTCTCTCTCTCTCTCTCCCCTCCCTCCCCCCCCCCCCCCCCCCCAATCCCTCAGTTCTCTTGAAACCCGAACGAGCGTTATGACAAAGTAAATCTGACTTGGACTTGTGATTTGATGAAATGTGTCTCGTGTTGAGGGACCTTCGTGGTTGGCTGGGCGTTAAATGTCAACGCTCGATCCATCCCCATCTTTCAAAATACTGCCATCACCGCGCCCTTGACGCACAACGATGGCATTTCATACAGGGGTTGGCGTCAGAGAGGACTGTTCTGGCCACCAGGAACAGGTTTGCGTCACTGAGTCCTTCCCCTCCTCGCTAACCCCGCCCCTTTACCGCCTATAAATTATCTAAAATAAAATTTAGGGGGGAATAAAGGGGGGGGGGGGGGGGGGGGGGGGAGGGGGGCATTTGACAACATAGTCTTTGATTTTAGGTAGGGGTGTGTGTTATGTGTTTTGGTGTGTGTGTGTGGGGGGAGGGGGGGGGGGGGGGGCGTGAGGGAGGTTGTTATAGAGATTTTGTTGTTGTTGATTTTTTTCCCCCGTTTCTGTTTTTTGTTTTTGTTTGTTTTATACTCTGCCTGTTGAAAAAGAAAATAGAACAAAAAAGAACAAAACACGAAGAAACAAGCTCTGCGTGTTGTCGTCACGGTCCTGAGGTAACCCAGTACGATTGACGGGACGTTAAAATCCAAGAACCAACTAACTCGTCCTGTAGGACAAAAGACATTAGCGGAGTTCCGGGTCAGGCCAGGTCTGGTGAATGGTCCTTCCCACAGTGGCACCGAGTGCCTAGGTAAGGGTCAAGGGGTATAGGTCATGTTCGATCGCGGTTGATATCGACTGCCTTGCGCCGGAGCGCCCAGGCCCACTCATTCATCTCTGTCTGTGTTAGCCCCGGTAAATCTGTTTACAGCCGGCCAATTGTGCGTAATGGCTTCGGCTCTACACTGGCACGGAACCATCTTTGGATTATTGAACGCGGAGGGCCGGCGGGACTACTTTTTGATCCTTTGATGGAATCGAGTCAATGAATTCATTGTGAAGAGGGGCGTGGCTCCCCTTGCACCGTTGCCCAGTCGATGGTGAAAGCACACGCACACGCACAGACTGTAGGCTATGCATGGAGGTAGGCAGGTAGACGAACAGACTAGCAGCGGGCACTGAGGCAGACTGACAGAAACAGGCCGCGATTCAGGCAGACCGGCACAGACAGATAGGCACCCACCCCCACACACACGCACACCCCCCCACACCCACACAGACCCCCCCCCCCCCCTTGCGCCCCCCCCCCCCACACACACACACACACACACTACGACTTAGTGTTTTTGTACTCGTAATATGCCCGTCCATACACGAATGAAACACCTGAACATTGGCATTACGGTATGATGTTGTGTAGGCCTGTAATTTTATTTTACATTTGCAAGCTGCCCATTTGCAGCACGAGTTCTCTCAGTGAATGACAGCGCTAGAGACCCACTGTTGCCAACATGCAAACGTAAACATAGTTACGTTGTCGCGTCCTATTTATAACGTAGATTAACACGTCTTTAGTTGGAAGGTCCTGGTCAGTGGCTGGTTTCAGTGTTACATTCTGTCTTTGAAATTTTGTGGACATTCCAGTCTGCTTTTGCAGCTTTGCGGACTTAGGCTTTTCTGGTTTAGGCCCCTAATCGGACTGCAGTGGCCATAGTCCGGCACGTTGACCAGTGGACACTTGGGTCGGTCAGTCACCGACAATGATCTGGACTAGCGGATGTTGCCCAGTCTGTTGTTTCGAACCTATGGGCCTTCTTTGGGGCCTGCTATGGGCCTTCTTCGGGGCCCGCTATGGGCTTTCTTTGGGGCCTGCCTTCCTTTCGGGCCTGCTATAGGCTTTCCTTTGGGGCCTGCTATGGGCCTTCCTTTGGAGCCTGCTATATGGGCCTTCTTTGGGGCCTGCTATATGGGCCTTCCTTTGGGCCTGCTATGGGCCTTCCTTTGGGCCTGCTGTGGGCCTTCCTTTGCGGCCTGCTATATGGGCCTTCCTTTGGGCCTGCTATGGGCCTTCCTTTGGGGCCTGCTATGCCCTTGTATCCACGGCTTGCACGGAGAACATATTTTGCGCGTACTTCATAGCTTGTGGCAGAGGACACATTTAGCACTTATTTTCATAACTTTGGCACAGGACACATTTTGCATTTATATTCATGACTTGTATTACGCACATGGCACTTTTCCCGCTTATTTTCGTATCATTTATTGGCTACAGGGGACACATTTTCTGCCTATTTTATAGCTTACAGAACATATTTTGCTCTGATTTTGCATAACTTGCGCATGACAGATTTTGCGTTAATTTTTGTCGCGTACGGAGAGAGGGGGACAAACAGAAAGATAGACACAGACAAAGATAGAGAGAGAGAGAGAGAGAGAGAGAGAGAGAGAGAGAGAGAGAGAGAGCCAGAGGGATGTTGGAAAGTTAAAAAAAGCGCCCGCGAAAAGAAAAACACCCAAGCTCCATTACACTAACACCTCCAATCGGGGCCCGCTTTTTATTTACGCTTGATTCCGTCTGAGTGCTTGACCGTACCTACCTGGGCGCAGTTACGACACCGGTCTATTCAACACACGGTGACAGCGTCGCACTCCGTGTCTGAAAAGTCAGCCTTGTTGCCTGTTACGGCTGCCCGGCTCTCAGTTGTTGACCCTCGTTTCTCTCTCTTCGCTGGACTCGCAGAAAACAGTGCGACCAGTGGAGACATTTTTCAGACTTGTCTAGTACTGGATACCTAGCACTGCGGTATTTGGAATCCAGCTTCTGGCGGCTAGCTTTGAACCCATTGAACCCAGTTTTACTTGGGTTTAATGACTCACGTGATTATGTGCATTACTAAATCGGGCAGAAAGGCGTCTATTCGGGTCTTAATGGGGCAGTCATCGAACTGTCATTCTTTATGAACGTCTCAGTATATTTAATGTTACATAGCTGCTTTTCTCGGCCCATGGTTGACTGAGCTGTCGAATCAGCAACGACGTCGCCAACAACCCAAAACAGTGCTATCGGGGAAGACTGCAGCACTTTTCGAATTGAATAACAGCAGTCCCCCTTAGATTTGTTCGTTGTTGTCTTTGTTTTTAGGGGTGGGGTCGATTTTGTGGTTTTTATTTTGTTGACGGAATTGTTTTGAAACAGCCGACTGCGAACAACAACAACAAAAATTCATCTGTAGAGACAGAATTCTGGCTCATCGTGTCCATTAGTATTGTCTTGCTTTATGGGTTAATTGGCTTGCTCCTTTAAACTCAACTCGCTTCGAGCCCGTCAGTTATACCACCGCCTGGTTTCGAACGCCTTGGACAATAGCAGACGAAGCGGCTATCATAGTGAAAGAAGGATTTGATGCCGTGTGCTTTGAACCTTTTGAAACTGGCCGCTGTAGATGGAAGAAGTACAGTTAGTTAGTTAATTAGTTGGGGCTTTTGAGCCCAGTCAACCACATAGGGGAAGAGGTGCAACATCGACGAAGGAGAGGTGCAGCATCGACAAAGGAGAGATATACTGACGGAATCAGGGCGCCAGCTAAGATTAAAGCCTAAAGGGATTATCGCGCGTGCAGGACTGGACCCCTTACATCCCAGCTGCAGGTCGACGAGGATTAACGCCTGGCGGAGTCCGGGACTGGTTTGGGGTGGTCCACAAGGCTGGAACCCACGCTTAAGACTTGTTCTGCACCAGTTAAGCCACGGCCCGGTACGGTTGGTGTGGTGCAGCTGCTCCAAAAGGACCACGAGGTTCACGTGGTGGGTGCATGGGGGCCCGGACGGTCCACGCGATGGCATGGGTCAGGACTTGACGAGTGTGAAGTCAGTGGCACAGTTCTCGGTGTGGTGTGATGTAACGGGTCAAAAGCGGACCTGGAGGCCACGTGATGTGCGTAGTGCTAGTGGCGCGCTGTTCAACTGAATTTTGGCAGTAGTATATGCCACACCTCGTGTTGCTTCAGTGTCGTCTTTCCGAGATGTAGACGTCAACAGCTGTTTGTACCACACGGGTTGTAAAAAATGTGTGCACCAGAACTTTGTCCGGTGGCTAGTGAATGAAAGGACACTAGAGACACTTTGTGTGTAAAAGCCTCAACTTCAGGTTGACTGCCACGCTGTATTCAAGACAGCGATTAAAAAGCTAGAGCAGTGTGGATTTGTACGCATGGTAGCAGTTGTGCTTATTCCGAACGGAAAACAACAACAACAACAAAACCTGAAGCGATAAAGACACTCGTCCGGAGGAGACCCAGTGACTGTGCGGTTGACCGGTTGTTAAAACCCGACAACTAACTGTGTAAACGCACTGGAGGGAGTACGGGACATGGTCGTCCAGAGAAAGCACAGATAGAGCTCTTCACTAGCTCCGCGTCTTTCGTGTTCCACAAACAAGACGTTCATGTCCAAGAACAGACCCAGGGTAGGGGAACTAGTCTGGGGTGGTTCTCGTCGTCCACTGTTAAGGAGTGTCGTCCATGTCCAAGAACAGACCGCAGGGTAGGGGGACTATATTGGGTGGTTCTTGTCGTCCACTGTTATGGAGTGTCGTCCATGTCCAAGAACAGACCGCAGGGTAGGGGGACTATTCTGGGTGGTTCTCTCCTGTTAAGGGGTGTCATTCTGAGGCCGTGACGGATTTGAGGGCGATGTTAAAAATTCAGTTTGCTTCTGTCTTCCTTCTTGTGCAACCTAGGCGCTGCGGTATCGCCTTGACTCTTCTCTCGCTCGTCACTGACTGTCCTCCAAGTTTGTCTTGTCCTCTGTGTTGGGTGGCCACGCCGAGATAAGCCACGTCTGCATGCTGGATGTTTTCAGAGGCAGTTCAGCTTCGTCAGTCTGTGCTGTCACCTTGGCGCAAGAAACATTTGGCACAGTACAGCGGAGGAGTACAGCATCTTGTGTGAACTTTTGGATCTGGGGCTAAAAACCTTGGGTTTAAACCAAAGTTATTCGTAGTGCAGCAGCACATTCATAATACAGAACAGTTTAGCTTGCGCAACAAGCCAAACGGCTTATATTTTAAGTACAGCCGTAACATCAAGTTATACACATGAAAGTCTCAGATATAGACTTTAAAAACCCAGCAAAACGAATGGTGATGAGATAACAAGGAGTTGTAAAAAGCAAACATTTGTTTTGGACTGTTGACTTAAACTGCATGGCCTGTCGTTAAAAAGTGCACAGCCTGTACCTTTTCGTCCTGTACCTTCTTAGCTCAGTGGTGTGCATGCGGTAGCATCGTGAGGCAGAGAGGGGCTCAATAACAGTAGTCTGAATATAATTACTATGTACAGAAGCGCGGGTCCAACTTCTTTGGGAAGCGATTTCTGCATGTGCCTCCTCCACTGAAAATCTGGCATCCCATCCCAAGACTTCCGTTTTCTAAAACTTGATCCGGCATCAGGATTTTTGTCTTCTGGGAATCCGGCATTAATTTTCTGCCTTCCGAAGCCCAGTGGACAGACTGCTTGTCTCTGAAACCTACCACAGATTTTGCTCTCTTCTCTCCAGTCGAGTGCTTGAAACGTACTTAAGTCTGAAAGACGGGCAGATACCAGGGAAGAGTGCTTCCCAGCGTTTTGAATCTGTGTATATCGCTGGGGGAGCCAAAGCACCAGCTGTAGTGTACCCGAGGTTCTGCTGACTGGCCGGAGTCGATATGAATTTCCTTCACAAGATGAAGAAGAATGGGGACAAGAGGAAGAAGGAGAGGCATGGTCACCACGAAGATCAGGCGGGCAGTAGTGTCCACCAGCACCACGCCGATGCCCGAGACCACCACCAGGACGCTCGCGACCACCACCTTGACGTCCGCGACCACCACCAGGACGCCCGAGACCACCAGCGTGACACTCATGACAACCAGCGTGACACTCGCGACCACTACCATGACGCTCGAGGCCCTCACCATGACGTTCGAGACCACCACCAGGACACCCGAGACCAGCACAATGATACCCGAGACCGCCAGCACTACGATACTCGAGACTACAAGTACTACGATGCCCGAAACCACCAGCAGTACGCAAATACTCGAGACCGCCAGTACTACGATGCTCGAGACCACCAGCACCACGTGGATGCTCGACATGGCCAGCACACCGATACCCGAGATCACCAACGCCACGATACTCGAGATCAACAGCAGCACGACGACACTCGAGACCACCAGCACTGCGCGGATACTCATCAAGACCGCCAGCACGACGACACTCGAGACCACCAGCACTACGCGGATACTCATCAAGACCGCCAGCACCACCACACTCGAGACCACCAGCGCCAAGATACCGTGGATCACCACAACAGAAGCTACGAGACTCGAGACCACCGCAGTCAGCATCAGGATTGTCGCAGGCACCGCCACCACCACCACCACCACTTCCTCCACACGGTCGGCGACGTGTTGCCTCCGATCGCCCAAGAACGCGTGTCCGGCAACGCCAGCAGCTGTAGCCGCCGTTCCGCACGTGGAAAGCACGGGGACAAGAGCGCACGTGACCAGAACGGGAACGACCTTCACCTTCCCGAGCTGAGGAAGTTTGATGGTGAGTCCCGGCGAGTCTAGATCTTGCGTGACCTTCCCCTTCACTCGCAGACCGTTTGCGTGGGTGGGTCGCGAGGTTTTCGACACTGAGAATTCGCTTTGTTGTGTGCGTGTGACACACGCGAAGGAACTGCACGACTAATTACGTGTAGCGGGTAACGTAGGTTTATGACTGTTTTGTCAGCCCGGCTTTCTCTCTCTCTCTCTCTCTCTCTCTCTCTCTCTCTCACCTTTTTTTTGGTCATGCCGCACCAAAACCGGCCCCCAAAAACAAAAAAACGTAATGCTTTGGCGGTTTCCTGTGTTTTTCGGGGAGAGTTTGGGGGAACCGCCGCACGTGTTTCTGTGTCGGCTCCGTGTAGGCACGTGTCCTAATTACTGACAGTGTAATTTTAGGAAACCAAACCGATGAAGTCAAATATATCTTTTTGCCAGCAATCGTCTGAACCAAACTGGGCCTGGCCACATTCAGACGTACCAAGTAAATCATGTCTAGAGCCTCGTGTCCCTTTCTATTCCTGTACATTAACGACTGTCATACTCCCCCCTTATAAATTACCCATGGTGCCCTTTAGTCCCCTGTTCAGTGAACCGTGAAACCGGGCCCTATAATCTCTGTGGGAAACAGAAAATATACAGCCATAGTTCAGGAGCTGTGTGAGAGTCGAGGTGGCCGTCCTGGGCTGTCCGTCCTAACGAGCCTTCTGGTTTCCGTGGACATAAAGCTATATTGAACCATGCTTCGGCATTGGTCTCAGCCAAGTCCCACATGCCAGCTGACATCTGAGTGACATTGCCAACACTACCCGCCTACCTAAAATACACAGAGTGAGCCGGTTTGGCCTAGCGGTAAGGCAAGTATGCAGAAGGACCTTGATTCGATACCGTCATTCTCCTTTCTTCAAAAAAGGTTGTATTTGTGTACACTGTCTTGTGACTTTTGTCCATCACTTCCTACTGAAACATTATAATGGCTCTCATCCTCGCCCATCTTAATGCAGGAACCATTCTGGTGGTGGTGTAGCGATAGGTATATAGTCTTTCCTCACCTCCATACTCTTTCCCCCTTCATAAGCCTTACGGTTTATGGACGTTAAGCACCATACTTTACTTACTTACTAAAATAAACAGAGCTCAGCTGGGTGAAAGTCTAGGTGGCCGTCCTGGGCTTTCCATCCCCAAAGAGCCTTACGGTTTCTGTGGATGGGCGTAAAGCAACCCTGCTCACGCATTGGTCACAGCGTTTATCCATAATTATGTCCAATCATCTGAGAGGACATAAAGCTCTACATCATCATCATCATGGCGGCAAGAACCCAGAGTTCAGGAGCTGTGGAAAGTCAAGGTGGTTGTCTCAATTGGTCCCACACAGTCCTACGGTTTCTGTGGACGTAAAGCAAACACTCAAAACAAGTCGGCGAAATTACAATGAAATAGTCTGGGTCCAGCAAAACCGCAAAGGACAGATGGGTGGCGCGGTGTGTGTGTGTGTGTGTGTGTGTGTGTGTGTGTGTGTGTGTGTGTGTTGTGGTGTGTGGTGGTGCTGTAGTGTGTGTGCTGTGCGTGTGTGGCATGCGGCGCGTGTGCGTGTGTGTGTGTGTGTGTGTGTGTGCGTGTGTACGAGTGTGTGTGTGTGTGTGTGTGTGTGTGTGTGTGTGGACTTGTCTGCCTTGTGCTGTGTGTGCGCCTTGTCTTGTGCTGTATGTGCGCGCGCGTGGTGTGAACTCGTGCTATCCGGCTGTTCATTTCTCAAAGTCACCGTGTCTATCAACCGCAAGTCTCCGCCAAGGGACAGGCCAACCGTCGCACGGCGAGGTCGCTTGTCACCTCCGTGGTATATTTATAACACAGGCACATGACCGGATTACAAAGACTGATCGTACTGAAAGTTGTTACTGCCCCCGCAAAATAATCGTAGCCGATGTCATGTGCCTATGATTTATAATTAGACTGGTCGCAAAAAGGGAAGGGCTATCAGCAGTTTCGATTAGACACAAGTCATCGTCAGGAAGGTGATAGCCATTCGTTGCTCAAGGAGAACGTCACCGCGGCCTTTAGTTTTGTCGACCACGGGACGGTTTCGTTCTCGACGAGCTGCAGCCGTGGTGTTTGATCAAACGAGCTGCGTTTTCAAAATGGCGTCAAAATCCACGTCTTTGTATCTGTATACTGTGTCTGTTGAGTAAGTTGCAGCATCCAGGTATCTGGCGGTGGAGTTACTTGTGCAATGGTGGTGTGTAACTTGTGTTGAAGGTGATGTTTTTGGCCAAGCGCCCTTGTGTATTTTTAGGTGACGATTTAGCGGACAACATTGTTGCTGGGTGTTGCTTTACGCCCACAGAGACCATGAGGACTATTAGGGACGAGGATCCCAGAGAACATAAATAAGGACTGTTAGGGACGGGGATCCCAGAGAACACAAATAAGGACTATTAGTGACGGGGAACCCAGGACGCCCACCTCGACTTTCACACATCTCCTGAGCTCTGGTGAACTCAGTTTTAGTTCAATGTTGCTTTACGTCCACAGAGACCATAAGGACTATTAAGGACGGGGAACCCAGGACGGCCACCTTGACTTTCACACAGCTCCCGAGCTCTAGCGGATAGCGGTCTCGTTTTAGATGTATATAATATATACTGTGGTAGCCATTAACACAAGCCCCCTCGGAAGCACAGGGTGTAGAATCTAACGGTAGAGTTGTGTCGTCAGTGGTGGGTCGGAATGGGAATAGTTAGTTAGCGATGGGATTGCTATTATCCTGTCAGCCACAGTACAAAAGACAACCCCAGGCATTTGCAAACACACCTCGGTAGCCGCAAACTCCCAACTGAGTGTCCGTCTTGGAACGTGCACTCGCTGTTCACTGGCGGCTCCACTTTCCACATTTCTAATTAATATCAGGGGAAAGAATGCGCAGAAAGTCGTCCAATTCTTGTTTATTTGTTTGTTTTCCTTTAGCTGAGCGAGCCCCCCCCCCCCCAACACACACACACACACATTTTTTTATATTTTTTTTGCCGGGTCGGGGGGGGGGGGGGGGGGGGGGGACTCGTGCACTTCCTCGATTTTCCCGATTTTGTCCGGTGTCTTCGTCATGCCGCGAATCACTACCAAACTGTATTCGCGAACGTCACAGAACCGTGAATCAGACAAACCACAGGTTGCTTGAGCGAAACTGTTAAACGCTCGCGAGCGTTCACCTTTACACAACTCGGGTACACATTGCCGGCAGGTAGAGACCGAAATAGATTGTCACCTGCTGCTTTGTTAGTGAATGGGGAAGGGAGGGAGGAGAAGGGGGGAGGGGGGGGGGGGGAGGGAGGAGAAGGGGGGAGGGGGGGGGGGGGGGAGAGAAAATAGGACTGACGGAGAAATATGACAGTCTGCCTTCATACAATCTGTGTAAATAATTGTAATCATCGACAACTGCAACAACAACAACAAAACCGCCTTAGGCGAGAGTGGGCTTTTCGGTTGTTCGTTAGATTTGTTAAACGTTAAGGTGTACAGATGTCGAGTACCTGAATCCAACGAGTCTAGCCGAGGAAAAATGAAGTAGCCGTTAGGGTGTACCGGCCAAAGATATAGGCTTTTTGTGGCCGTACCCGCACTAATTCTGGGATCGGGTTACTGTAAATACCACCCTTAAAATGTTGACCGGGAAGCTTCGAAGAGGTTGTGCAGTTAATTTTCGACTCAATCTAAATAATCATACTGGCAAATGTTTTACACCTGCCCTCGTGTAGTTAATCCATTTTCGCACAAACTTCCACCGAATTGCTTCCTTCAAATGCCCTCGTGACCTGGTAAGTTTTAAGATTGACATCACCCATTGAACTCTGTTCACGTGGTGAACAGAAAACGTGCATTTTCGGGCTCGCTGACAGTCAAAAATGGCAGTGTCAGTGGTATGAATTCAGTCTCAGTTTGCCGCTCAACATTGTTCAAACCAGAGCTATTTAGTAGCTGCAGAGCCAGGCCAAATTATCAGAATACGGTACCGGGACTAAAACGGTTAAATAGTCGCTTTGTGTTCACGAACATGGCAGTACAGGCATGATACAGCCACAAGTGAAACAGAGTTTGGACTGCGAGAACCATGGTGCCGGACAAGAAGACGCGATACTGTTTTCAGTCTTAATAATAATAATGGCCCGGAAATTTGTAAAGCGCCTCCCCTGCGGCTCAAAGCGCTGAACAAGCATAGTAGAACACACATAACGTACATCGAGATGGAACTGTTATCAGCAATAAAAATGTATGTAAGAAAAAAGAAAGAAAAAGCGGCGAACACATAACAGTGTAGACAAGGGTTCAAACGTAACTATGCAAAAGATGCACATGCACACACACTCACACACACACACACGCACACACACACACACACACACACACACACACACACGCACGCACGCACGCACGCACGCACGCACGCACGCACGCACGCACGCACGCACGCACGCACGCACGCACACACACACACACACACACACACAACACACACACACACACACACACACTGACACTGTATAGACTGACAGGGGCGATGGACAATGTTGCTTAGCGGAGATATTGCCGTGTGAGCTTGAACTGGGTGAAGTTGGTAAGGGGCCGTCGAATGGCCGCTAGCGTGAAAGTGTCAGGCTCTAGTGACCGGCGTGGTGTCATTGACTGACTGGTATGACAAAAATGGACAAAAAGCAACAAGTACTAGCATCTCCACATATATTACGGCTATATGAGTTACGCTGCCAAACTGAGTCTTGCCGACCAAGTTGAAGAGTACGACCGTCACGCTCACACACACGTACAGCAACACGCAGGCCTACACACCGTGCGAAGCCGATCGCAGTCTCCTTCGCCGGGACAGTGATACCATAGTGTAGTGTAGTGTCTCCGTTCGGACGGAGTAACTAACTATTCGTTTCCTGGGGTGGTCAGACAGGCCACGACTCAGTGAGTCAGCTTGTCAAAAACCGACCGTGGCTTATTGAGCTCTTGCATAGTTCAGGAGCTGTGTGAGAGTCGAGGTGGCCGTCCTGGACTGTCCGTCCTAACGAGCCTTCTGGTTTCTGTGGACGTAAAGAATTATTGCACCGTGCTTCGGCATTGGTCACAACTTGTCCCTAATATGTCAACTGACATCTGAGGACATTAAGCATCACTTCATCATCATTGAGCTCTTGAAGTGTTGCCATTGCCCCCTTGACTGACCGGCAGTCACTGAATCGCAGGCCACACGTCTAAGCCGGCGGCGATGATTATATGATGATGATGATGATGGTGTGTGTGTGTGGTGTGTGTGTGTGTGTGTGTGTGTGTGTGTGTGTGTGTGTGTGTGTGTGAGTGCGCGCGCGCGTGCGTGCGTGCGTGCGGCGGCGTGCGTGCACACGCACGTGCCGCTTTTCGGTGTATGTTGTTTCAAGTAGTCTAATGTTTGTTTTTGGTTTCAAATACGCGTTGTCTGCCTAGAGGAACGAACCGCGAAACGCTGGCCACAAAACGTAGATGCATGTGCATTTTAATTTTACCTAAACACTGAAAGATTTTTTCAGTTAAAAGAAAGAAGTCTGACAAAACACACTTGTGTGAATTTTCAGGGTAAGCCCCTTTGTGAAGCTGCAAAAGAACGCTTAAACAAGAGCCGGTTAAACGGTTGTTGAAGTGTTGTTTTGTAGCGGTTAATTAACTGTTGTAGCTTGAAAAAGGGGTTTACCCTAAAAATTCACATGTTGTGTTTTGTCATAATAAACTAGCGGTCTTTTCAACCTTTTTGTGTGTTTTGATCTTTTATTCCCGTCAACGGGGCCTGCGATGTTGCTTAAAATCGCTTTGCTTAAACACTTCCCCCTTCTCCGCTCTCCCCAGCCTCTGTTTTCAGCCACCACAACCCTGACATCGCTAGACAATGATGGCTTGGCCTCTCAATCACTTCACTGAATGAATGGGAGGTACTATACACGGCTTCACTGCGACCTCAGTAGTTTGCCGAGTCGTGCGTTCGATGTTGAACCGTTTTCTTTCTTTCTGTCCTTACTGGGTGGAGAAGTACAATCGTTTTTTTTGTCCGCAGTGTTCGTTTATATTTTCAGTCGATCCCAGCTGACTTCTTTTCGTCTTACTACACCGCGTGTGCTTGCTAGGCTGAACTGAACCAACTGAACGCAACGCCCGCAGCGCTTCCACCGGGTCAATGTTTACGACCTTGTATCCCACAATGCCACACTGGTCGGAGCACAAACGCTAGATACTGCGCGAAGGAAAATAAGCCGTCAATGTTTAGTTTCGTTGCTTTTTGATTTAGATATTACAAGTAGCTGATGGTTTTTATAGGTTTGGCTGATTCATAATACATCTCTGTGTATGTCGATTTAGTGAAAAGTGATAGCTGACTGAATCGATCTCGGACGAATTTCCATGGCATTACTGTAGGTAGAACGAAGTGGACAGACGATACTTGCGGTTGATATTTTTGTCACGGATCTTTGGAGTATTTTGTATTTATGGTTTAGACACAGTGTTTTCGTTGCATAGTGGATTATTTGATATTCGAAGGATATGGGCAATGCAGCAACTGCAAAGAAGGGCGATCCGGCAGAAAATGGTGAGTGGAAACCAGCACGGCATTTGCACGGCCGTCTTCTTGTTTGTCAGACGTTTTCAGGAACGGACAACCGTTTTGCCAGAAGTTGATGGTATACAGGGGTCTGTTAATTTCGTGGAAAATTTACAGTAGTTCTGTTATTCCGATTTAGTACTTGAGTTTACAGTTGTGAAGTAGGCATTAATTAGCTGGCTACCATGACTGGCTTATCACAAGCCGTGCCTACCGCAACCTATGGATGGCACAGAACACATTTTGCAGCTGACGACGATGCTTTACATTTGCTTGTGTTGTCAGGGAGTTTAGGGTTCAGCGGCTGTCTCTTTTGTGTGCTTTCATCAATATTGTGTTTTTTGTTTGTACCCCCATTCTTCCCCCTTTAACGTACTCAACAGCGTTATTTAGTTTTCCATTGAATGCTAGTAATGTTACGTTAGCCTGATTCGATCATACGATAACCCGGAGGGGGAGGTTCTTGCTTGAAGTTGAAGTGGAATCAGAGCAACCCAGAGGATGGGGAATATGGTGCTTAATCTTTAGTATTTAGGTCTCCACGAACAGTGGAATTGCATTGTTCGAGTTATGTTTAAATTATGTGTTAGTTTAACTGGTTTTGCTTTTGGATTGCTTAGTAATAATAGTACTTTCTCACACTTGTACTAGTTGTAGCACTATCTAGATACTTGGTTTATGGAACACAGTTTATCATAGTGGAAGTGGAACACACTTTCTCTCATGGTGCACCCCCCATCCCCCCCCCCCCCCCCCCCCCCCCCCCCCCACACACACACATGCGGTGACACTGACAGTGTACATGCCCACCACACACATACAATAACACATCACACAAACATGTGCATACACACAGTTTACACACACACACTCATACTTACACACAGTCATAGATAAACATGATAATGGGCACAGCAAGCATCCATGCTTCTTCACCCCCCCATCCCCACCCCCCTCCACTTTTTCCAGCCAGTTAAACTTTTTTGATGCTGTATGATCAGTATTTTTTGTAGGCTTCTAGTTTTGTACTCAAGGGTTGAACATGTCCCTGCCACTGTTTTACAACTAGAAGTAGTAAATATAGTAGTAGTACACATTTACCACAGTGCCAATCTACTGCTGTACTGCAATGGTGTTAAGTGCTAAATATAGACAGACTGATAATTGTGACAGACACGCACACACATCTGCTCTCTTGCTCTCTGTGTCAGCTTCTCTCTTGGATGCATGCACCTGCACATGTGTACACACACATAATGACATAGTGACATACACATGCGTGTGGGCATGCATGCACATACGTGCAATCACACACACACACAACACACACACACACACACACACACACACACACACTACAAAATGACACATGACAATATATTATTTAAGAAATGTTTTAGGGGTCATGCTGCCTTTGCATGATTTGCATCAACTGATGCAAAACATTATATATTTTGTGTCAGTAGTATGAAAAATGTGTACTGTATAACCTAGAAGCTCAAACAAAATCAGACTGTCTTTTAGTTGATAGAGTAACTTGATTAAGTAGCTGTATTCATGATCTAAAACAGGATTAAGTAGAGCTTATATTCACAATCTAAAACAGTACAAGTGAGTCGATGAAAATATTGAAAACAAAGTCCAGCCATACACAAAACTTTTTAAGTAGGCACTTCTGAACGAAATTATGCTCAAAAGTAAAAGAAAAAAAGGAAAAAAGAGGAGAAAGTACTCTCAAATTACAAGCGCTCTTTGGTGGTGTCATAGTTGATGAGCAAGGCCTGATGGATGCATCATGCCAAACACAAAGGAAAATATAGTATGGGAAAGTGGAAACATTTAGGACTTGAATTTGCTGTTCATAAAAAGTTTGAACAGATTGGAACATATACTGCATCATTTTCCGAAGATGAACAGACAGTATTTCAGCTAACCCAGTTTTCATCTACCATGGGACTTTGTACAAAGGTGAAGTTAAAATTGGGCTGCCAACAGTTTTTTTTCTCTCCATCATTTGTATTCGGTGTGAAGATATGTTTTGTTTGTACTAATTGTAGTTGCATAATCTTCCATCTTTGAGTAAAGGCTGCTGATATACTGACATTGTGACATGACTGGGCATATTGGGTTAATCGAAAGCCCATTTCTGGGATTGTGTTGATTGACCAGAAAATATTACTGGTCAGTTTGGCAAGGCTGGCTACAGATCTATATATATCTGTTTCAGTCTGCAGGGGTCATGATGTCTTTTACAGATTTGCGTCAACCAATGCGAAACATTACGTATTTTGCGTCAGTGGTACAAAAAATGTGTACAGCATAACCTAGAGTGCACAAAGCCAAAATGATGGAATAACTTGAATGTAGCTGACGATCTGTAAAATGAACAGACAAAATTAGTAAAAAGAAAGTCTATCTGTTCTGTGAAAGAAAAAAAAGTGGAAACATTCAATAAATACGCCGTTCACAAAAAGTTTGAATAGATTAAAACATCGTATGTGGCATCATTTTCTGAAGATGACGGTGAATCGGCCGAGATGACAATGAGTTTGCAAGTAGATCTAGTGTTGAGTGATGTGGCAGCCACCAGTGAGCCATAATTCATTGAATCATTGGGTGTTCTCATTTTGCATACAGTGATGCAGAAATGTGGCTAAAATGCGTAGGGCACCCCCAAAATGCAATATTTACACAAAATTTTGCAATGAGCAAGCTGGTCTGATAAAAGTGATTATTCTTCCAGGTACTGGATTGTTAGAATTCGGTTTCACATTAGTCATTGTTGTTTGAAACACTAAACAGTATGCAAATTTTATTCACAGACAAGGCGCTGCTGACTATTGAGCACATGGTTCAGATTTGAGGGGGATTTTTTTTTGCCATAGTCTCAAAATTACAATAACTTCTGCATTTATTTCGTTGTAGCCCAGATTCTGACTTTCACTGACTGGACTTGCAGTGTGTATAGGAGAGAAGTGTGGAGCCATGGCTGAGTTGATGGTTTGCAAGCAGTGTTGAGTGTTGCACTGTGCAGCAGCCACCACCAGACCATGATTTGTTGTTGACCATTTTGCATACAATGTACTGTAACATAGGATGTGGCTAAAAGTAGTAAAACGTTTTTTAAAAAAATGCATGCAGCACCTTAAAAATCCAATATCTATGCAAAATTTAGTGCTCAAACTCAGAGCATGATGCCTATTGTTTTCATTAATAGTAGTACGTTACTTTTGCAAGGATTCATATTGAGCTGTGATAGCTGTATGGTAGAGAGTGTCTGAGTGCCAGACTTGTGATCTAAAGGCCTCAGATTCAAGTCCTGGCTGTAGTGGCGGGGGAATTTTCTTCCCCAGGGTCAGCTTCCTGTGCTGACTGGTATTTCAGCATCCATTCCACCCCTGTGTTACCACAGTAGCACATAAACAATCCCCATCATTTTATGCCAAAAGTACAGGTGCCAGGTACCACAAGTACAGTTACAGCTAAATTGTATACACGTACACCCTACATAATATATATTGTATATAAATAATATGTGGCTTTAAAGTGTAAACCAGTGCATGGTTATATGGTGCACACAAAATGCATGCCAAGACTACAACAGTTTCATGTGGTGCCAGTCAGTGAGTCGCCATGTAACATCTAAACAGCACTGTAAAGGCTTCAGTAGATTTATATATGTATTATATATATATATATATATATATATATATATATATATATATGTATATATATATAATTCAAAATGCACAGTGTAAATTTGCAGTCTTTCAGAGCCGCATTCCATTAGAACGCAGTGAGTCTGCTTGGAAGAAGAGAATAGTGCAATAGTTGCTATTGTGAGATTAAAAATATCCTGTTGATTTCCTTTGCAGTAGGACATGTACAGTCCTAAGCTTTGACATTTTTGGGATGTATTGATCACTGCTGTTGCAGTGATTTATGACTTAAAATGCTAACACCGTAACAGTAATGATTCCAATTACTCAAAACTGTATGATAACATATGCTACTATCAACTATGAGATTTGTTTTGTTTTGTTACAGTCAAAGAATTCCTTGCCCAGGCAAAAGAAGAGTTCCAGAAGAAATGGGATCATCCACCACCAGTAAGTTCGTTTTCTTCTTTTTTCTTCTTCAGGAAATAAAAGTAAATAAAACAAATTTCAAGGGTAATTTAGATCTGTGCTAATTGCTATCCATGGACTATCATGATTGTTGAGCAAAGCAGTTAGCGTTAGTTAATAATGTAGTAGTACTAGTACTTAGTAATTGGTATGCATTTCATTCATGTATTCATGTACAGTGTTAGTACTAATGTACAGGTCTGTTAGATTTTTAAAAAGAAGAAGTTTTTAATTGTACATATTGTGATATTTTATATTTTTTAAATCAAATTATATGTGGTTAGCACAATGGAGACAGACAAGAATTGTAGGGCTGGGGGACAGTGGTGGTGGTTGTAAATGCAACCTAGTGGTCATCCTTCTCCTGTGTGGCAAGCATGACAAGACATGAGTGAAGTGCTGGGGGCTCCAAACCCAGTCTGTGCATATTCACTGACTAGGACTGAGTAGGACCTCAAATTCACAGTTTGTACTTTCACTCTGTGCAGGGATCGCGCTAGGTTTCTTAACACTGTGTACTGCATATTTTATGGAAACTTGTAGAAAAACATGCAAAGCAGCAATCTGACCGCCCCGAAGTGTTGCCAAAGTGAAATCAGTAAAACAGACAGGTTGCGAAAGTGAAATCATTGAAACAGTTTTGGTGTAAACTTGCATGTCTATTGTTGTGATAGATCACTACTTTTAGCTATTGAAAAGTGTTGTTGTTGTTTTTTTGTTTTTTTTTTTGGGGGGGCAGGCAGTTCAAGCACAGCAAGGCACAGAGGCACTGACTTTATTCCTGTTGGTGACTTGTCTAGCCCTTTGATTTTTGCATATTATATGCATACAGCATCAAGATCTGAAAAATGCATATGCGGTATGTGCTTATGTGTTAATTATACATATTTTACACAATTCTTAAACTGTGTAAAATATGCATAATTAAAACATGCGTAAGCACGATACCTGTGTGAGCTGAAATTTGCTCTTTTCAAATCAGTAGTATTAGTATTCTAGTTTGCTTAGATCAGTCTAACAAAAACAAGTCAGAATGACCTGATTTTATCAAGGTAATTTACATTAACAATTAAGTCCAGAACCCCCCCATCCCCCACCCCCCCACCCCCCCCCCCCCCTCCCCCCCCCTCCCCCCCCCCCCCCCCCCCCCACCCCCCCCCCCCCCCACCCCACACCCCCCCCAACCCCCCCCCCCCCCAGCTCTTCGAGATGTGGATTCTCTGCGGCCAGCCTCTCTCTGTACCGTCTGCAACTGTCTGTGTTTGATGTTTTCCTCCTTGCTGTACCACTTGGCTCAGGAGTATGCTCAGTTCCGCATACCCTGGTCATGTCACTGAATTTGAAGTGTTATGAATATGAAATTATTAACCCAATAACCAGCAACTGCCCCAATACTGATATACTCAGTACAAACATGTCAAACCTACACACCATGACCTCTAAACAAATCAGTACTCAGTTCTCAGAACCACTGTTAGTATTACTAACATCTGCTGGGACTTAATTAAACTTTAAAAGTTTAATGTTTTACGTCACGTTACAACTACAGTTGTGTGGCAAACATGACGTCTGACATAACTTTCAGAAGAAAAAAAACTGTAACTTTGTCACTCTCGCTCAGTTAACAAAATATTCTCGCAACACCACTAAACAGTCTACAAAAAGCATGCACTTATAACTGACAAGTTTTTGATGAAATTGAGTACACATCCTCAATCAACAGTTGCACGTAAGATTTACAAGATATTGCCTTGTCGTAATGAAATTCTTCACCCTGTATTTGGCTAAGTATTAAAAAATGGGTTTCAAATCTTCAGCGCAGGAAGATGCCACTTTTCACAGTAATTTCATTTCGCACACCCAAATCGGCGGAAAACTTGAAAATATCTCAATAAACTCCTGAAAAAGTGCACAGTGCATGTTCTACATCAGATTCATGTATGTACGTCGGACCACTGAAGGAGACTACAACACACCTTTCGATGTTTCCGAACAAAGACATGCCATGCGGCCAGGAGAATGAAGGCACTCAGGAAAGGTCATGTGACGTGCCGGATGTTGTCGATAAAAAAGAGACTGCTTTCTCGTTTGTTTTGTACAAAATATTAGATATCTTGTAGGGACGATCAGATGTTACAACAATATCAAACAATCGGGGAAATATTCTTCAGATTTTGTGCAAAACTTCGCTGAAAAAAAAAGAAGAGTATCGCTGTGGATCGGAACACATGCAACGTTTCTGGTGATTCCGAAGCGATGCTGTCGTTTTTCGGTTGTACAAAATTTTCAGTTAAATTTGCAACACATCTGACGTACATACAGGGCAAACATTTGCGATCAATTGATCGAAAATACAACTATCGTGAGTGTTGATGTTCTATTATCCGTATAAAACGATGTTTTCCGCATACAGATCAGTGATTGTTTCTCTATGTGCTTGCGATTTGTTTGTAAGCGATTTGTATGCGATTTGTTTGTAAGCAAAGTGACGAAAATCACTCGGTACATGGATGTCCATTTTTGGCGGTCATTTTTTGGCGCTTTTTTGGTGTTTAATGGCTGTATCTTGAAATCAACCACAGCCTAGTTGCTGAAATTATCTGTACTATATATTCATTCATTCATGCAAGTACACAACACAACATTTCAAATAAAAACAATTTTCAACTGTTTTATTTTCAACTGAAGTGCATAACCCCTTGCATGCGCACCTTTTGGCACTAAGTCATATACATATGACTTAGTGCCAAAAGGTGGGCAAGAAAAGAGGACAGAGGTACCAGAAAATAAAGTTGACAGGATGTGAGTGAGTAATGCATTTTTTTTAATGAACACATGTTAAGTCATTCACCAGTGAATGGAGAAGTCAGTGCTGCTCTTCGTTCCTGAGAAATTTGATTTTCAGTGTGATTTGTGACAAGATGTTGAACATTACACATTACAACAAGCTCACATCACTGTGCTGCAAATCATGCAGTTAACTGCAAAAACCCAACAGATCTTACAAGATGTAATCCACATGAGTATTACCAAGTGAACTGTTGTTGTTCTGTGTCACACAGAACAGCATGCTAGGCATAGTTTGTTGCAATAGATAATGTTCAACATACAGCCAATCTTGAACATTTTTAAATGAATAAAAAGCAACACATTTTGAACATAAACAGTTATTCTTTAATAGAACAATATGTGACAAGGAAGATTTGATGATTTTTTCCCCAAATTTAAGTTTCTTGACATAAACAGCAAATGATGTAAGAAATGTGTCGTACATTACTATTTCAACAAGATGTACAATGCTGTTTGTTTCTTGATGAAAATGATAAATCAGTAACTTTTTATTACTGTAAAGTATAAAGACACATAACTATGTCCATGTGAACAGTTTTTGCTGCATTAATTTTGTTGTAGTGGATAGTTGTAGTAACGTTAATGAGACAACATGGTACTTTGTTTTTCATAACAAAATAAGTAATACTTATTTATTTAACAAACAAATAAGTGTGTTTTGTAAGAGAAAATGGAGCAAGTAAGAGTGAGTGCAACTTTTGCTGCTTTTGGGTGTCACAGAAAAACACACACACACAACCTGTCATCCATGCGTTTCTTGGTCATGTTGACTCGGGTGCCTAGGACAAAAATAGTTAACTTAAAAGTGAAAGAATTAATAATAATAAAATTTAAAAAATCGTAATAAATATTACCAAAAAAATCACAGCCAAAGAGTAATGCTATTAAGATCGGCATCTTACATTTTTAGAACTCTGGAAGGCAGACATGCATGGTCATTATAATTATGTTGAACGTTATTATTTCCACAGCTCGTGTTGTAATCGTAGTGTTCAACACCCAACTTGACGACTTTTAACCTGTGTAAATTTGAATTGTCTACGATATATGATTTTGTTTGAAGACGTAGTTTGTAAACAAAACGAACTGCTTTAAGTGCAAGCAAAAAATGTAAAGAGTACGATCAGAATATACTGTTTATAACCAATCTGCTGTCGCACATTACAATTTCAACACGCACCCATGTTGTAAAAACTCGGTGAAAACAAATTTAGGGAAAGCATTGAACAAACTTTAGATCGACAGCAACAAAAAACTCACTCTGTATGCTAACTTTCCCGATACTTTTAAAAGATTCGGCATATACCAATATAAATATTGTAAAACCCGGAAGATTTGACTAAATCTCCGATGAACTTTAAATTAAGTTGAACTTAGTTACGGTCTTCAAAAATATTACCACACACCTTTCGCATATCAGAACTCTCTTCCATGCGGCCATGTGCTAAAAGCAAATGACCCGGATGTGTAAAAATGGCTAACCGGATGTAGTGCAAAAGCGTGAAAACTTTATTATTTTCCTTTTGCTTGTTTAATCTAATACTTTGGGGAAGTTATTTATTGCAACAATTTTATGAAGAATGGCAAAATATATTTTAAAAACTACCCAGACATTTGGCAGTAAAATAAAACATTGGCGCCTGATGCAGTGAGTACCACAATGACTGGAGTAAAGTTTCGACGAAAGAGAAAGTCAGTTCTTCACTAGATTGTCGCGGATGCTGGTCATGAAACATTTCAACACATATAATGTTTGACCGAGGCATATTTCAGAGCCTCTAACTCAAAAAACAAAACTTAGTGATAATCGATTTTATATGCACTGTGTAAAGTGATATCTCCTCTGTGCAAATCGGTGAGCACGTCCATTTTCAGGGGTCGAATTTCGTGGCGCTTTTCACTTTCAAAAAATAATATTTCTCCAGCTGCTCCAGATTTGGAGCTCATATTGTTTCCACTGTGATACTGACTAATTATGAACGCACACACAAAGCAACAACAAGACAGAGTGTTTGAAACATGTTCTGCATTCAGTCCCAACAACTTGAACAAGACATAAAAAAGCAGTGACTGCTGAGGTGCTCTAATATCAAAGCAGCACCAAGTTGATGCACAGAAGTCTCTGGACAAAGTTGATGTTTATGTAACAGCTTTACTCCCAGTTTATGGGGCCTTTGGGTTTTGTCTACAGGTACATGGTCTCCTCATCCAGATTTGATGCTCTCATTCATGCTAAAGTACTCATACAAAAATACCAACGGACCCATGTCCCCAAATCTGGTTAAATTGCAGTGCTTGTCATGATTATATATATTGTGTGTGTGTGTGTGTCCCTGTTTGGAATGTTTTTTGCCCTCTAATAGAAATTATTTAGAAAAAATTACCTTTGGCTTTAAATCTTTTTGAAGACAGTCAAAATGCCCTTTTTTATTAGTTTTTAAATTGCAAGACATGGGTGGGTTTACCCCCTAGAATGTGAAAAATGGGGAGCCCTGAGAACAACCATCAGAGGTTTGCTCTGCCCAGCTTTCATGGTGGTTGTGGGAAGGAACATACAGGCCCCATGCATTTTTTCCTGTTGCTGTTAAGTTCTGTCTTGTCAAAATAACCTTATGTGTGAAGTTCAGCCTGTCAGTTGGTCAGGTCCACTCCTGAATTAGCTGAAACTGAAAGTGAGCATATGGCTGTCATTTGGTTGCACTGCAGGCTGTCAAGTGTCATACTAGGGAAAGGCAAAATGACATGGTTGCATCATGATGGTTAAACAATAAAATCACCAAAAGCAACTCAAAATACTGCTTGATCTAACACATTCTAAGGCTAAGGTGCCAGGCTGTTACAGAATACCTATATTTGTACATCACTACACGTTTCATGTTCATATTGAATATCGTGCAAACAAAGTGGAAAAAATAATTATGACTCCAATCTGGCAACAACACTGCTGTAGACAGAAATCTGAATGGTCATGTGTATGTTATGTGGTCAGGAATTATTGTAACCCAAATATTGTGAGCTTTGGCCCACACAGAAATAAGGTCATCAACGACATTTTTTTAACATTTTATCTGTCGGATGTAACGATTTTTGGGTGGACAAACTTTCCCCATGCTCAAATAACAGCTTTTAAAAAACAGTGTGATTTCCCTACACTGCAAAAAAATGTTACCAGCTGATTTAGTAGTTTTTTTGACGCAGACTAAACAAGTTGCTTGAAGGTAATTTTTTTTCAAAGGCCTTTTTTTCAGATTTTACTGGGAAACAACCTGTGGTGGACAAAACACTCCTTTTCCCTTTAAAAATTGCAAACCCAAAAAAAAACCAGCCTTACATCTGAACATTCCCCGAAAAATAAAAACCCCAAACCATTATTTAAAGTAACACGCGATGCTTATGAGGACAAATGGAATATGAAAACTGGACAGCAAGGGATTGAAAAAAACACCTTTGTCATTATTATTTTTCATTGAAAAACAAAAAACCATGTGAATTACAAATGTACACACCCTATACCCTATTGTTAACAGCAGGTAAAATTCAATTAGAAGGACATTGATTTGGCATTCAAGTCTCACTACCGGAATAACAACGTAACCATTGTAAGTAACCAAAAACATTTAATGAAAAAAACTGGAAACTGATGACAAAAGCATAGAGAATTTCCCATTTAACCAATTCTTCCCATCCTAAAAAATTTAAAAAGATTTGTTTTCAGTGATTTGGCACTTCAGCATAAGACTATCTTTATTTCTCTGTGTTCCAAAGTACTGCAGTGCTTCCCAGGACGAATCTGGCTTCATGCTCCACTAATTTTTCCCTGCTGTGTCATAAAAACACTTGCTCTTCCCCTTTTTGGAGCATCGACCTCTTTTGAAAAAAACAGGGTGTACAAAAAAAGGGCAATATAACAACTTTTTTTGAGGATATGTCTCCTTATTTATAGTATGCAACTCTGGAGACCTACATGCATATAAGATATTGTGTGTTTTGCACGCCAGGTGGGGGGTTTTGATTTCCCAAATATTATAAATAATCATATCAAAATTGGGAAATTTTTAAAATATATATATATAAATTTTAAAATTTATATATATATATATATATATAGTGCTGTGTTGAAACATAAAAACAAAAATACCAGGTTACCCCCCCTTTTTTAAAATTTTCTGTTCATTTGGTCTTTTCATCCCTACTAACTTCCCCCCCCACCCTACATTGTGCCCAGTGTATTGTATTTTTTTGTATGAATTTTTTCTTAGTTAATATTTATAGTGAATTGTCACAATAATTCTACTTTTTTCTGCACTGATTGTATTTGTACGCAATGCACATAAAAAACTACATCACTTAAGAATTTCTATTTGGCTTTCACTTTTTCAGCACACATTTTAGAAGCATCTTCCTGCTAAAATAGAATCAAAACAACAATAACAATATCTTTATTCATCCCGGGAAAAGGGAATAAAAAAAAATTTTTTTTAAAAAAATCTCCCTAATCACAATGTTAATGTCATGGTAATGCTTCTTTTCTTTTTCTTTCTTTTTTTTTTTGTTGTTGTGTGTTTGTACAATTTGTAAAAATTTTGGTATAAATAGATAATTTACGGCTATGCCTTTTTTAAAATTTTAGTTCACATCACAGACGGCAATAATAAACCTGTAGAGTTGCAGAAGTGTACGAGGAGTAAGAATTTGTGTCAGGCTCAGGTTGACAAAAGAACAAATGAAAAAAAAAAAACCGCAGGCAAACAACTCCGAACTGTGCCGCGTCACGGGTTTTTGCCACGAAGTAAACACTTGAACGATAAGTTTTTAAAAAACAAGAAAAAACTAGTTCGTTTTTATCGAAACTGGACATTACTGTGCAAAATTTGGTACTCGCGATGAAACATGACCTAAGGCCCCTTGTGTCATCCGGAAACAGCGGGGTATCAAGAAGACATCACTTTTTAAATTTTCACACTTTCCCCAACCCCAAAACCGTTTAAAATGGTCCCCTTCCTTACAATACGAAGAAAATGCAAAAAAATAAGTTGTTCAATGAAAAGTAAATTTAATCTGTGGACGCCCTACATTTCGACAAACTGTAAAAAGGACATGACCCAAATCGAAAATTCACTCAGTTCCTTGTTTGGCACCATGTTTTTAAGAGAAATGGGAAAGCACTGGGGTAAACATGGCCGCCCCCTTTGTGCAAAAAAACCGCGTACAAAATGACGTTTTTCCCCGAATCGGGAATTCTTTCGATGTAAGGACTGACAAAAAAAAAACTTGAAATTTTTTAAATGAAAAATTTTTTATTAAAAAGGAACCAACGCTTTTATTATCACTGCTTTCGACTAAACACTGAGAACTGGATGGTAATAAAAAAAAAAAAATATTTCTTTAAAAAATTAGTACAATTGTAGCAATTATCATCAATAATTATTACAGTATTAACCACACACACAAAAAAGAAGCTAACTTTATTATTTTATCATCACAATATTGATTTTAAAAGTAATCAAAAGTTACAAGTTTGATCTAATAGTAATAAACTTATGGTTATCTTAGAGGACTAAAATTGTAAAAAGCTCAAAGGTGTCACATTCATGTCACAGGCTGTCAAGTGTGATGATCATGACCCCCTGAACACTGCTTTTAAGACCTGTTTTTGTGATCACTGGAACAGCTGGGAAAACCTGAGACAGTTGATACTACAATTCATATACGAGCCTGTGCCAAAAGGTGCTCGGCGAGGACCATCCATTTTTGGGTCGTAAATGCTTCTTCATTTAAGTTTTCTCTGAACAAACCTAACTTTATCAAAAGAGAATGCATCAAAGAGATAATAAAGATAAACTTGACTCCCAAAATCAGTTTTGAGTTTGTAAAATATGAAAAATTTTCACCAAGTCTGGGCCGAAAATCGGCAAAGGAAGGGGGGACATTTCGGGTGCACCTAAAGCTATGATTTTAACAGAATATTGAAATCTGTGACCAAAGTTAGTATGTACTACACTAAACTTGAGCATGTACTTAAATGAGAGTTTTAGTTTTACTTTAGTAAAGTTGCACACTCTGAGTCTGAATCATGATGTGTCAAAACCAATTTACTGTGCAACTGTAAATGATTAGGGGTTTGTCACTTTTTAGCTTTACTTGTTAATTTTTTTTATGTTGGCTTTATTTACAAGATGGATTTTTAGAAATAGATAAAAGTTGTTGTTGACACAATGTGTAATGTTATGATTCTATATGATTAGTTATGAATACATATTCCTTATAAGTGTGTGCTTGAATTTTGAAGCCATGCTCCTTTTTTTCAGGCCAACGCCTGTTTGGACGACTTCGACAGGATAAAGACATTGGGCACAGGATCATTCGGCAGAGTCATGCTTGTACAACACAAAGGGTCAAACAAAGAATACTACGCCATGAAAATATTAGACAAACAGAAGGTACTGTCTGCTTGTTCTTTAATTTATTCAGAGGCTAATGATAAAGCTTAAGTACTGCTAAACTTGTGTTACTGATATTAGTATTATAGTAAGCATTTGCACAATCCTAGTAAAAAATATGTTGAAAACTATGTATGATACTGATACTGTGATAGCTTAGCCTGACTCTAGAAAATGTTTTATGCAAATTGAAACAAATATCTTTTTTCCCTTTATCAAATGTTTTGCTTAGTTTTTTTCCCCCGCCCCTTTTTACACAGTTCAAAGAGTCCATGTGTTGATCCTTATAATGATCCTGCCAGACCAGAGCACTTCATTGGTTGGACAGCTGTTAGTGTTACACAGGCTAGCATTGGGCATATTGAATCAAGCGAAAACCAAAAAATACAATGCTCTGTTGATGTTAATCGTTCATACCATTGTTTATTCCCTTAACATTGCTTTTCTTTCAGGTGGTGAAATTAAAACAAGTTGAGCACACATTGAACGAGAAGAAGATTCTGCAGGCAATCAGCTTCCCCTTTCTGGTCAGCTTAGAGTTTGCTTTCAAAGTAAGTTTCTGTTTAACATTTTCCTGTGTGCATTTTAGATGCACAGCATGAGAAATGTTGATCTATGCTAAAAACTATTAGGGTTGGTGGCACTGAAAGATCTTCTTTTGCAGTCTGTCATCGTCTAGACTAGTTTGAGCTGTGTATAAGTGTTCGATGCATACAAACAGGCAAAATTGTGTACTGGGAGGAAGTCAGAATATTATTTCTTGTTTTTACTGCATGGCCAGACTTAATTGTGAGAAACCAGGAGGGAGAGGAGTCATACCTCATTTACTGTGCTTGTGAGGGGATCTTACAAATCAAATAAATCTTTTTAATATGAGTTGTCAGCTGAGGTTTGGCTCCTCTAATTGTATGGTAGTTCTGGCATGGTATTGTGGGGTGAGTGTCATTGGCAATCGCTGACACAGTTCAAGTCATCAAGAGTTGTAGAGCTAAAGTTTGATCACTGTCCAGAAAATGCACAGTTGGAGCTTCAAAGTTCAAGTATGCATTTTGTGGCAGCAATTTTAGTTTTGCAGCTGCAGAAACAAGAAGCAGTTTCGGAGCAGGAAAATGAAGTTTGAAGCTCTAGATAAAACTGGCTTCAGTTTTGCTTGTAATATTTGGCACCACATGTTGCTCTTGCAGAGCTCTGCAAAACATGTAACAGATTTCAGAGCTCTGCAAACATAGTGTTGTTGCAGCAAAGTGTGTGTGTGTGTGTGTGTGTGTGTGCACACGCCTGCACGCACGTCTGCAGAGCTCTGCAGATGTGCACTTTGCATACTCAGCAAAATGTTCCATCTGCAGCTCTTCCATTGAGTCGGTGATAGCCAATGATAGTAGTCACCGAGAAATAACAGTGAATACCAGAGTTGAGTATGAATTTGTATTCTTGAGTATTATTCATGGATTTATTTGTTAGTCCGATGTGGTTGACTGGATTGACCCTGTGTGGTTCACAGGATGCTGATTCCCAGAACTGATAGTGTTACAGGGTATGAACAAATGTTTGAAAAATCACTTGATTTGAGCAATTGTGTCTGTGTCCTGCAGATTTGCAGTGAAAGTAAAAGACTATTTGATTTCTGTTGCAGGACAACTCCAACTTGTACATGGTCTTAGAATTTGTCTCAGGGGGTGAAATGTTCTCACATTTACGAAGGATAGGCCGCTTCAGGTAAATAAAATAGTTCATCAAATCATTGTGTTTTGTCCTGTATTTATAGGGGGGGGGGGGGGGGGGGGTTGAAAATTTGGGAAATGAACCCTAGAATAATGATTTGTCACCCACGATCAGAATCTTTTAAACTTTGCATAGTGAAACACCAGTAGTCTCTAAATGATTTTTTTCTCATTCTTGCCAGCTTATCAGTTTTAATGACCTGTAAATGTATTAGTTTCCAGAGCCATAAAACTAAATGTATGCTTTTGGTAATATTTGATCCATCTGCATTCACATTTGATAATAATTATAGTTGTACATGTATTGATAAGAACATCCTTTCCAGTGATCACTGCATGCTTTCAGCTCCAAGGAGATTGTGGATTTCTGGGAACAAAAATACATGAATATTAAAAACACTTTATGGGTTAATCAGTTAATGGGCTACTTGGACATTGTTTCTAGTGGGTTCCTTCAAATATGCATGATTAATCACTCTGTTGCGCTTAGCTTAGCATGGTCAGTACCAGTTTTGTTGACCTTACTTGTTAGTATAGATCACAGATCACAGACAGGAAAGTGTCCAAGGGATAGTGAAGGGTTGGGGGGGGGGGGGGGGGGAGGGAGGGGGGGGGGGGCTGGACTAGTTTTAGGTTTGTCACTGTATGTTTCATTCATTGTCCTGCAGAAAAGATGTTCATGATCATAAATGTGCTAATTCACAGTGTGTAATCTACAAGGTATTTGCGTATCCATTTGATTGGTTCAAGTCCTATTGACTGGTTCAGATATGCAACTCTGCAGTCAGCGATTACATTTTTTAATTTTATTTTTTAAAGTGTTTTGTACCTATTTTGTCTTGACTGGAAAAGTCCTGGGAAATCCTAAGTTGCCACTCACTGGCTATACTGCACTTTATATCCTTTTTATATGCAAGACAGCATCCACCTTTCCTTGATGCTTGTGGATTTCACACTGATTACTGTCACACTGTCGTGAATTTGATTGCAGCTTTATGCATTTACTATGTCATCATTGTAAGCTAAATAAAAGTAATTATTTTGTGTAACTCATGAACTGTATAGCTGATGAAGTAATTTTTGTTTTCCATTATAGTGTTAAGCATAAGTATTGTTTGAATATGTTGGATCACTTTATAATTTGTTTTGGGTCTGTAATATTAATAACAGAGATGTTTGTCAGACTACTGTCTTTGTTTAGATCTACAACCCGTTGGCCCCAACCTTCTTTTCCTGTACGTTTTTATTTTTTTAATTTTATTTCTGGTAGTTGGCAATTTTGGTCACTTTGTGCAGTCATAGTGCCTGCCACACAGAATTGTGATGAACGGATTCAAAAAGAGGGAACACACAGGACTGGCTTTTCTTAATACATTAAAAAATATAATATATAAAAATAAAATACAAAATTGCAGAAAGTCATAGTCAGTTGTTTGCAAATCATAGGGTGACAGATAAGGCCTTCAAGTTAAACCATGTATGAACTAAACTGTACTTAGCTGGAATCAGGATTGTTTATTGGCTCCATGCACTGAATGCTTCTGGACAGATTTTGAGGCAGTATTAATCAGTGTGAACTTTGGTGTAGTTTGTCAGTCCCTCTGAAATGCCTATTGTTTGTGGGCCTTGTTACACTTGATATCTCGGGAGGAAGGATGACATCAACAGTTGATTGTCTTGGTAGCAGACAAAATGGTGTCCTTGGCAGACTTTACCCCATTTCATAGAGAGAAGCTTGAGTTAGAGCTTAAAAATAAAATGAAGGGGGGGAGGGGGGGTGCAATAATAAGCTGTCCATGACTAAGAAAAAGAGTTAAAAAAAACGTTTTTGCTTTTACAGCAATTTCAGCATATATTAAAAGCCATACATGTAGCCAAACATTAAAAAACATATATGTAAAAACAATTACTTCAGTGAGAGCAGTGCTGATAACAAAATTGAAAAGACTTAAGAACTCAGTAAGATGATATTTCATTTTATGAGATAAAATATTAATGAAAGTCAAATCAGATGGAGAGTAGCATTAGAAAACTTTGTTTTCTTGTGTTTGTCACTGTGTTTTCAGTGCTTGTATTTATTGCAAAATTTTGTAACAACTGCCCCTGATTTTCAGAAAGATTGAGAGAAAAAGAAAGAAAAAAAATGCAGACATTTGTTTAAAAAGAAACAAAACACTTGGCTCTATAGAAGTATAATCTACTGTGATGTTGACAATGATAGTTTTTCCTTTTGTTAAAATCCACTTTATTTTTTGTTATCATTTGGTTAGATGATCATTACATGATCAGTAGTTACTTTGATCTGTGTTTTTTTTCTTTTTTTTTCTTCTTCTTTTTCACCATTGTGTTTCCTGCACAAAACATTGCTTTGATACAACTGAATGTACTGAATTGATTTTACTTAATATGCTATTTGAAAGAAGCCCATAGAGAAAATGACATTGAAAACTGCACATGTACAGCGTTCACAAGTGGAAGTATGGACACATTCTTGCAAAGAAGGGGGGGGGGTAATATTAAATGTAATGATAAAGATAAGTTCATGCCACAAACTTTGACTGGCAAAATGTGTGGCTTGTGGTGATGCATACTTTTTTGTTATAGGTAATGTTGTTTGAAGATGCACAGTTGACTTCTCTAAAGCTGGTGCCTCAGTGTTTTGAATAATTATATAAAATATATATATTATATGCATTTTGTTTATTATAGGTTTTACAAATTATGGGTTATAAAATGCTGAGTTGATGTGATTCCAACCAGTTCTGATAGCATTTATGGTAATTTTGGGCTTTAAAGTTTAATATAATATCTAAAGGGCTTAACATTTCATCTGTTGTGCCTTTAGAGTCTTTGATGTGCAGGAAACTCAATGTGCACAGTTTTCTTTTTCCTGATTTTCACATGCTTTATTGGTTTTCCCAACAGCGAGTCCCACTCCAGATTCTATGGAGCGCAAATTGTTATGGCCTTTGAATACCTGCATTATCTGGATCTTGTATACAGAGATCTCAAACCCGAAAATTTGCTCATAGACCTTGAAGGGTACACCAAAGTAAGTGTTCAGGAGTGTTCAGTTAGATGCCTATTTTTTTTTCTCTCCATTTGGATGTTTGAAACATTGAGGCCAAAAAAGAAGAACAAGGTTTGGATGCACAGGTTTTCTGGAAGGGAAGGGCTCAGAAATGGGTGATACAGAAACTTTGGCCTACAAGAAGAAAGTAGCTGCCAAGGGCAAGTTTTGGAAAAGTATGTTGAACTTAAATGTTTGACTTACACCTTGTTCTCCTTTTTCGGCTTTGTTATTGTTACCAAATTGTGTGTTGATGACTTTTTTTTTTTTTTTTAATGGATTTTCATTTTCATCTTGTTTGAATTTGAAGTGACATGTTTCTTACACTTTTCTTTGACAGCGAGCCGCATTCCCGATTTTACGCTGCACAAATTGTCTTGGTGTTGGAATACTTGCATCACTTGGATATAATGTACCGAGATTTAAAACCTGAGAACTTACTGATAGATTCCCAGGGGTACCTGAAGGTAGGGTCTGCCAGACTGTCTTCTCTAGATCTCCATCCAATTTTCTGCTACTGGGTTGCCTAGCTTCGTGTTGCACTTGCTTCCGTGGCCCCGTGGTGATGGGTTTTTTTGGGGCGAGGAAAGTTGACCTTTACCAACCTTGCAAATTTATTTGATTTCTTTAAAATCATTTAGTTGAAAGCTTCACTTTTTTTTCTTCTTTTTTTTAATTTTTACTCGGACCCATTTTATTCACATTCAGATCCTTTTTGTCAAAGAGGTTTTGTTCCTTTATTCCTGAAAATAGTCTTGCATTTTAGTCATTTTTTAAATGTCCAGTGATATGGACTTTGTACATTGATAGCAATGCTAGTAAGAGTGATGAAGATGAGAAGTGTTGAATTGGATGTTAATGTTAGTGAGTAGTAATTTGACAAATATGACACTCAGTTGCCTTCATTGCTGTTTGTTTAAATTAACTAGCTGAATTGATTTGAACTAGGAGTGCCATACCAATATCAGTACTTCCTTCATGTGAAAATTCTTCATAAATGGCAAGTTTTGTTTAGATTTTCAACAATACCTTTGTAAACAGAACAATCTAATACATAGCAAGTCAGGGGGTAGAAAAAGAAAGTTAATACTGTGCAATAACAAAGATGAAATAGCAAGCAAATAGATTAGTTTTGTGAGGTGAAGACAACATAAAAGAAAGACTGATGCAGGGTGGGGGGAAAGGCACAGTCAGTAAAGTCAGATTTTTACAGTCCAGTCAGATTTTCAACAGTAGTTTTGAAAAAGGTTCGACTTTCTTTAAGCCCCAAGGAAAAATCTGCAAAAACAAACAAAAAAGCATGTTGCGTTCATTTTTCTCACACGATCAAATTGGCTCTTAGTCTTACGGAGCATGTCAGCAAGTTGTGTAGAGCTAGACAGCTAAACGCATGGTGTGAATTTGAACTGATACACACTGACACAAGTGTATGGGTTGCTTGCAGTGACTTTTCTGACCTCATTACAATATGATTGTCAAGCAGTGGGAAACCCTGAGTGCAGAACTCTCGACACACTGTGTTACCTTTGTTGCAGCCCACATGTCAGCTGGACATGTGATTACAATGCACATGTTCGTGGTTTTTGCCTGGGTGGATCCAGTTAGAGAAAGCATGCATCGGCTTCATCAGAATACACATACTTTGCAAAGCGTCTCTCACCAAAGACCCTGGTGCATTGTCTCTAGCGTCCAATCTGAAGATGAGGATCTTTGGATCACTCTGTAATGATGATTCAGAATAGTTGTGGTTGGTTGAAATGTAGACCTTCAGATCACATGGACCCACAAGATGGACCCTGTAGGGGTCACTGAGAGCTATTGCAAGCAAACCATGTAAGATAGATGCAATACTACACACATCTGTATGTTTGTGAACTGAACTGAAACACCATATGAAGTGGTTTGTAACTCACATGAATAGTCAGTTGAATCTTACTATTCATGGGTGATGAATGCCTTAGGTGCCTTAGGCTGTGTGAGCAAGAATGTTACGTTTTGCTCTCTATTGGAGGGTACTTGAGATCTTGTCAGCTTTGCATGATGGTAACCTCCACTGAGTTCTGAGCACGTACAGTTTCAGTGACCTTGGTTGAATTCTAAGTCCACATTGGTGACAGAAAGGTGAAAGTTGTGTTTTCTCAACAAGACATGATCCAGTCAAAAACTGTAATATCGGCAGCTTTCACGTGTCCTGTTTAACAGAGATCTTAAAAGGTAAGATGATTGACAATGGTAACCTTTATCTAGGTTTACCTGTTGGCAGTAATTTTTGTGATTCATACTGTGGTGAACTTGGCTGATCTCCAAGGTCACAGGAGAGTTTAAAAAAGAGTGGGAGTTTTCTTCTTTCTGTTTTGATTGTGAGATGGCTGAGTGTTACTTATCTTGAAGTGGTAACAGAACACTTATTTGAGTGCAAGTTTGATAATTGATTTTGCTCCAGTCTCCAGAGCATGTTCCAAATGCCATATGGGGTGAGGGTGGGGTGAAACAGTTTATTTTTAAAGAGTTTTGATACTGTCTTTATAAAAGTTTATTTTAACGGAAGAAGATGTGAAATGATCAGACAGTACAATTTTTGAGAATTGAGAGCAGGATAGGTGGCTGTTTCATGCAGGTACATAGACTCTACTTTGATCTTTGCAAAAGTTTTGAAGCATCATGAGCATAGCTGCCTACCAGATGTGCTTTTGCTGTAAAACAGACCTGATTCTGTTGGCATCTGTCCAAGTGTTTCTAGTTGGCTGAAGTCAACAATAGCAAAACAGAGGGATCAGCTTCCAGGCAGTTTGAAGCCAACCTGCCGAAAATAGCACAGCCTTTCTGCACTAAGTTGGGCAAAATCTGAATAAATGTTAGGGTGGAATTTGTACACCATATATTTCACTGTCTCTAGCCCACATTCTGTTTTAGACTACACCTGGTTACCAACACACTGGCAGCAAACTTGCCAGGCAGGACTGTTAGAACATAGTGGTCAGCAAAAGTTTTCAGTGATGATGTAATTTCGTTAGTGTGCAAACAAACTTTTCTTGTGTCTAATTTTGCTCAGACTGTTTTTTTTGGTTTTTTCCCACTAAACCAAAAATTTGTAGGATGGGTGCGACATCTAGAATTTGTTAGGAAGTATTGCACAACTTGCAGATGATCCTGAGATTGAGGCAAAGAACTGCAAAAGGAAGCAGTAGAAAATCGGTACCTGTAAGATGTCATGAGCTTCAGAGAATGAGGCAAAGAATGAGAGTTACAAAAAGAAAAAGAAAGCAGAGCATCTGGATAGTTGATCTGGGTTGCAAGCATATGCCTTCTGTAATCAGCACTAGCCTAGAAGGTCAGGTTCTGTAATTGATTTAAATTGTTTTGAAGACAGAAATGAGTGAAGAAATGAAACAAACTGCAAAAAAGTGCAACATTTGTGAGTGGTGAGTTTACTTTTGTACAACTCACCACCTACCCCAAAACACACACACACACACAAGCTGCGTGAAAGGAAAAAGTCCCCTCTAGTCCAGAAGACTTATATTTGTAAAAAATGAAAATATTCCAGAAAACTGCTACTTGTAATCATGAAAAAGCCCTTGACCCCCAAAACTGATACTTGCATTAATGGAAAAACTCTCAGCCCAGAAGACTGGTATTAACAATGGAAATGTCCTAGGCCCAGAAAACAAGTACGCGTAATTGTAAGAATGAAAAATTTGAAAGGTAGAGTAGGTCAGCTTTGGCAACCCACTGTTTTCCAGAGTGATAGCTTCCTTGTTACCTTTCTCCTCAACTGCCACCCTTTTCTTACTCTTTCTGTCCACGAACTATATGAGTGTGTTGCTCTGTCTTGATCAGTGAATCAGTTTCTTCCTCAACCACAAAATTCTGTCATCCAGTCCAGTCATACTCAAGCACCTCCCTCCCCCTGATTTACCACAGTATCATTCATGTATGGGTACATCTTTTATTCCTCTCCCGCTCTTCCTGCTATTTTACCAGGCGATGTTGGCAACATCACAATTATATATATATGTGCATCAAAGCTTGCTATCAGAACTGTATTTTTAATCATTTCTTGGAAGAAAATGTGCAGAATGGTTTGCAGTTGAAGAAGTTGACTAAGACTGAAAGAAACAAATAATAACATTAACGGATCAAAGGCTTTGGTAGAACAAAATTGTCACTTTTTTTCTCCCATTCTTTACTTTTGTAAGTATCTACAAATAGTGTAGTCTTTGTTTCTGACAATCACAAGAGAAAAATTCATTCCATGGTGGCCATTCTTTTTCGTTTTTTCTGTGACTGTGTTGTGGTTCATTTTGGTGTCAGGTCTTTTAATTTTGGCGTGGAGGATTCTGTTGACACTGAAGTGTCTGGAGGCATTTTCCCCCTTCAGTTCCACCTCTGTTGCTCTGCTACTTCTGTGTCTCCCTCTTGTCTTATCCCCCTCCCTTTCCTCCCACTTGCCCACACTGTTTCTTTCTGTGATGGAACCCAGTCTAGCTTTCAAGTCTTTATTTTTCTCTTTATTTTCGCCTGGTGACCACCCCTGTTGTATTTGCCTCCTATCATTGTAAGCTGTGGGTCTGCTTTGTGGCCAAGAATCTACAGCAATATATTCTCAAAGCATTTGACAAGAAATATCAAACAAAAAGCAATGAGAACAAAAACAAAGTAAACAATAAAAAATATAAAAAGTAGAGAGAGAGAAAAAGAAAAGAAAAGATAAGTTGCTGTGGCTTCGTCTGACATGATGGAGGCACCAGCTGTTGGCCATTCAAGCTGTCTCACCTGCTTTCGCTGTGCTTCACCTCACCCCCATATTGTCCCTGTTGGTGTCTGTGATTTATTCTGAATTACACCCATGTTTATTTCTATGTACATGGTTACATTACAGTGCTTTGCTGGTACATTGTATTAAGTGTATTGTAACTAGTCAGCACATGCCAGTGTAAGTGCATGGTCTTGAAGTGGGAAGGGTGGCTGTCTGCTTTCTGCTGCTGCCAGCAACTTCATACTCAACAATTCTGGTGATATGTATAGTGGAAAAGAAAACGTCTGAAGTTGTGTTGCTTTCTAACCTGAAGTGAATTTTTGTTGCTGACTGATCTATTGGCAAAAAAATGAAGTGTTTGTTCTCAGACAAACTTGATTTTTTTTTTTTTTAATTGTGAAGTTAATAAATATTTAAGACAACAAAACTGAACCTATTTGTAAAAAACAAATTATATATATATTTTAGGTATACCAGGTTTCTGACAATTATGAAGAATGAAAAGTGATTCCTTTTTTCTGCTGGGGACAGATTTGTTGTTTACTGTTTACATTTGGTCAGACTTTTCTGTTGATTTGCAGAAGTACACTTTTGATGTGGCGTACAGTCTCTTGGTTCACGTGCACTTCTTAATGATGCAGTTCTACTTACACTATGATTGACACTTTGATTTTTTTTTTTTTTCAACACAAGTTGCTTAAGTTAATGGCAGTTCAACTTACACTATAATAATAATTGACACTTCTCTTTGATTTTTTTCTTTTTTCTTTTCTTTTCAACACAAGTTGCTTTCAATACTTTAAGTTAATGGCACCGACTTTTTTCTAAATGCTTAAAAGGAACTAGCCTTCTCACAAAAGTTGTCCATCCAACAGGAAGAGTTTAAAATAAAAACCTGTTAGAAACTAAACTTGAGAATTGTGTGTTTCATGAGATTATTGGTAGGATCAGATGTGTGTAAAGCTCATAGACCACTGGTACATAAGGTGTTGCATAATGCATCATGCATCTTCTTTGTTTGCTGAAATTTCAAACCTATCACAACTAGATTTCCACACACACACACACACACACACATTTTGAGTAGTTATGTTAGTTGCCTAAGTTATTGTGTGCAGCATTCATACAATATGCATTTCACAATTCAAATTTTGGAATTAAGTTTTCTGAACTTAATGATCCGCATTTGTAATTTCAAGACAAATTGGACGTGCAATTGTTTTTGTTTTTTGTTTTTTAACAAATGATTGTTCAGCTGTTGCTGAGACAAAAAGCAAACTTGGACTTTTGTTTTAATAACAACAGACACCCTCCTAAAGTGACTGCATTTTTGTGCTGTGAATTATCCAAAGTACATGCAGTTTTGTTATATGAATTGTCCAAGGTAAGTTTTACGTACTACACAGGTGATCCATATACAGAAACAAAAGTAATGCATTGACCTGCGACATTGAGGTAACCATTTCTGGCCTACTTTTCTGATTTGATTAATCAGAGACGGTTAACAAATGTGTTGAACCAGAAGAAACTACTTATATGATAGATTCTTTAACACAGGCAATGAGTTTTCAATGCAGTCAAAGCAAATTTTGTAATTTACACATGCAGTCATACCAAATGTTGATCTAGCTACTACACACATATGCGCGCGCGCACACACACACACACACACAAAATATGCACATGTATATTTAAATATGTGTGCAAGGATCATGCTAGTTTTTTATTATTGTGTATATGGCATATGCTAACATGTTAAAACATTTTATTTTTTTTAAAGGTGCAGTGGCCAATAATTTTTGCATCCATGTAAAATGTGCAAAGCAGTGATCAGACCAGCCCCCCAGAATCCTGTGTGCCTTGCAGCTGACCCTTCTCCTGTCCCCTACAGGAGGTCCCTCCATTCCATTTTTAATGAGCATCTGTCGTCAGTGTTGTTTTTTCTGGGTCTGTCAGTCTAGATCAAAGACATCTACTGGTCTTGATTAGATTCTGTTGGCTGCACATTTTTTTTGTTTTTTTGTTTCTTGCTAGTAGGCCCACTGCAAAGTCACATGCAGATGGTGTGAGAGAGAGAGAGAACTGAATCAGCTTTAGCACTGTTGGTTGTCATAAAGGCAACTTTCTGTTTTCTCTCATTCCTGCTTTTGGAAAAGGAAAGAAGAAGAAGAACAGCAAAATAATGCAGTTCACTCAACTGCTATGACTTTAGGAAAGTAGTTTTTGTGTATGTGGCATTTGAAAAGCGATCCCCAATATATATAGTATATTTTTTATGCCAAAGAGACGTGAGTGTCACAGGCAGCCTGATGCCTCCTGTAGCCTGTTGGTGTTTTTACTCAGGCACTGTGAGCATGCACATCTTGTGGCAAACATCGAAGGGGCCTTGGTGGGCAGCAGGCCAGCTAGAGCACTTGACAGTGTTTTCTACCGCTCTGCTAGTCCTCACTCATGCACCAGTATTTCTCTTCAGTATAACATCAAGATGCCACTTTACAACTAAATCTTTGAATTTGTGTTCTTATTTTGACCCCTTCATCCTGTTGGATAAGACCAGTCTTGAGAAGGCTAGTTGCTTTAAAAGCATGCCAGGACACAAGGTGTCCCTATGCTGAAGTGGGGATAGTTTACATGTGGTTTTTTTAAGACGCTTTTTAACAGCATGTGAGCAGACTAGGGGAACGGAATAGTTTGCTTTGATTGGAACATTAATGACACTGTACCTGAATGTTCTGACTTTTGGAGAATGCCGTTCTTTCTTGGTTTCTAAAGTGGTTGTGGTTGGAGCAGAGGGGGAAAGCATTGTATTTTCTGCAAGTTGTCTTTTTAATTGCAAGTGAATCTTTCTGAAGTGCTGTAGTTGCTAGGTTGTTGCAAGCATTTTGTTGCTTAATGTAATATACATGCATGTATGCAGAGATCTTGTCTAATACTTGTTAAGGACTTAAATATTGCTAGTTATTTAAGGGTTTAAAGTATGGCAGGTTATTAATATGTGTAGATTCATTTAGAGTAATCAGTCTGATGGCAGCTGTTCCAAGTTCACTTTTCCTTCTACCATTATGAAGTATAATATGCATTGAAAAGCAGCTGCAAGAACTGAAGTAAAATGTTTGCTATAATTTTAATTGAGTAAACTGTTAAGTTCAGATCTAAGTATGAAAGAAGTTGCTTTCATAAATGTTATACTTGAAGAAAAGCTTGGAGAATTCATAATTATTTTCTTTCTAGTATCTTGTTATCATAATTATTGATAGCTAAAAATGAGTAGTTTGTGCAGACAGTTTTATGATATAGAGATGTTTGATGTGTATTACACTTTGTTTTCTTTGGCAAGGGTGCCTGTAACTGTCACTAGTGTCAGTACAGAAAGTAACATTTTCTGGTAATACTTAGTTCACACTTGCTGGACATAATGCTAATTATTCACTTCAGTATTCTGAAGTAGTGCTGACCACATCAAGTAGGAAGAAAAATTGACAGAGGACCATTATTATAACTAAAACTGCAGGTATTGTAGCACGTTATTATACCACATCACTATCAGACTAAGTAATTGGTACTGGTTTTGTTGTTGTTTTTACCAGTGTTTCAGCACCTTGCCAAAGAAACCCATTTGCATGTACATGAGTGTGTGTGTGTGTGTGCATGCGTGTGTGTGTGTGTTTGCCAAAAGACAGGAACGCTTTGTTGAGCCAAGTTGAGGATCAGTTAGTGACATAGTGGATGAGATGTGCGTGTGCAAGCTGTTGGAGTAACTATGTCTTTAACATGTAGCTTGGTGATGATGAGCTGATGGGTGTTGACAGGTGACAGACTTTGGTTTTGCCAAACGAGTCAAGGGCCGCACATGGACACTGTGTGGCACACCTGAGTATCTGGCACCAGAGATCATCCTCAGCAAGGTAAGGCCCTTTTGCTCTGGTGCCTCCTCTCTTTAGATCACTTGCATTCATGACTGCTGTACAGTGCTAGTTGGAATGTGGCAGCAAGTTAACATCATCATTGTTTCCACCTTTTACACTAATGTTCTCTTCACAGGTCCTCTAAATTGACATAGCTCACTGTGCATCAGTTTCACGGTAGGAAACCCAGTTACCATGTCCTCTGAATTGACATAGCTCACTGTGCATCAGTTTCAAGGTAGGAAACCCAGTTATTATGTCCTCTGAATTGACATAGCTCACTGTGCATCAGTTTCAAGGTAGGAAACCCAGTTATTATGTCCTCTGAATTGACATAGCCCACTGTGCGTCAGTTTCAAGGTAGGAAACCCAGTTATTATGTCCTGAATTGACATAGCTCACTGTGCGTCAGTTTCAAGGTAAGAAACCCAGTTATTATGTCCTCTGAATTGACATAGCTCACTGTGCATCAGTTTCAAGGTAGGAAACCCAGTTATTATGTCCTCTGAATTGACATAGCTCACTGTGCTTCAGTTTCAAGGTTGGAAACCCAGTTACCATGTCCTCTGAATTGACATAGCTCACTGTGCATCAGTTTCAAGGTAGGAAACCCAGTTATCATTCTAAATCTAATTCAGAAGTGAATCAAGGCATATTACTTCGCAGATCAGTTCTGAAGATGGTGTCAGTTTCAGGTTAGTCTGGTTTTAGTTTAAAACTCGATCAAGCCGACCCTGTAGTTTAATGCATAATGGATATAAAAGCCAAGTTTATGTTCAGGACTGGTCTTAGTTTTTCACACACTGCTCCATGCCAACAGCTTAGTTTTTCACACTCTGCCCCATGCCAAAAGCTTAGTTTTTCACACTCTGCCCCATGCCAACAGCTTAGTTTTTCACACTCTGCCCCATGCCAACAGCTTAGTTTTTCACACTCAACCCCATGCCAACAGCCACCAGTCTCTAGCAGGGTGCTAGTTAGTCACACGTTTGTGGCCATGATAGCGAAGTTCCATATTGGAGGTGGGTTCAGTTTTGAGTTAGTCTCACTTAATAATTAAATGCAGGCCCCACAATGTAGTGTTTAAGGGAAATGTGCAGTTTACTTTCAAGATGGTCAGTTTTTTTGCACTCGGCTCCATTCCAGCAGTCACAAGTCTTTGTCACAGATTGCAAGTGACATGATTTGCTACTGAAACATCTTTTGAGTACTCTTCTGCACGTGTTTGCAGTTTGTGTATTGGTGGATAGAGGGTTCCAAGCCTAATTCTAATCCCCACCACCTTCACAAGCTTTTTGATCTGACTACCGTGTGGTAGAGTGTTCTCTGTTGGAATACACAAATGAGTCTGATTTAGCATTCAGATGATTGCAGTTTGCCTCCTTTGATTGCCCCTGATACCTCAATGAACATGTGCTATTATTTATTGTTGAAGGTTTTTGTGTAGAATCAACCAGTCTTTACTCTGTTGTCATGCTTCTTTAGCTATAGAGGCAAACATAGTAGCACTGTTGTGGTTTTTCACATGGAATGTTAATTGTTTGATTCTGATTGGTTGAAGTTGCTTGGGTGATTGGCTGCCAGGGGCCGTCTGTGCTGTGCATCTGGACCTGAAGCATGTACTGCATGTGTGCAGGGCTACAACAAGGCGGTGGATTGGTGGGCTCTGGGAGTCCTCATCTATGAAATGGCAGCCGGCTACCCACCTTTCTTTGCTGACCAGCCCATCCAGATCTACGAGAAAATTGTCTCGGGCAAGGTAAGGAAGGACACGGGGAGTGCATCATGTTGTAAGCGAGGGAGCTGAAAGGAACAAGAAAGCTGGCTTGAGATTCTGTGCAACATTCACAGTTTGCTTTTGCTGTGTCTTTCCCTTTTCGTTGTTTTCCTTCCTTCCCACATAAACACTTTTGACCTGTACGTTACCCAAGCACACAATTTGACCCTGACACTTGTACTCATTACAGTACTGGCCTGGGTATGTCATATAGTTGTGTCGTTGTTATGAAGGTGAGACTCTATAAACATGTGCATAGGAGTGCAGCTGAGGTGATTTTTAACCTGTGCTTGGGAGTGCAGCTGAGGTGAGATTCTGAACCTGTGTTGCATGGGAGTGTATTGAGGTGAGATTGATCAACCTGTGCTGGTATGGGAGTGCATTGAGGTCAGATTTATCAACCTGGGCTTGCATGGGAGTGCATTGAGGTCGGATTTATCAACCTGGGCTTGCATGAGAGTGCATTGAGGTCAGATTTATCAACCTGGGCTTGAATGTGAGTGCATTGAGGTCAGATTTATCAACCTGGGCTTGCTTGTGAGTGCATTGAGGTCAGATTTATCAACCTGGGCTTGCATGGGAGTGCATTGAGGTCAGATTTATCAACCTGGGCTTGCATGGGAGTGCATTGAGGTCAGATTTATCAACCTGGGCTTGCATGGGAGTGCATTGAGGTCAGATTTATCAACCTGGGCTTGCATGAGAGTGCATTGAGGTCAGATTTATCAACCTGGCCTTGAATGTGAGTGCATTGAGGTCAGATTTATCAACCTGGGCTTGCTTGTGAGTGCATTGAGGTCAGATTTATCAACCTGGGCTTGCATGTGAGTGCAGCTGCAGCAAGAGGGATGAGGTCACACAAGATGTGTTTGGAGACAACATGGCCCTCGGAGGGAACTTGGTTTTGTTACAGGTTGTGTTTGGAGATGACTTGCCCCTCAGAGGGAACGATGTTGGTGCTGATGCTTTGTGCTTTGCTTTGCTGCAGGTTCGCTTCCCCTCCCACTTCAGCTCCGACCTGAAGGACTTGCTACGCAACCTGCTGCAGGTGGACTTGACAAAGCGCTTTGGCAACCTCAAGAATGGCGTCAATGACATCAAGGGCCACAAGTGGTTTTCCACCACAGACTGGATTGCCATCTACCAGAGAAAGGTCAGTTCACACATTACTTTGGTTTTATGTTTCTTTGTTAAAAGGGACCCCAAGCTAAGGAGCATCACAGGCCCATGTCAGTAGGAGTGGAATATGAAAAGTGAGAGACTCTTGCAGCAGTTTTTCAGTCAATTTGGGGACTAGTTCGCTGGAAGTCGATGTTTGAAAATTGCAAAAGTGGCAGTGTGTGAGGTGATGAACAAGAAGGCCAGCATGCATGGCAGAAGCATGCATTATTCATTGGTGAAGAGCAAACCAACATGGCTGCAGCCACAGGAGCTCAAATTTGAATCCAAAAAACACTTTTGCATAGACAATGATAGTGCAGCCATCTGAAGCCTGCAAGTGGAAACACTTGCATGGTTTCTATATTTTCAGGCAGACTTGTGTCTTTGCTGCGTGTCCCCTTTAACCAGCACCACCTGGACAGAATGGGTGTCCTGCAGGATATAGCACACATATATAGATTTGCAACCACAGATAAATGAGTCCATAAACAAATTATAAAAAAAAAATCATTTTATGTGTAAGGAGGTGAAGGATATATATGGATACTACTTACTTGGGCATAGTGTACATACAGGTGGAAGATGTATGGATCATTTTTGACGTGTACAGATGGAAGATGTATGTATAATTTGACTCTGTGTGTGTGTGTGTGTGTGTAGGTGAAAGATATATGAATAATTTAACATTGTGTGTACATGTGTGTGCAGGTGGAAGATGTCTGGATAATTTGACAATGTGTGTGTGTGCGTGCAGGTGGAAGCACCCTTCATGCCCAAGACGCGAGGTGGGGGTGACACTTGTAATTTTGACGACTACGAAGAGGAGCCCCTGCGCATCTCCTCCACAGAGAAGTGTGCCAAAGAATTTGCCGACTTTTGAGACTCCACACACACCTAGGAGGCTGTAATGTGACCTGTTGCTTTCCTGCAAACCTGTGGCGCCAGTCTGTGAGGCCTGACAGTTTTACCTTATTTATTTTTCTTTTGGTTTCACCCGGCGGAAGAAAGAGCCATCTCCAGGAATTGTGCTTCTCCGCCAGGCCTCTGAAAAAGCTGGGGTTAAATGAGGAAAAGAACTTGCCGCACATTTGCACCTACACTCTTCCTTTGCAAGGATGTATAAGACTTGTGTTGGCTGCTTCAACTCTTTGTCGTCAGGGCAGTGGCATGATGGAGCTTGAGCGTTGTTTTCTGTGCCCAGATCACCAGCTGTTTGTGTGTAAAGCTCCAGCCAAGTCGTACCCAAGATCACGGAGAGTACAAAGTGCAAGGGGCAAGAAAAGGGGGAAAAGAGCGCTAGTCACATGGCAAATTCTTTTGCTAGACACTTGCTCAACTGGCCTTTTTTGGACGAATTTCAGCCAGTTTGTTGGATTTCTACGTTGTGTCAACGCTGTAAGATTTTGGAGATGAAAGAGAAGGCACATGATCTGTGTATTTTGTCCATTGTTTTCTACCAAAACAGCTTGCAATCTGCCTCATGTTCTGGTAAACTCACCCATCCCCCTCTGTAGTTAAGAGAATCTGTGAACTGCAGTGTGTATAAAAAAAAGATAAAAAAAGAAGGAAAAAAAAAAAGGAATGCTTGTTGCAGTGTGCATGCACTTGTCATTGAACATGCTTCTATCTTCATCACCAACCATTTCTCACCTTTTTCTGTTTATCTACACTACCTGAAATGGAAAACTTATCGTTTTCTTGTACATAGTGTTGGTTGTGTTGATATAATGACATAATGAGTTCTGTTGCATGTGTGTGAGAGAGAGAGTGAGCGAGCTTGTTTCTTCGTGCATGTGTCAACTGTGTAAATGTGATTTCTGTTTTGCTGAGGCAAACACTGCCAGGTGGGGGCCCGTACCCCTCCCCCCCCCCCCCCCCCCCCCCCGACAATTGTGTCCTGGCTTTTTCTCTCCCAGTGGTACACAACAGCAGACCAGTCAGCACCATCGTTTTGTAGAGCTGAACCTGGAGTGAAGTGGCCGTGCTCTTGGACTTGGCTGACTGTGCTGGTTGTGGAAAATGCTGACTGGACATCTGTGGTTTTTGAGAGTTACGCTTCATTTTACCTCTCGTGCTTGAAATGAGAGCTGTCTTTGTTTTGTTCTGACAATCACTCTACAGTGGGTGAAATAGACCTCTTTGCTCTCTCATACTTTTTTTTTCAGCATTTAAAATCAGGCGTACCAGCATTCAGGTTGATAAGAGCTTAGATCTGTCCCATCCTGCTCATCAAAGATGATGATGTGGTCAGTATGTAGACCTTGGGAGCAGAGGGTGTAGCTGGCTTTTTAGCGAGTCCACAGCAATGAGCAGCTGTCGCACAGACTGGGCGCTTGGTGCACACCTCATAGATGTTGGATGGCAGTGACTAGTCATCTGCATTCAGCCATTTGTATCGTTTCCCAGTGTAGAATGCTGCATGGTGCCTTCTGCTGCATCCACTGGAATACTGCTGTGTCCAGGCAGTTGGACCCAGCGTCACACAGTATGGCATTCATTTCTTAGCTGAAGCATCAACCCCCGTATTTTAAAAGCTGTTACTGTGAACACAGATTTGCAATTCCCTAATTGGCAAAAAAGAAAAGGAAAACCACCCAACCTTTGTGAACTGCTCAGCAAAATCATCTTGTAGTGCAACATTGACCTTTAAGATTCTTGTCCGACAACCTTTTCACGATTCTGCACACACCATCATAATAAGCAAGTCTTGATTGGAACAACTGCTTACATACTGATACCAGTGAATATCATTTCTTTTCCTGTGGAATGCTTGAGAAAATGCCAGTTGGAACAGTTTAGTGTAAAAAGACTTGTTTTTTCCTGGGAAGCTTTTGCCCGCAGAAAAGTGCATGATTTGTTTCCCCCCTCCCCCCTCCTGCATTGAGAAATGGAGATAGTAGGACGTGCTGAGTGTGTTTGCATAATTTTTTGTGTGAATATTTAAGTGTACTGTATGTAACATTACACATCCCCACCTCTGGGTTCCATCACAATTCTTCATTTACTCTCCCAACACCCCTTGCTTGGAGACAAAATAAATAAATATATTATTGAGGTTGATATTAAGAAATAAAATGCTGTTTTGTATTTTGTGTGTGCGTATTTAAGCAAATTGCATATATTCATTATCACATCTGATCTGTACATAAAGCATTAATTGACTGTATGAGAAATATGTGTATGTCTGTAGTCCATTGTCGTTTTGTTATGATTAGTTGACAGTATTGGAAGAGCCCCAGATTTCTATTAAGTAGAAACGGGGCTTATCCGCTGTTGTAACAGGTTATTTTTTTGGTTCGTTTTTGCTTGATATTTAAAACTAGGTATTGTTGACTGTGAGACTACAGTACGGTAATCAGTTCTCAGTACCATTTTCTTTAAGACTTTGAATTGTACTGACACACAGGAATATAACTGGAGATCATTTGGAATTAGATTTACTTTCATTAAAGTCAACCATTTGGTTCATCTTTTCTCTTGTGTTTTTTTGAGTGTGTTGTTTGGACTGTTTTATTGCACTGAACCTCCTCTACTATTGCAAGTCAGAGAAAACCATGTTAGTCTATCTGTCAGATTAAAGGATTACAAAAAAATCAGCAACTTAAAATGAAAGCATCAACAACAAAAGGGCTTGGTTTTTGATGCAAACTTCAGGTTACTTCACTTCATAATCTTAGTTAAACTTGACAATGGCAAAAGTGTCAAATGCTTGACAACAGTAAGAATGATTATTAAACTATTGGAAAGAAAAATGTATTTCCAGGTATAAGGATTATTAAACTGTTGGAAAGAAAAATGTATTTCCAGGTATAAGGAATTTAGGAACCAAACTTGGTTTTAGAAATGACTGGAGGTTCTATGCAGCATATATATATATATATGACTGATGGCACTGTTGTATGTGTTTGCTACATCAAAAAAACCCATGTGTGCCTGAACACCGCACATACACACGCACACACACCAGCAATTAGGGCAAAACCAATGGTTGCATTACTTTCTCCAGTTCAGTATTTATCGACCGTGTACTGAAACAGCAGTACCATTGCTGTACATGTACATTATATGCTGTTACAAAAACTGGTTCATTGCATCAGCATTTGCATAACTGAACAGAGGAACCGCTGTTGTAATATAACTAGTGCACACTGACTGCTTATGGCTAAAATGAAATGCTCTAAATGTGTGGTAGAACCCCATCTTTATTATGACATCAATGAAAAGACAGACTAACTGACAAAGATCCACAACTTGCCTTAGCCTAATCTGCTGATACTCAAGTTGCATAACAAACTGCCTGCTGTTTAGTTCAGAATTAATAGAAGAAGAAAAAAGAAACTCTGGAAGGGGAACCAGGGAAAATGAACTTCCTGTGTGGCTATGTGACACTGCATCCGAAAGGATATGGAGATGTTCAAATCAACTGCACGTAGACAGGAAAACTACTCGGGACCGACTAGCACTTTAAAAAATGTCCAAAACCTTGCAACCCCTTTTTGACTGCTAAGGATGCAACACTGAAATTTCTGTTTTACTGGTGTGGCCCAAGTCAGACCAGACACTATCACACCACAATCCAGTATGGTCAAGGAGAGTTATGGCCCTTCATAACTGGCTTGGTGGCTGATCATGTGAAGACAGTGTGCGCAGCATCTTTGCTACCAGTGGAGAGAAGGAAAAAAAGCAAAGTGGGAAGGGTACAAGGAACAGCATGATTATGATGGCTCTTCTTCCTGATGATGCTGTGTGGTCTGTGTGACATTCTTGCTGTTGTTGGTGAAGAAGAAATTTGGAGGCGGAGCCAGCTGGATTCAGAGGGAATCAGTCATCACTCTAAAGTAGGCTGCAGGAAGGAATGTGCTATGTTTGTGTGAAGTAATGTCATCAACAAGACATAGTTCCATCAATACAAAACTGAACGGGCAAAAAATGTCTTTCACGTTGACCAGTATTTTAAACAGGAAAGCAGTCCTTGACACCACAAAACCCCTTTATTATATCCAATGTTTAGTGTTGGCGTTTACCCTCTCCTGTACTCTGACTGCAATCAAGAAGTCTTCTCTCCACCTTAGCTGACAGCAGTGAAAAGCAAACTGATAAAATGGTGCAGTGCCCAGAATATTTTTACCTAAGCAAATGATTCATTTTATTTATCTTTCACAGACAGTATAAAATGTATTTTACACAACAAAATGCACAAATGAAAGCAATGTCATACTGCAAAGTGTCGGCAAGCTGTACACAAGATTCCAATTGCATGTATAAACTGTACATCTCACTTTAGGTATTACCCCATGTACAAAACCAAATGGTCCATGCAAATGACAGATTTGTTGCTGTTGTTGCTTAAAGAGCAAGACTTGTTTTTTTCGCTTTCTTATGCTGATTTCACTTAGTGAACATGGATCATAAAATTTATACAAAATTATCCCACAGGACATTAATCTAGGCTAATGCAATACTGCCAGTAATTCTTCAGCAAATATCTACACTGTTAACTGAATGTCAAATCCATTCAACACAAAAATTTGTTGCGTATACACACACTTGCACATTTTACAGGCCTTTTCCTCTTAACTTGTATTTTTCAGCATCACCTGTGATTTGACCAATAAAACATTCTTTTCATGAGCATTAGTGCTTTTCCAAAGTTTTGCCAGCACTGAAGCTGTAAAATGCATGCATCTCAATGCAGGAAAAATCTTTAGCTAATACAGAAATCAGCATGATGAGGAAAAGCAAACAATGCGTTTGGGCGACTGCCTGTTCCGCTGACAGCTTTTCTACAAGTTCAAACTGCTGCATAAGAGTTGTGCTGCATAAGAGCCATTCATTATCATTAGGACAGTCCAACTAGAAGCTTGCAGCTGATGGGAGCCAATGGACATGCTCCACAGTTACCTGAACGAAACGTGCTTACCCCACAATTACACAAAACATAATTTTGAAGTGCGTGTTGGGATGGGGGGCGGTTAAGCAAAAAAAAAAAAGACCAAGCAACTCCCCCAATAAAGCAAAACGGGTCTTAAAAAGGGAGATTCCTGATTTTACGAAAACTACGAAGGGAAAGATTTCTACCATTATGTAGCATCACCAGCTGTCATCCATATCACTGTCCACCATTATGTAGCATCACCAGCTGTCATCCAGATCACTGTCCACCATTATGTAGCATCACCAGCCGTCATCCAGATCACTGTCCACCATTATGTAGCATCACCAGCTGTCATCCAGATCACTGTCCACCATTGTGTAGCAACACCAGCTGTCATCCAGATCAGTGTCCACCATTGTGTAGCAACACCAGCTGTCATCCAGGTCAGTGTCCACCATTGTGTAGCAACACCAGCTGTCATCCAGGTCAGTGTCCACCATTGTGTAGCAACACCAGCTGTCATCCAGGTCAGTGTCCACCATTGTGTAGCAACACCAGCTGTCATCCAGATCACTGTCCACCATTGTGTAGCATCACCAGCTGTCATCCAGACCATCATGTATTACTGTGTAGCTTCATCACTTATTACCTACACCATCATGATCTATCACTGTGTATCACCACCAGTTCATCTATCATTGTGTAGCATCACCAGTTGTCATTAGATCATCATCATCTATCATTGTGTAGCATCACCAACTGTCATCCAGACCATCATCTGTCATTGTGTGGCATCACCAGCTGTCACCCAGACCATCATCTGTCGTGTGGCATCACCAGCTGTCACCCAGACCATCTGTCATTGTGTGGCATCACCCGCTGTCGCCCAGACCATCATCTGTCATTGTGTGGCATCACCAGCTGTCACCCAGACCATCTGTCATTGTGTGGCATCACCCGCTGTCGCCCAGACCATCATCTGTCATTGTGTGGCATCACCAGCTGTCACCCAGACCATCATCTGTCACTGTGTGGCATCACCAGCTGTCACCCAGACCATCATCTGTCATTGTGTGGCATCACCAGCTGTCACCCAGACCATCATCTGTCATTGTGTAGCATCACCAGCTGTCACCCAGACCATCTGTGTAGCTTCATCAGTTGCTACCCAGATCATCATTATCTCGGCTTCTGTGGTACATCATGCCCCTTTCTTGTGACCTCCATCTTGAGCGCTCTGGCCTCCTTCCCTGTCTGGTGCAAAGCCTTCAACATCAGTGTCTGCATCAGAGGACTGATGGAGGCATCTCTGAAGGTGCAGCTGAAGCGACTCAGCAGCGGTGCAGTGTTTCCTCTGGGTGGTTAGCCTCCCAGTGACCTGACATCTCCTCCCTGTGTGCCTCAGGTGGTTGGGCTGTGACGTGGAACTGGTGGTTAGCCTCCCGGTGACCTGACATCTCCTCCCTGTGTGTCTCAGGTGGTTGGGCTGTGACGTGGAACTGGTGGTTAGCCTCCCGGTGACCTGACATCTCCTCCCTGTGTGCCTCAGGTGGTTGGGCTGTGACGTGGAAGAGATTCTGGAGGATGGCTGACTGCATGCATGTTGGACAGGTGGCAGGCAAACAATATTTTAGGCACTGGCCCGAATACTGGGATAGCACCCCCCTCCCCACCTCCACTCCCCCCGAAAGAATACTGCTGTCAAGAAACAAAGGGCATCACTTAGTGACTAAACAACGTCACAAGAACATGACAAAGACCTGAAGTGCCTACGGCAACTCTCACCTGGCATGCAAGTAAATACAGAGTAAATAATACAGAGTAAATAAATTGCACCATGCGTATGAACCAGGTGCGAGTTGCCATAGGCAATTCAGGTCTTTGTAGTGTTTGTGTGATGTCTTTTGAGCACTAGTTAACTTTTTTATTTGTTGATTCTACACCCAGGCTCTGGGCCTCATTCTGTTTCAGATTGCTGCTATCATTAGTACCAAGTGTCTGTGAGCATGGAGCCTCCTAAACAACAGGTGCTCGATGGGATTCAACGCTGTACGAGTTATAATGACTGACATGAATTTGACTTAGGTTCCAACAGTGCATGGATGAAACCACAACAAGTGCTAGGGTAAGACTTTGACTTCCATAAACACAGAAACCGATTACAGAATGTTCATGGCTGGACGACAATACAAGTGCACAAGCCAGGACAGGGATAAATGGTACGTTGCATGTACAGTTTGTACAACACACAAACACCTTACACAGGTATATGTACACATGGTACAAAAATCACTGCTACACATGGTGTACAAACTGTACAATACACATGTACATGTACATAATACATGTATACATATTGTACATTACACATGTAAATATTGTATCACGCCATGACTCAGCTTTGTTTCAGTATTGTCCTCTACAGTATTGTCCTCTGTGTCTATGCTTGTACATGTATTTCACTGCTGTGAATCATATGTGTTTCCCTCTGCTGCGTGCTTTCAATGAAGTAATCACCGACATTCACATCCAACTCAAAAGTAATAATATACTTGTTGGACTCTGAGACACTGAAAGTCACATAATTCAAAGTTCAGAGAAAAAAAGGTGCACAGATTACAATTATGTACACACGTTTTCATGGCATCGCAAAAAGAAAGCAAAAATAACACCCCAAAATACACAGAGGAACTGTGTGTGTTGTTGTGTATAGTAACAAAGCACAGATAAAATAACATTTTATAAACAAACCAAAGTTTTACAGTTGATGTACTTAAGTTTCACTTCATATTTACATAACAAATATTCACATAGCATGAAATATTTTTGTACTGTTTTAAAAACATCAAACCACATCTAGAAATGTCAAGCGAAACAAAAAGCTGGGGGGGGAACACGCACATAAACTACCACCGATACAAATGTGCACAAGTCTACATCACATCCTGTGAAATCAAAATCCTTATAAGTTCACCTCACTCTGCGGAACAGAAGTTAAAACCACTGAAAATGTTCACTGTTTCAAAAGTCTTTCACTCATTACAGACTTACATAAAAACACAGACCTCATAGCAGCCGACAGGCAATCCAGAAAGTGAAAGCACACTACAACTGACACAACTCAAATAAGTAGTTGCTCTGCAGAGGGTTTGAAATAGTCCCCTCCTTCGCTGACTGAATGGCCGAGTTGTTTCTGAAGAACAGAAAAAAGGAGGTGGAGAAAACAGGCAGGGTGGAGGTGGGGACCTGTGGATCCTTCCCAAGGAGTATTCATGAGGTGAGGACACCTATTCTGGAGGCAGTCACCTAATCAGGTGGTGACCTATTCAGGTGGTGATGTCACCTATCCAGGAGTCGATGTCACCTATTCAGGTGAAGTCACCTATTCAGGAGGCAAGGTATTCAGGAGATGTCACCTATTCAGGTGAGGCCACCTATTCAGGAGGCAAGGTCACCTATTCAGGAGGTGAGGTCACCTATTCAGGAGGCGAGGTCACCAAAGTAACTGAGATCGAATGAAAGACTCAGGAGCTTTGCCTACAGAGCAGGTGACAAATTCCCTGCTCACTGGCCCTTTCTGGGCACACCCCTGTCTTGCTGTTCATCTCATGATCTGATGTGACCTAGTTCATTGAAATGGTCCAGTACAGAACTCTCTCAGCCCTACACCCGACACTGTGTCAGCTGCTGCAGAACATGGCTCTCTGCCTGTGTCTGACAAAGAAACGTGTTCTTCTGACCTCTGTCACATTCAATCCTCCCATGCTTTCAAAAACATTAAAAACTCATCTATGCACATACAACCACAAGTGATCAGAAATTTTTACTTGCATTGCCCCCCCCCCCCCCCCTTTCTGTGCACCCGTGTGCATCAGTGCCGGTGTGGTGTGCAAGGAATACCATATTATGACTACAGAATTCTTAATTTTGTGGTTTTAATGTATACATTTTAGCTGATCTTGTAAAGTGGGGTGTGCTCACCCATGTCGGTGAAACACGGTTATAAGAAAATGAGTGCTATTATTTCTATTGTTAAATACCTACACATTTCCTTCTAGATCATTCGTTCACCATTTCCGTCAGGGTCTGGACGAGTTGGCCAACTGCTGTCAGTCTGGGGAGCTTGTCTGCACTCCACTCAGGACTGAGAGGGCTAATGCCACGCTGTCCGCCACCCCTACAATGGTTCTGCAGCAAGTACCTGCAGAGAAGTCCGCTACTTTTCCTTAGCTGTACTTTCAATAAATGTGGATGAGAGTCCAACTGTGGTCAAATACCCCTCCCCTCTTTGTGCTTTGGAACAAGTACAGAAAGAGAGAGAAGGGGTGGAGACAGACTGGGGAATGGGGAGACAGAAAAGAACACAAGACAGACCATCACAGCAATGCTGTCAACGGTCACAGCTTTAGACGCAATCGTTTAACGTAAACAGCTTTACATGGAAAATCTAAAAATAAATGACACGGAAATAGATTACAAAAATGGTGTCTAATTTTCTGGAGATATCATTTCCGACACTTGCACTTATTTCATCTGACTACATTTTTCGAACTCAACAAAATCCTTATACATATTGAAACCAGTGTAGGCATTTACTGCCCTTAAACCAGAAACATTAAAGACACAATGCAGGTGTCTGAAGAGAATCTGCTATGCTGGGCCTGATGATGCAGGAAAATGGCTGTTTACACAAATTTCTGACAAAGTCTTACCCCCTCTCTCTTACCCCCCCAATTCGCCCAAACGAAAGAGAGAACAAACAAATTACACATTTATTCATCAACGGGAAAGGTCAAATGTCATGGTCTTGACTGACGTCCTTGTGCTTCATTCTTACCACTAACTGGCAGTGAACATGCTCAGCCTGACGAAGGATACAGACAATAAGCAAGCAAAAGTAAGCATGCAGCAAAGCAGCTCAAACTCAAACATAGCAGCTGAATACAAAACCAAAAGATGCAAGTACACAAAACATGACAAAACAACAAATACATGAATGCCATTCTTCCTTTCTGTTACTAAGACATGACCATTTTCTGTCACGTGGACTCATGGGGCATGCTGACCGCAACAACAACAGCAACACAAGAAGAGCAAAAGCTTAGCAGGATCATATGCTACGCTAGAGATCTTCACAGCAACAACAACAACAGCAACACAAGAAGAATGACAGCTTAGCAGGATCACATGCTAAACGAATGATATTCATAGCAGCAACAAAATCCGTCACTTATGTCAAATAACAAAGGTTACAGAGACTTTTTTTTTTTTGGTATGTCTGAGTGCCTGTATAATTCTGTATAAGCGTGGGGGTGGGGGGTAAACAATTATTTACAGCATACAAGTGTGATTATCCAAGTGTTTCATCATTAATATCTATGTACAAGTCTGTGTAGCACACCTACACACATGCAATTGATTGTGTGTTTGTACATATGCAGGACTGTGCCTTGAGAACACAATCAGTTCTGCTCACCAAAAACATGCGCCAATCTCTCCATCACAAATCCAGATTTGAGCAACAGCACACACACACACACACACCGAGAACCCAACAAACTGCGGCCCCTGTCATCAACTGGAAGAGGAAGAAGTGGTCGTCGTCGTCATAGTACTGGGGACTGTGGAGATGACAGGGGTGCTGCTTGACGTGATTGTTGATGAAGACGATGACGACGATGAAGACGGCGCTTCTTCTGTGCTCCCCCCAGCGGGCTGCTCCTGTGAGGAGGAGGGGCTGGTGACGGAGGTGGCGGGGACGGTGGTGGTGGTTATGGTGGGGGTGGTGGGGGTAGAGATGTCCAGCTGCACGGTGGGACGGATGGAGAGAGTGGAGGAGAGGACGTCAACAGCTCCTCCGCTTTCCAGCCCTTCGATCTCGGTCAGCAGCGCCGTGGCTTCCTGCAGCGTGTGCTGTGAGACGGGGAACAAATGGAGAGTCTCATCGCAGGGCAACAACAAGAAGAGCGATCAATCATCACAACAGCTAAATACACCATCACCGTGATATAAATATGCACACACACACACACACACACAAAAGAACAAGTAAACCTGGAGAGAATAGTGCAAGTCTGATCAGATTCGGATTTTAAGTTTAGCAAAATGGACAGGAGACTGGACTGAAAAAGGACTCCTGGAAAAGCCTGGAGGGTTGGCAGGAACAGCAGCGCCCTGTGACGGAGCTGACCTTTTGCACCTAGAAAGAAGAACAAGACCCAACATGGGTATCCTACCTGAGCACTCTGCGTTCTCTGGAAGGATTTGCGGTTGGAGTCGTCGTTGGACAAGTTGGCCGTAGTGGAGGTGCTCCAGTAGTACTCCGTCATCTGTCAAACCATCAACCTCATAGTACACAGTACTGTCATCTGTCAAACCATCAACCTCATAGTACACAATACTGTCATCTGTCAAATCATCAAACTCATAATACACAGTACTGTCATCTGTCAAACCATTAACCTTATAATACACAGTGTTCAGTCATATGTCAAATCATCAACCTCATAACACACAGTCCTGTCATCTGTCAAATCATCAACCTCATAACACACAGTCCTGTCATCTGCCAAATCATCAACCTCATACCACACAGTACTGTCATCTGTCAAATCATCAACCTCGTAACACACAGTACTGTCATCTGTCAAATCACCTCATAACACACAGTACTGTCATCCGTCAAATCATCAACCTCCTAACACACAGTACTGTCATCTGTCAAATCATCAACCTCCTAATACACAGTACTGTCATCTGTCAAACCATCAACCTCATAATACACAGTACTGTCATCTGTCAAACCATCAACCTCATAATACACAGTATTGTCATCTGTCAAATCACCAACCTCATAATACACAGTACTGTCAAATCACCAACCTCATAATACACATAATTCAGCCATCTGGCAAATCATCAACCATACAATACACTATGTTCAGTCTCTGTCAAACCTCTAGTCAACCCATCAACCTCACACCATGTGATCTGCTGCTATGACACAACTTTCTGTTTTCTGAGGAAGATCACGGTTCACTGCAAGATCTGATAATACTAGCAGGCTGACAGCGCCATGTACAGTGGAGATTCACTGCTGCAAGTTCTGTTCAGTGCAAGATGGTATCTGTGCACTCAGAAAAACACCAACATATACACTCAAGATCTGATAATACTGGTTGGCTGACAGCGCCATGTACAGTGGAGATTCACTGCTGCAAGTTCTGTTCAGTGCAAGATGGTATCTGTGCACTCAGAAAAACACCAACATATACACTCAAGATCTGATAATACTGGTTGGCTGACAGCGCCATGTACAGTGGAGATTCACTGCTGCAAGTTCAGTTCAGTGCAAGATGGTATCTGTGCACTCAGAAAAACAACAAAAAACACATATGCACTCCATTCCATCTCTCAGCAGTTTCCACAACGTTGCTTTTTAGTTTTCTACTATTATGACATGTGCCTTTTTTCTTTTTTTTTCAGCCAGTTGACATTCTGCTGCAAGATCTGACAATACCATTAGGTTGACACCAACTGCTATGATATGCACTGTAATCTTTAGCCAGCTGACATTCTGCTGCAAGTTGTAACAATTCCATTAGGTTAACATCACACTATACAGTATACAGCAGAGCTAACTGCTATGATACACACTTTTACCTTTAGCCAGCTGGCATCCTGCTGTAAGATCTGATCATTCCATTAGGTTGACATCACATTATACAGTATACAGCAGAGCTAACTACTATGATACACACTTTTATCTTTAGCCAGCTGACACCCTGCTGTAAGATCTGATCATTCCATTAGGTTGACATCACACTATATACAGCAGAGCTGAACTGCTATGACACACACTTTTATCTTGAGCCACTTGACATCCTGCAGTAACATCTGGTAATTCCATTAGGCTGACATCACACTATATACAGCAGAGATCAACTACTTTGACATGCACCGTCCTCTTCACAGTCACCTATTTCTTCAGCCAGCCAACATCCTGCTGCAAGACTGGATGGTACCACAGGGTTGGCCAAACCACACTATACAGCAGACACACCTGCTACTGCAACACGCACCTTTTTCCTCAGCCAGCCACTGGTACCACAGGGTTGGTCGCACACCACACAGCTGACACCTGCTACTACAACACGCACCTTTTTCCTCAGCCAGCCACTGGTACCACAGGGTTGGTCGCACACCACACAGCTGACACCTGCTACTACAACACGCACCTTTTTCCTCAGCCAGCCAACGGTACCACAGGGTTGGCCACACCACACCACACCACACCACACAGCTGACACACCTGCTACTACAACACGCACCTTTTTCCTCAGCCAGCCAACGGTACCACAGGGTTGGCCACACCACACCACACCACACAGCCGACACACCTGCTACTACAACACGCACCTTTTTCCTCAGCCAGCCAATGGTACCACATGGTTGGTCGCACACCATACAGCAGACACCTGCTACTGCAACACGCACCTTTTGCTTCAGCCAGCCAATGGTACCACAGGGTTGGTCGCACACCACACAGCCGACACACCTGCTACTACAACACGCACCTTTTTCTTCAGCCAGCCAATGGTACCACAGGGTTGGCCACACCACACCACACAGCCGACACACCTGCTACTACAACCCGCACCTTTTTCTTCAGCCAGTTGACGGCCCACTGCCACTTGGAGGGGGTGACCAGCAGATTGTCCTTGGCCAGACCGCTGCGGTTGCTGAGACCCACGAGGAACTTGATGCACTGGTACGACCGCCGACTGTCCGACACGTGGTTCAGCCGAATCACCGCTGCAAGCACGGCAAGAAGAAGGCCACGTCACATAAATTATGGAGGCAAGGAACACATTCACGCTGGACATGCTGTGGTCAGTGGCTTGACCTTTTACAGTCAAAAAAGAACACCCAATGAACCAAAAAAGAACACCCAATGAACCACAAAGGTAACACCACGGTGTTCCATCAAATCACAACACTGGATCTACTGGTCAGAAGAGGTTTCCTGTTCTTCTTCTTTTTTCTTTTTTTTGACATTTGAGGAGAACAGAAACACTGGAAGTTGCCTGAATCAAGAAGGCAGCATCCCCTACAAGTAGGTGGAGCACCATGGCGACAAAGTAACACCGCACCTATGGCCGCCTGCCTACCATGGGAGATGTTATTGGGGCTATTTACACCACGGCCCCACTGAGCCCTCGCCCAGCTTGGCTTCAAATTAATGATAATAATAGCAGCAGTCATTTCTATAGCACCGTATCTCACCACCAAGGGTGGGCACACTGCACTTTCCACGATCCAAATATATACATATATATGATTAGAAATCTTAAAAAAATTAATACACACACACACAAGATCAGAAATCTCAAAAACAACGTATAAACATATTGTATTCTTCACACATCACACCCAGACACAGACATAGGTACACAGAAGGCATGTAACAGGAGGTGGGGTGGGGTGGGGGGGGGGTTCCAAAAGGAAGAAAACAGAATTTGAAATCACTTGTATTGCTGCATTCACACCTATGATAAATAAAATTTAAAAAGTTTTTTATCACACAATCAACCATTTATTTATCTATCTATCTATGATAGGTGTAAATGCAGCAATACGCCCCCAGTGAGAATTATGACATCATCGTTGCTACAAACACACCATCTGTCTGCCACATTCCCAGACAACAGTCGTGCAGGGAATCGCAGGCTGGCCAAGTGTACCAGAGTTTCCTGCACTCAGCCCCATGGAGAAACAAAAAAAATCAGTACACAACTCACAGATGAGTCCCTCAAATTTGTTCCCGTTGCTGTCAGTGTAGCCGTCAATGATCCATTTGAGTCGCGTCGCCTGCAGCGGATCCTCCACCAACTGAAACAGCATGAAACCAATACCAAACTTACAGTGGAACCCCCTTGATAAGAAAATTACACTGGAACCCCTTTATAAGCAACTTACAGTGGAACCGCAAATCACTTCCTAACAGAATTAGTACATTATACAATGTACTAAAAGAATTAACACAACAAGGGAAGTGTGCAGTAGAGGTGCCGGAATCATTCTGCCTTTAGCACGGCATTGCCACACAATACTGTATCACTTACTTCTTTCTTTCATTTTAACGTCCCATCAACCACATATGATTACTTCAGGACAATATTCTATCAGACATGAGACTACTACAGCCTGAAAAAGTCTAGAATCTCCCCAAGTCCACATCTAATACACTAGCAAACAACAGCAACAACAAAGAGAAGGACTAGGAGCTGCAGGATTCCAGTTATATGCTCTGAGGGTGGTCTTCTGAATCTCACAGCCCAGGGCTTGTGATCACAAACAGTGCTACACTGGGCTGCCTCCAACTACCATGCACAACCCCCTGGTAGCCAGATACTGAGACTAACCCCTCCCCACACCCACCCTCCACCCCCACAAATGAAACAGATATATCTGAACAGCCCCCCCACATGAACGAATCAGTGACATCTCTGACACCCCCCCCCCCCAACCACACCTACCCCACAAACCAAGTTCCATGGTAGGTGTGAATTAGGTTAGCTGACATATTATCTGCAGCATAATGAATCTCCAGAAAATGTTGCTGTGTAAAACAGTTCAACATATTCAAACTTTTTATGAATGGCAAATTCACTGAATGTTTTGACTTTCCCATCTCACGTCACTTTCCTCTGTGTTTTATGCATGTGTCCATCACTGAGGTCTAATGTGGGTTTTTTTCACTTTTAAGGCAAATTTCAGAGGGATGAGCCTCCTAATTATCAAGAAGTATCTTGTAGTCTGGAAGTTATGCCAAAACAGACGACAAAAAACACACACACACAACAAAATAACCACAAACTGGGGATGGCACACATACCAAGACATCCGTCAGCAGAGTGAAGATTGACCTGAGTTCGTTGGAGGGAGCGTTGGTATATTGCAACTGAAAAATAGGCTTCAGCAAGTCAGCGCATTAAAATACACATATGCTGAAAATGTTTTTGTTTCTTCCTCCTCTAAAATGAAAACATTTAAAAATTATGACAGGAAGGTGAAAAAAACAAAATGAAAAAAAGAAAAGAAAGATAAACAAAAACAAAACCAAACACAAACGATTGTTGGCTTATATATTCAGGAGCATCTAATATGTGGATTTTTTTCATTTCTAATGCACTTTTTATGTGTTTGGATCCTGATAAACAGAAAGAAAGCTACAACAATCAAATTTCAAACATTAAATATGATGACATTCTTCTCAATATATATTTTGCGTGTGTGTCAGCTCTTGATTGGTCGCTAGGTTGAATAAAGATATATATCAGACACTACCTGGCATCTTCTCAATTATAAAAGCATGATAATACTAATAATAATGTGAACTACTGACAATAAGACCAAAATATAGTACTGACAAACACACACACACACACACGCACCTTGCATGCAAGCATGCACCCACGCACGCATGCACACTAGCACACACACACACACACACACAAACTCTCACCATGAGCAGCTTAAGAAGAGTAAGACTGAAGTTGTGATTGCAAAAGCAGCAGTACAGCAACATGTCGGTGATGGAGGAAGAACTGAGGATCACCAGTTCCCTCACTGCTTGCACAACCTGAAACAGTAACAACGCTGATTCTCTGCGCGCTGATGGCAGAGGAAGACCTAGCGTAACAACGCTGATTCTCTGCGTGCTGATGGCAGAGGAAGACCTAGCGTAACAATGCTGATTCTCTGCGCGCTGATGGCAGAGGAAGACCTAGCGTAACAATGCTGATTCTCTGCGCGCTGATGGCAGAGGAAGACCTCGCGTATCAACCCTGATTCTCTGCGCGCTGATGGCAGAGGAAGACCTAGCGTAACAACGCTGATTCTCTGCGCGCTGATGGCAGAGGAAGACCTAGCGTAACAATGCTGATTCTCTGCGCGCTGATGGCAGAGGAAGACCTAGCGTAACGACCCTGATTCTCTGCGTGCTGATGGCAGAGGAAGACCTAGCGTAACAACCCTGATTCTCTGTGCACTGATGGCAGAGGAAGACCTAGCGTAACAACCCTGATTCTCTGCGCGCTGATGGCTGAGGAAGACCTAGCATAACAACACTGATTCTCTGTGCGCTGATGGCAGAGGAAGACTAGCGTAACAACACTGATTCTCTGGGCGCTGATGGTAGAGGAAGACCTAGCGTAACAACACTGATTCTCTGCACGCTGATGACAGAGGAAGACCTAGCAATCACCAGTTTCCTCACTGTTTGCATTCCTGACCTGAAATGGTCACAACACCAACTCTCTGTCCTGTCCACAAAGTGGCCACGGTCAGATCAGAGAGATGGTGACACAATAATGAGGCAGAGAGGTTCACCAGTTCTCTCACCATTTGCACGACCTGAAATACGAGCTGCAACACTGACTCTCTGCAGGCTAATGACAGAAGAAAGGCTGAGAATCATGCAACATCACCTCCAAACAGCAATGACCATGCTGCGCTAGAATAACATGAAAATGTTTCTGAGGATCGCAGATGGACTTGTTCCAGGAGACAAGATAAAGGAATAAAGTGCAAGAACTGACCTCTCTCAGGTAATGGATGGACTCAGCCCCAAAGACAAACTTCTGCATGTCTGGAGGCATTTTGAGGAAGATCTTGGGCTGCACTGTCTGCGGAGCACGGGCAGGAAAATCTCCCAAGTCTGGTGAGCAACAACAACAATTACTGAAAAGAACACACAGACACACATGCACACACACACACACACACACACACACAAACATACACACATGCACATACATATATATGCAAACACACACACACATGCATGCATAAATTTACATGCGCATGCACATAAATGCAAACACACACTGAAGATAAATACAGAAAAAAGAAGGCAAAAGAGGAGACAAACTGTTGAGAGAGACAGGCTGAGAGACAGATTGACAAATGGAAACAGAAAGAAAAAGATGCAAACACAAAAATGTTTGAAAAAATGCTATTTATTAGCACAAAACATAACATGCAAATTTTTGGAGTAATCCCCTTTATCAAGCAACAAAACAACACTTAAACAACAATTAAACAATGGACAAAAATGAAAAATGAGATGGAGAGCTAATCCACTTATCTTTTCAGGGGCGAGCTATGTCTGGTGCTTGGAAGAAGAGAGAAAAAGAGACAGAGATGGACAGACAGACAGATACAAAGACAGACAGAGAGAACCTGAGACAGAAAGACAGAGACAGAGAGACAAGCAAAGAAGCAGGAAGGGGGACAACCTTCAGTGCGATAGGTGGCCACATCACAGTTGAGTATCAGACAGATACAAAAATAGACAGAGAGAACCTGAGATAGAAAGACTTCTGTCTTCTGACAGAGAGAATCTGAGACAGAAAGACAGAGACAGAGAGGCAAGCGAAGAAGCAGGAAAGGGGGCCGACCTTCAGTGCGATATGTGGCCACATCACAGTTGAGTATCAACATGGCCACTGAGCTGTGCAGATGGCCAAACTCCCGTGCCTGCATGGAGCTCCAGCGACGACTGCTGTTGTCCTGGTAACAGAGCAGTTCAACACCTCCACATCACTATACAACTTCATCTGTTTCACTTTTTGCTGTCATCAGTAAACAACAAACAAACCTAACTTCTTTACTCTTTCTGCAACACTCAAGTTTCCATCCATTTCTGTACACACACAAACATCAAATTTAAATCAAGGGTTAGTAAGTGGATTTTAATGTCCTGTCAAATTTAAATAAACAAATGAACAGATAAGTAAACAAATGCATCAAATTAAAAAAAAATCTAACAACTTCAAGAAATATCTCAAATATTTTATTCCATCTCAGTTTCCACTTTGCCCAACAAATATCAGTATCATTTTTTTCTCTTCTTTCTTTTTTTCAACATGAACAACAGCAGCACACACACAACAAGTAAGTAACTGGATGTTAGCTTCCTGCCAGCCGCACAGAGTAATAATCTCAGGACAATCAAACACACAGAGTAATAATCTCAGGACAATCAAACACACAGAGTAATAATCTCAGGACAATCAAACACTCAAAAATAAATACATAATTAAAAAAATCTGTTCAAATGTTAAAAAAAGAAAGAAAAGAAGAAGACAGATCAAGCTAGATCTACAAAACAAGTCCACAAACAAGAAAATGGCACAGTGAGAGAGAGAGAGAGAGAGAGAGAGAGAGAGAGAGAGAGAGAGAGAGAGAGAGAGAGAGAGAGAGAGAGAGACAGAGACAGAGAGACTGAGACAGACAGACAGACAGACAGACAGGCAGGCAGGCAGGCAGACAGTCAAAAAACAAAGAGAATGACAGAGACAGAGAGAGGGTGAGAGAAATACAGAAAGAGAGAGAAAGACGGACAGAGAGAAGGAAACTGTGCCAAGTGAGTGTGAGAGAAGCAGCAGAAGCACTCACAAAGTCGTCCATGGTGGTGGATGTGTGGCCCAGCAGGAAGAACAGCAGGCGCTGAAACCCTTGTCGTCCAAACATGTGCACACAGGCCTTTGTACCCTGCAAAACACAGCGACAACAACTGAAACAGGACTCCTGGTGGACATGTGACATGGCTGGCGGGGGGGGGACACAGGCAGGCAGGTAGATCAATATGGAGACAGAGACAAACATGGAGAGACACAGGCAGGCAGGTAGATCAATATGGAGACAGAGACAGACATGGAGAGAGACACAGGCAGGCAGGTAGATCAATATGGAGACAAGACAGACGAGAGACACAGGCAGGTATATAAATATGGAGACAGAGACAGACATGGAGAGACACAGGCAGGCAGGTAGATCAATATGGAGACAGAGACAGACATGGAGAGGACACAGGCAGGCAGGTAGATCAATATGGAGACAGAGACAGGAACATGGAGAGGGACACAGGCAGGCAGGTAATAATATGGAGACAGAGACAGAGACATGGACGAGGACACAGGCAGGCAGGTAGATCAATATGGAGACAGCAGACAGACATGGAGAGAGACACAGGCAGGCAGGTAGATAATATGGAGACAGAGACACATGAGAGACACACAGGCAGAAGATCACACTGGCGAAACACAGACAGAAGACAGACATGGAGAGGACAACAGGCAGGATAAAGACTATGGAGACAAGGCAGACAGGGAGGAGACACAGGCAGGCAGGTAGATCAATATGAGACAGAGACAACGACATGGAGAGAGACACAGCAGGCAGGTAGAATCAATATGGAGACAGAGACAGACATGGAGAGGGACACAGGCAGGCAGGTAGATCAATATGGAGACAGAGACAGACATGGAGAGAGACACAGGCAGGTATATAAATATGGAGACAGAGACAGACATGGAGAGACACAGGCAGGCAGGTAGATCAATATGGAGACAGAGACAGACATGGAGAGACACAGGCAGGCAGGTAGATCAATATGGAGACAAAGACAGAGACAGACATGGAGAGGAACACAGGCAGGCAGGTATATAAATATGGAGACAAAGACAGAGACAGACATGGACAGACACAGGCAGGCAGGTAGATAAATATGGAGACAGAGACAGAGACAGACATGGAGAGAGACACAGGCAGGCAGGTAGATAAATATGGAGACAGAGACAGACATGGAGAGAGACACATACAGGCAGACACACAAAAATGGAGAGACAGACACAGACTGGGCGAGAGACAGACAGACATGAAGACAGACAGGGAGAGAGACAGAGACAGGCAGACACACAGACTGACTTGAAGAGACACACAGGCAGACAGGGAGTGAGACACAGGCAGGCAGGCAGACAGACACACAGAGAGACACAGGCAGGCAGACAGGCAGACACACAGAAAGACATGGAGCAACACAATGACTGGGTGATTGACAGACAGACAGACACGGAGAGACCCAGACCAAGCGAGAGACATGGACAGGCAAGGACAGAGACAGACAGGCTGACACACACGAAGAGACACAGACAGATATATAGACGGACACACGGAGACAGACTGAGCGACAGAGACAAAGAGAACCAGCCAAAGGTAAAGACAGAGCTTGAGGCACAGTGCCAGAGACAATCACACATGGAAAAGAGAGGCTGAGGCAGACACAAGGACACCATCTGCAGCCAACAGAACGGAACTGAGATGGGTAACCCCTGACTGGGTGCGTGCACCACCATTCTCCAGCACGCAGCCTCCGTCTGTCAGCACAGACCAACTCACCAGCTGTATGTAGGCCTTCAGAAGCCAGAAGTACTGGTTGCAGTGACGTACGTAGTCAATCACGTCTTTGTCCAACATGCGCAGCAAGGTTTCCACCACAGCGTCAAATGCCTTGTGAGTCTGAAACAGATCACCGTCATCACACAACCATGCGCAGCAAGGTTTCCACCACAGCGTCAAATGCCTTGTGAGTCTGAAACAGATCACCGTCATCACACAACCATGCGCAGCAAGGTTTCCACCACAGCGCCAAATGCCTTGTGAGTCTGAAACAGATCACCGTCATCACACAACCATGCGCAGCAAGGTTTCCACCACAGCGTCAAATGCCTTGTGAGTCTGAAACAGATCACCGTCATCACACAACCATGCGCAGCAAGGTTTCCACCACAGCGTCAAATGCCTTGTGAGTCTGAAACAGATCACCGTCATCACACAACCATGCGCAGCAAGGTTTCCACCACAGCGCCAAATGCCTTGTGAGTCTGAAACAGATCACCGTCATCACACAACCATGCGCAGCAAGGTTTCCACCACAGCGCCAAATGCCTTGTGAGTCTGAAACAGATCACCGTCATCACACAACCATAAGAAACACAAGCAGCAGCAGAACTAGCAGCTGTTGTCTTGCAAAGTTGAAAGTGGGGGTGGATTGGAAGGAGGTGGGAGAGGTAAGGAAAGTGGTGAAGGCCATCTCTGGAGGGGAAAAAAGCTGCATCAATCAAAAGGTAGTGGCTTGTAATATTCAATTCCATTTTTTTTTTTAATTTCTGCACGCAACACAGGCAGAAATCTCCAATTCTCTCTTCTCATGCCACTACTGACTTGCCAGCAAATTTTCAGTTCTGTATAATACCAGTGCCTTTTCATTCCAAAATACCTTAAAAAAAATCTCAATCTTTTTTTTTGGTGGAATTTTGTTTTTAGCTGAAAGCAGGCAGCTCGGGAGTAGATTTCTGCTAATTAGCTGAACATTTCCTAGCCCACCTGATGCACATATGAAGAGCACTAACATCTGACACAGTGACATAATGGCAATCCACCTCCTCTGGTTTTATGCTTTCTACACAGCTTTTCTTTCTTCTTCTTTTCGGGAGAAACCAAGTTCCAGCTCTTTCCTACTATAGCCCCCAAAGCTGAGTAAATACAAAGCGACTTTTACCTGCTCATGCAGTTGGAAAACACAGGATTGTAAATCCTGGCTTCATTTTATACGTTTTTCATTTAAACTTGCAGTTACTGTGAGTGTGAAACCAAAGCCGATTTGCAGCTCTGCAATCCATTCTGTGACTGATGGACAAAGTGCTTCGCTGACTGTCAGATGAAGAAGTTAATGATTGGTTGACTAATTGGTTGACTAATTGGTTGACTCAGCCTCAACAACCTGCAGTGCACAACAGCCTTTGTGCAGGGAACCACAGTTTTCACTTGAGTGATCTGATCAACAAGAAGATTCAGTGAGTGGTTGACTAATGAATTCAGTGAGAGGTTGACTAATGAATTCAGTGAGTTGTTGACTGATGAATTCAGTGAGAGGTTGGCTATATAATTCAATGAGTGGTTTACCACATAATTCAATGAGCGATCGACTACAGAATTCAGTGAGTCACCGACTAATGCATTTGAGTGAGTTGTTTAATAATAAATTCAGTGAGACACTGACTGATGAATTCAGTGAGTGGTCAACTAATGAATGCACTGAGTGGCTAGCTGATGCAGTGATACTCACACACACTCCGCCGTGAGTCAGGAAACTGTTGATCATCTCATCCAGCAGGCGGGCGAACATGACGCGCACCTCTTTGATGGGACACTCCAGTAAAAACGGCCTGCAACAAGCATGCAACAGCAGCTGCACTCAATGCACCTTCTCTGGGTAGGGGTTATGGTAGGGTGGGTTACATCCATTCCCTCGAGATTATTCTGGTTTAATAATGATAAAATAATTTCCCTCTAGATTATTCTGGTTTAATAATGATAAAATAATCAAAGTATTTATAAAGCGCAAAATCTTGTCCATGCAGACTATTCTAAGCACACACGCATGCACGCACAAGCGTGCGCGCGTGTGCACACACCCACACACACACACCACGAGCATACTGACTAAACAAAACTTAGTTTACACATACCTTAAAATGGGCAGCGAACAAAAACTTCAGATGGATGAAGACAGCAGCACGGAACGGAAAACATGGCTAGTAGTTTTTGTTTTGTTTGTTTGTTGAATTGCATGTCTATATATAACTGTTTCCATAACTAGCTGTTTGTCCTGCGCAGAGAGTTTAAGTCTTGTTCCAAAATAGTGCTTTATAAAAGATGTCTTTCTATGTGTGTGCAGGGTTTTGTGGGGTTTATGGGCATGGGGGAAGGGGCTTATTTCAAATGCACTTTCCATTAATATGAAGGACAGTTAGCATCCAAGATATAAGTACTATCTACTGTTTGTGTTTTATGTACATTCAAGGCACATACTGACAATACAAAATTCAGAATTTGCTTTCCTGTCACACAATCATGCTTCGAAGGTAAGAGGCACACTGTCACTGGTCTCCTCTACCTGATGTTTTTATGATGACAGGCTAAAAGTTGCGAGCTGAGCATCAGTGGATGGCAGTGTGCGTTCTATGTGCACTTTGGTCCGGTGGTGTCCAGAACATGAACAGCTAGGTGTGACTGACCTGAGGTACTGACTGCCGTCTGGGCTGGCCAAGAAGTTGATGAACCAGAGACAGGCGTCCTTGCTGCGGTGCATCAACGTGGCCAGCACCTGCACCCAGTCATCCAGCTCACACCTGTAATGACAAAATCACACTGTTCACACCTGCACCCAGTCATCCAGCTCACACCTGTAATGACAAAATCGCACTGTTCACACCTGCACCCAGTCATCCAGCTCACACTGGGAATGACAAAATCGCACTGTTCACACCTGCACCCAGTCATCCAGCTCACACTGGGAATGACAAAATCGCACTGTTCACACCTGCACCCAGTCATCCAGCTCACACCGGGAATGACAAAATCGCACTGTTAACACCTGCACCCAGTCATCCAGCTCACACCTGTAATGACAAAATCGCACTGTTAACACCTGCACCCAGTCATCCACTTCACACCTGCAATGACAAAATCACACTGTTAAAACCCATACCCAGCCATCCAGCTCACACCTGCAATGACAAAATCACACTGTTAACACCTGCACCCAGTCATCCAGCTCACACCTGTAATGACAAAATCATATTAAGACCTGTACCCAATCGCCCAGTGCACACCCCCAATGACAAAATCATACTGTTAATACCTCCAGCTCACACCTGTGATGAAATCCCCCACATGATTAACACCTGCAAGCAGTCATCCAGTTCACATATGCAATGACAAAGCCACTATCAACACCTTGCTGTCCAGCTCACACCTGGCATATCGAAAGTAACACTGTGCCGTTACCATATCTACACCTGCACCCAGTTCACACCTGGTATGACAAAACCAACACCCCTGACATCTTCCTCCTTGGATGTCGGGAGGTAAGACTGACGCAGAATGGCATGTGACCGAGTGTACTGGGTGCTGGGTGTGTGAGCATTGCCTCCGAGGCTAGTCTGCTCCTACAACAGCTAAACAATAATGATAATGGGTACTTTGAGTGCCTAACCCATACAGGCCCAAGACTCAAGATATACAACACACACACACACACATACACACCACAACACCACACGCACGCACAGACACACACACACACATGCACACATACACAGAGTCCTGGATCAGGGCAATAGGACTGAAGTAAAGATTTTTTTTAAAGAGAAAGGTTTTCAAGGAAGATTTAAAAGAACTGACAGAGGTAGAACAGAATGACTGAGAGGAACAAGGAGTTGGTTCCAGACAGCTGGAGCCCAGTAAGAGAAAAGACCGCTGACCACTGGACTTGGTTCAGAAGGATGGTATTCTGAACACTCGGGTGTCTGCAGAAGAGCGGAGCTGCCGGGGAAGGAACAACAGCTCAGCCTATACCCTGTCATGTCATCTCGTTTTTAGCCTGGTTTTATTTCAAAGCACTATTCAGCCCCTTTTTCAGGTCTCAACAAATCCTCTTGATTATTATCACGAAAAAAAAAAAAGGATGGCAACAGCAAAACTGCAACAGCACCTCAATGACAAGCACCACTGCTCAATCCTGCGCCTGTCCCCACCGGGCATGTACTCACTGCGTCCTCTGCCGCGTCCTCAGGTAGGTGTTGAAGAGAAAGGTGACAGCCAGCTGCAAGGCGTTGACACACATGGCGTCGTACTGGGGGCTGTCCACGTATTCCTGTCACACACAAGACCCAACCATCCCTCAGTCAGTGACACACAGGGATACCACTGTTGGCGATAATGTTACTGACACTGTCAGGTAGGCAGACACATCCAGGCAGACAGATACACCCTGGCAGACAGACACTGTCAGGTAGACTGACACTATCAGGAAGACAGACACAGTCAGGCAGACATACACACCCAGGCAGACAGACACTGTCAGGTAGACAGACACTATCAGGAAAACAGACACAGGCAGAAAGACACACCCAGGCAGACAGACACTGTCAGGTAGACAGACACTATCAGTAAAACAGACACAGGCAGTCAAACACACCCAGGCAGACAGACACTGTCAGGTAGACAGACCCAGTCCGGCAGACTAACACAGTCCGGCAGACAGAGGGACCAAGACAGAAGAGAGGCAAGTTGGATGACAAGTTGGTTCGCAGCCAGACACTCACAGAGTTTGTGGAAGTGAGTCGCACAAGGAAGGCAAAATAGTCAGAGCTGTAGACATCCCGGTTTTTCACAAAGGTGATGTTCTCTGCGTGGATGGCCTGCTGGATAGCCGGGGGCATTTTGTCCACGAAGATTCCCCGCTGCTCTCCCTTGTGCACCAACTCCGTCAGCTCCATCAGACTGTTGGAGTCAAAGCTGCGTTTGCTGCAACCGATGACAAATCAGTTTGGCACTGACCAATGACAAATCAGTCTGGCATTTCTGGTGGTATTTCTGAAACTTCATCACCTACTTGAGGAGCTTGAATCACAACTTGTTTGTGCAAAGCCAAGGGCATCCCACCACCAACTGTGAGATACAGAAAGAGGAAGCAGCCCTCAATCTGCCTTGAAAGCAGACAGCATCAACCTCAATGAGACCAATGTTGGAACCGTTTCAAAAGTGACAACAGGGATACATCCGAGATGGGGTGGAGCATTTAAGGGCTTTCCAAAGCCTGTAGAAACCACACACAAGGGAGTTAATTAGCACTCTGCACGAGTGTTCTGGGCCTCATTCTGTTTCAGCTGCATGTAGAAACTATCCTGAACTGAACTAAATCAAACTGAACTATCAGACCTTTCGAAACAAAAACAAACAAAAAACGAGACATATTCCCCATACAAAAGAAAAAAGCCTCAAGCACATGTCTGTGCTGTCACTAATTACCTCCCATCATGCATGTGGGTTTGACATCTGAGAACATTAAGCCCCACATCTTTATCATATAGGACTTGCACAAACTAGGCTACAGTTATTCAGGTTCTGGTGGCACCTACCCTCCCTGGGGCAGCATACGCCGACTGAGGATGCGACTGCGTTTGGCAGTGGTCGGGGTGTGGGGCTCTTCCATCCTTTCATAGAACAGCAGATAACCGTTCCAGTAGCGAAGACGATCTTCTGGGTAGGAGCTCGCTGGAACAGCAAAGTCTTTATTAAGCAACCAGCTCAGCACCTCTCACACAGTACACTCTGCGTCCATCCTGAATCTTAAACATACCTCTTACAGAATATTCATTCCAAAGCATTCACATGCAGATTCAGTATTTGCTCATGTCCAATGGCAATACATCCAGCAGGAAGTAACCATCCTTAATGCATAAAGAACAATTCTAGCTGTTGACTTTTGTGTCTCTGATGATAACATTGTTAACTGTCGTCAAAAACAAACTTGTTTTGAGACTGCTTTTCTGCTGAGTCAAACACTTTGGCCTGTACATCCGCTATACTCTCTGAAGAGATGATGGCCTTGTAGATGCCACAGAACTGACTGCAATGAAAGACCTTGGCTTTTCAAACACCCCTATATTCACAGGACACAAAGACCATGGCTTGGTTAACACTATATGTACAGACAGATGCCACCATAGTTACTGGAGTAAAAAACATACGCTTGGCCTTGAACATGCCACTTTACTTGCAGGAGTCAAAGACCACCATCTGTGCTTACTGGAGTCAAGGACCACCATCTGTACTTACTGGAGTCAAAGACCACCATCTGTACTTACTGGAGTCAAAGACCACCATCTGTACTTACTGGAGTCAAAGACCAATGTCTGTACTTACTGGAGTCAAAGAACACTGTCTGTACTTTTTGGAGTCAAAGGCCAAAGACAGCAGTCCATACTTACTGGAGTCAAAGACCTTGGCCTTGTAGACACCACCAAAGCACTCCTGCTCCACGGTGGCATCGGTCATCTCAAACTCCTCCACCACAGTGTCGTTGAACTTGAACCACTTGCCCTTGTTGGGGTTGGTCAGCACCGTGCCTCTGCAGCGACACAACCAGTTACCCACATGTCAGCAAGGGCAGGACATGAAGAATGGCATTTGAAATTCAAACACACAGGGGCTATTTACACGGCAGCCTGGGCTGGTCCCACACCTGGCCTTGGTTGGGGCTGGGCTCATGCTGCTGCACTGAAATTTGCAATCTGGACCAGACCTGAAGAGGGAAGTTTGATGTCACCATCACTCCCAGCACGTCATTTGTCTGCCATGATTGTTACAAATATCATGCTTTCTGAGTCTTTGAACTTCCAGAACAATGTTAGTCGACACACACTGAGGAATGCCGGACACAGTCAGTTGTAATCAGGAGCGCAGCCAAATGTGGTTCAGATCTGCAGTATCTTGTGCCCTGCCAGAGTTCGGCACGGAAATGTTCACTAGTGTAAATGCCCCGGTCTCTTCAGCCACCACACTGTTCATAGATAACCTCCTCCCCTCTGTACTTTTCGGTTTCACTGCTTATGTTTCGCTGCTTGCTGTCTTACATACATTTTACCATTTTACATCTCATGTATTCTTTGTGCACCCATCAGTTCTGCATGTGCTGTTTATTCCCCCCCTACCCCTCCCCACCCCCTCCCCACATCCCTCCCTCTCCCACCGCCCCACCCCAGTGAAGAGTCGTGGAATGTTGACACATGGATCAGTTGGCTCTGTCTCCAGTGTTACCAATTTTCCTTCCTATCACTTGATTGGCAAACCTTTCTGGTCTTTTGTGGGATTTTCCATGTTGTGCTTGTGCTTAGACTTTTGAACGTGTGGACTTCACACTGACTTTGCTGTGGTTTCTAGACAGGAGAAGAGTTTTAAGTGTGTTTTGACTTACTGGTGGTGTTTGTTTGTCTGCTTTATGGTGACATGGCCTGGCTGACAGAATGCTAAGATCCAGTAACTAACTGACTGTCTGTGACACAACCTCCTCCTTGGCTTGGGCCGCGTCACAACACGCTGACATCAGCGAGAACGTTACGTCTGTATTAAAATGTTGCTATGCGCGGCATAGTTCTGAGGGGACTATCTTTAGCCTTGATAAGCTCCTTGTGTAACAGCATCCACCCTCCACAAATGGACATAAATCCTCCAAACACAGCATGGCAGGGCATTATACAACGGTTACACACGCAATCCTCTCACCCCACTATCAACATAAAACTGCATACACCAGGCCCCCCCCCCCCCCCCCCCCACACACACACGAAGTGTTCAGCTGGCAAGAATAGCTCAGTTGGTAGACTGTCCAACTGAAAAGCTAGGTGTAATACCGACACGGGCTGGAGTCCCCAGTGCAGCAAAGGATTTTTCTCCCAGAGCCCCTTTTCAGTGCAGACTCTTAGTCTTAGTCTTACGGTGTCCATACAGTCCCCTGCGTGCGATCGCTTGTATCAACAGCCGCGCGCATGTTAAAAATCCCAAACACTGGCAGCCATACCATTGTCTGGACACATGAAAATACTGCACACGCTGATAGGAATAATATGTAGCACTGCTCTTGTGACTGCTTGGTTGTATCCAGGTAAGACTACCTAAATTTCCCTGCTTTCTTCTTCCTCTTCCTTTTTTCAATTTAAAGTCTTTTCGCATAAGTAATATTAGACTGATCTTACAATTATCATGCGAACAACATGTATCAGCAACTTGAACCAACAGAAATTTATGTTAAAAAAACCAAACCAAACAAAACAAGAAAACAATCTTATTAGCAGTCAGCAAACACCCATATATAATACACCAAATTTCCTGCAAGGGACAAGGAAGTACTCAAATAAAAAATAAAAAACAAAGACGCAAACCTTCTATCCTTGATGAAGGAGTAGTAGTGGCCAGCGTTTGCCTGCCCACTGTGCACCACGATGCCCACCAGCTCATAGTTGATGGACTTAGGGGACTGCTCCAGGGCCACCGATTCCAGAACCGCATCCCCGCTGGTGCCCCCTGAGCCGCCGTTGATGCTGCTGGCGCTGCTGATGCCGCTGTCCGAGCTGCCGTCCCCGTTGATGGTGGGGGAGAGGCTGCTGAGCGAGTCAGCCACGGCATTGTCCAAGGCCCCCTCGTCCAGCCGACCCTCCGCCTCCTGCCGCGCCATGCCCTCCGCCGTGTAAGGTTCCATGTTCAGTATCCATGGAAACTGTGGGGCAAGCCATGGATCACCTTCATCATCATTTGTGTTCTTATCGCATGTTTTTTTTGGTTTGTTTTGTTGATAGTCTTTAAAAAGAAGAAGTTATATACGGAAAGAATTTGTTTTTTGGTGACTGGCATTGAATATGTTTTCTTTTCTGTTTGTTTGACTTTAATATGCTTTCTTTTTTATTTGATTGTTTGTTTGACTTGTTTGACTTCACCTGAAAGTTACAGGACTTCTTTTTCTCCTTTTTTTCTTTATTTTTTCATTCAGAAATTATCAATATCGCTCACCTGAAATGTTGCCACACAAATCAACTACAGCGGAACTGCTGGCAGAAGTAACTCCCAAGACACAGACCTGACCCTACCACCTGCTTTCAAGATCAAAGCAGGACGCAACATGCAGTGCATGGCAGCCTGCAGGCAGACGACCAGCGTTTCCATTTGAGTGATCAACAAGAAGATTCCCTTGAACCTCTCAAAACCACCTTTACCAAAAGAATCCTACACACACCTTCCCACACATACTCAACCCCATTTCACAGTCATACACACACCATGACGCACTCACACTGTGATGCGCACAAAACAACATGCCAAAATGACAACATAGGAGTGTGTGCATCAACGAAACCAGATCCAAAGAAACAAATGGATATGCTGTTATCACTCATCCTGTTGAAACATATAGGCAATACCTTGAAAAAATCATCAAACTTGAGGGCGCGGTTGGCCTCCCAGTCGTAGCCAAAGCGTTTGAGTTGTATGCACAGCAGTGGAGGCAGAGTTTTGATGCACATACGTTTGATGGTGTTCCTCTGAAACCACACAGCCACAATAGCAATCAGCAAGGAACATTATAACCCGCCACCTTCAATCACTGTTCTAATAGTGTATGGCTGACTATTGGAGAAAAAGGTGTAACAGACAGTCCCACCAACATGCTGCAGTACAAAGACCCAAGTTCATCACAGCAGCAAAAGCAAACGTGACACTGGCATGGACATGAACCAGAGCACAATCTCACCTTTTCACCCCACTTCTCACAGAATCTAACCTTTTCACCCCACTTCTCACAGACTCTCACCTTTTCACCACACCTCTCATAGAACTCACCTTTTCACCCCTCTTCTCACAGAATCTCACCTTTTCACCCCACTTCTCATAGAATCTCACCTTTTCACCACACCTCAATCACAGAATCTCACCTTTTCACCACACCTCTCACAAAATCTTATCTTTTCACCCCACTTCTCATACAATCTCACCTTTTCACCACACTTCTCACAGAAGTAGGCATTGTCACCATCCAGCAGTTCCCCCTTTACAAATTGGTCCAGAGAGTCCTGCAGGGTGGCGTTCTTCACTGTCAGGTTCAAGGCAATGAACGCCTCTTCTCTCTCATACCTGAGAAATGGAAACACAAAATGACTTTACTGCCACATGACAAATTAAACTGTGAAAAGACAAGAGAGGGTCATCGACAATCAGACAAACACTGGAACCGTTTCAAAGGCATCGCTGGGAAACTTCTGAGAGACAGGGTGGAGCACCTATGGGCTTTTCCGATCGCATAGATACCATCTTGAACTGAACTGAACTGACTCTCTTAACATTCAGCTGACTCCTATTCAGAACTGGAAAATACAGATTTGATCATTTCCTCATACTACCCTGTGATCTTGAAAATGGGTCAAAGCTACCCAGATTCATACAAATGATTGTATACAGCTCAATGGAAATGATCGCCACAAAAACTTTTAAGATCTTTGTCACGAAGGTGTAAAGTCTCCATACCCAAGTCAAATGTTCAAAAACTGTCTCTGGCCAGTTTGCGGCTCTCTTATTTTCTTGCCATTGTTTTGTTCTTGCGTCTTCAGCAACCCCACAAAACGCCCGTAATGGTCTGTCTCAAGACTGTGGGTGTAAGCGGAAGAAGAATCAATGCAGATTATGACATCAATCAGCAACAATCGCAAGCGCTCGCTCACCTGTGGGGGCAGTCCTTGCAGATCTTTTGGTCAGAAAACTTCCCTTGAAATTTGCTCTTGAAGATCTCTTCCTTGCCGATTTTCTGGGGCAGAAATGAGAGAGGGAAGACATTAATTATTATGGCCAAAGAAGAGATTCCGCGCGTTCTTTCGCAAAAGAACTCAATGGACTCTCCTCCCCGAAACTACAGACATTTCACATTCAGAAGGCAGTCATTATCATGGTCAAAGAAAACAATGAGCACATTCTGTTGCAAGTGAACCCCCCCTGGAACCTCTATGCCATCTACAGACCCTTCATGCTCAGAAGATTACAACAAGGTTTTACCAAGCTGCGGATGAGATGCCAAGCTCTGGCAGAAAAATACCACAGCCAACAACTGACCTTCATGTGTTCATCAATCTGATCGGTGAAAGCCTGAAAGAAATCGAAGGCATCCTGCTGCTCCCGCACGTTGATGGTCTGGCCCCACAGTCGGAACACACTCCAGAATCGCTCTGGTTCATGGTACTGCAGCTTGCTCTCCATCAGGTGACCAAACATCTGCTGCACCTGGTTGAACACACTGACACACACACACCTAATGAATAGACACCTGCCACACCTGGTTGAACACACTGACACACACACACCTAATAAATAGACACCTGCCACACCTGGTTGAACATGCTGACACACACACACCTAATGAATAGACATCTGCCTCACCTGGTTGAACACACTGACACCCCCACCCCACCCCACAATGAGCATACACCTGCCACACCTGGTTGAACACACTGACACACACACACACACACACACACACACACACACACACACACACACACCTAACAAACAGATACCTGCCACACCTGGTTGAACACACTGACACACACACAAATATAGTGAATATGTGCCTGCCACACCTGGTTCAATACACTGACACACACACATAGTGAATATGCACCTGCCACACCTGGGTGAACACACTGACATACACCCACCACACCTGCTTGAACACATTGACACATAAACATAGCAAATCTGCACCTGCTACACCTGGTTGAACACACTAACACACACACCAGCACAGCGAACACACACCTGCTGCACCTGGTTGAACACACTGACACACTAACATAGTAAAGAAGCACCTGCCACACCTGGCTCAACACACTGACACACACACACAGTGAACATGCACCTTCCACATCTGGTTGAACACACTAACACCCACACAAACAGTGAACACACACCTGCCCAATGTGGTTGAACACTAACAGACACACACACACCACCACAGTCAACGCACATCTACTACACCTGGTTGAACACACTGACACACAAACATGGTGGTGGTAGTGGTGGTCGGGGTGGTGGGGGTGGTGGTGGTGGTGGGGGGGGGGCCTTTCAATAACAGCACTGTGTCGGTGACCCACCAAGGTGGCCAACACGCAGTCCTAAGCTCTTCTGATGTTTCCTAAAAACCTTTTTTGAAGTCTTTCAGCACCACACTGCAGAAAGCAGACACTGGGTCACCCACCTCTCTTCGTCGGGCTGGTCTTCGTCCACAGACAGAATGGCCTCAGGAACCCCCGGCACCATGTACAGCTGCTGCAGCACGGAGTTCATGTAGCACGTGGCTCCGGCATTCTTCAGACCCACGTAGCCGCAGGACGCTCGCCCGTCCACCGGCGGCATGTACTGGACAGAACAAAGACAGCCGTTCACTCCTTCATGCACATGCATCTTCGGTGAGGCACCGCATCGCTGAGGCACAAGTTAAGCTCCCATCTCATGAGAGTCTGAAACCAGCAGAACTTCCTTCTGCAAAGGCTGGGAGGAGGTCAGAACAGTTTTACACGCTTTCCTCACTGCCAGAATATTGCCTTTTTAGTGTTTGCCTTCTGAGTTCATTCAACTTCATTTTTCCCCCCATGCTCTTTTGGGGGTAAAGAGGTACATGACATGGCAAGTTACTGGCCTGCTGGTTGGTACAGATAGGGCTGCCCTGCTGATGCATGGCTAGCAGTTGCCGACACACCAGCTGTATCATTGTCATGATTACTGTTGTCATAGTGACCCATTCTTACCCCCCATTGGTTGGCACAGTCAGAAATGGCCGGCAGTTGCTGACAAATCATTGTCATGGTTACTGCTGTTGTGGTGACCAACTCTTACCTCCCACTGGTTGGTGCAGTCCAGGTTGGCCAGGTGGTGCATAGCCAGTGGTTGCCAACACACTAGCCACATCACTGCCATGGTTACCGTTGACACAGTGATCCAATCTTACCTCCCACTGGTTGGCGCAGTCCAGGTTGGCCTGGTGGTGCATAGCCAGCAGCTGTATCACTGCCATGGTTACTGTTGTCATAGTGATCCAATCTTACCTCCCACTGGTTGGCGCAGTCCGGGTTGGCCTGGTGGTGCATAGCCAGCAGCTGCCGACACACCAGCTGGAGATTGTGGGGCGAATTGTTGCACAGCTCCGTCAACAACTCAAAGGCAGCTCGCCGCGACTCGTGTCTGGAACATCTGCAGCAGCAACCGCAAGAAGATCCTGTAGTCCATGTCAGAGTTTGGTGGATTACGGAAACACTGAAATAACCCAGCATGCACTTAAAGACCAGATGAATGCATGCGGCTTCGAATAACACTATAAACTGGTGCACGGTTGTACAGTGTGCACGGAACATGCACAAAGATGGCAGCACTTTCGCCTGGCAACAGCCATGTCACAACCAGTTCACTGGAAGTACACCACTTCAGTGAATGTTCTCAGGCTCCCTAAGTAAAAGCTACAGTCACTCATTTACGGTCATATGCAACCAGAGTGCAACGAGTCTGCTTGAGGGCAGAAAATAACGCTATATCAATCGAGCAAGCAATCGACTGAGAAAAAGATCAGAAATCCCTTACGCTCAGCATGCCTGTGCATGAAGTGTCTTTACAACAGCACAAAACTTACATCAACCTACCTGACAAACACAGAGTCCTTCTCCTACCCCATAAACCTGTTGTTTTAAAAAAAATCTCTTTTAAAATAACTCAAGGCTCTTGTAGCTTGCATACACACACTTACAAGTATCTGTATGTTAACTGTTTCATCCATTTTCCTGCTCATTTATTTATGTGAACACCTCATCTCAGGTGGAGCCCTAAGCGCTTCACAATGGCAACTACACAGCGCTATTCTCCTGCTGCTGAGCAGACGAATGCGTTCAAGTTGTAGGTGACTGAATGAGCGACAGCACATTTTTGAACACCCACCAAAGTGACAGCTGACCCAGAGCCAGGTGAGATTTTGCACACACAACCGTTATCCTGCACAGGCATAACCGCAGACATCAGCAGCGTCCCTCACCACACAGGCAGCTGTGCCCTCACTTCAGGGTGCATGCATTTGACAGAGAAGAGAACTGAGAAGAGAGCACCAAAGAAGGTCAAGACAAAGCCCCGCCGTATTCCAGCCCAAAGGGCCTGGCGGCAAGAGCTCCATCCGGAGCAGGACTCACTTGGGGTTGAACTCAGCCAGCCCAGACTCATCAGTGATCTGCATCCTGTTGTCCATCATGAGCTTCGAGGCTGGGAAGAGGAAGTCATGCAGCAAGTCTCCCACCAGCTCCTCCCCTGCAACATCGCCATTTGTCACACATCACCGCCATCTTGTGTCAGCTTCAAATACCAACCATCATGCACCCTCAGATCCTCAAGCAAAAAGCTTTTGAAAATTCCTAAAAGTAATCTGAAATCTTTTGGTCTGCGCTCTTTCAGCTTCATCGGTCCATTTGTCTGGAATTCACTGCCTGCCAGTCTGCAAAATCTCCCCACTCTGTTTGAATTCAAAACCCAGCTCATGACTTTCCTCTACCAATAGACAGGCCTTTTCGCAAACCTAGGTAAACCATTCCTGCGCGCAGAGCATGAGTACGTCTGTGTATAAATCTGCATGAACGGTGTGTGGTGGGGCACAGGGTGAGCGAGTAAACTGGTGTTTTACGCCCAGTCAACCAGTGCCGTTACATCAGGGCGATGTCGAAGAGAGCTTTTGCTCTGCGAAAAGTGATTTGCGCTGTATAGGAGCTATCCATCCATCATTATTATGCTCAGCACTGACAGCAGAGCTTCACAGACCGTGCTCCTCCTTGCTGATGCCCTGACAGGTGAACAAGGTGCGGATGAGCTGCAGGTGGCCTGCCAGCAGGATGTTGTCTGTTTGCTGCAACTCGGCGTAGCGGGACGGAACAAAGTTGCTCAGCCAGCCGATCTCGTCCTCCAGCATCTGTTCCACATCCAGCTGCAGGTCTTTCTGCACCTCAACTGTCACACACAACCATCAGTTACACATCTACCATCTGCTCCACAGCCAGCTGTAGGTCTTTTTGAACCTCAACTGTCACAAGCAACAATCACACATCCACCATCTGTTTCACATCCAGCTGTAGATCCCTCGCCACCTCAACTGTCACACACAACAATCAGTTATACACCCCCCACCATCTGCTGTCACATGCAACACTCAGTTATACATCCATCCCCATCCACAATCTGCTCCACATCCAGCTGCAGATCCTTCTGCACCTCAACTGTCAGATACAACAATCAGTTATACTTCCCTCCAAACCCACACACATACAAATGTGCGCACGCATGCACGCGCACACACACACACACACACACCACCACCACCACCAAAAAGCAATACCGAAATGGCCGATAATGAAAAGAAATTTATAAAGACTCACGTGATAGATTTTCCAGCAGTCGACATCTCAGGTCAAAGTACTGTGAACACTGACCAAGTAATCTGGAGACGGAACAAATAAGCTTGCACCAAAGCAGTTGGAAAAGCAGAAAATGAAAGAAGAAAGGAATAACCAGAGACAGAGAGAGAGAAAGAAAAAAGGAGGAATGAATGAACAAACCAACCAATGAATCAATCTCTCCATAACTCCAAATACTCTTTCTCTTAATACTGTGCTCCAAAGCAATAGAATTCTCTCCTCTCTGATATGCACCCCATTCAGTCCTCCTACTATGTTAAAGACTCACCCTCTAGAAACAATACTACAACAACTGATCTGTCTTCTTTCTTTTCACAGCCCACAGCTGCAAGACTCACGAGAACACTGACCACAGGGCCAGTAGCACTGAACAAAGCTAAAAAGCTAGACGGGCACAGGCAGGCGACACCTCAAATCTTTCTCTACCCTCTTAGCACCCACAGGTATACAACCTAAACAGTCTGTAAACTAGACACCCTTCACCCCCCCCAACTACACAACCAACCTTCACAGTATGTAGACATTGCAACCCCCAGCTACACAACCTCAACAGTATGTAGACATTGCAACCCTCTACACCCCCCCCCCCACCCCCAACTACACAACCTCAACAGCCTGTGACTGTGCCATTCCCCCCCTCCCCACAGTATGTAGACATTCCACCACCCCCCAAATAAAACAAAAACAGCTACACAACCTCAACAGTCTGTAGACATTGACCCCCCCCCCCCCAACTACACAACACAGTCAACTGAACCCCCCCCCCCCCCCCCCCAACCTACAACAGCTAGACATGCAATACAGTTGTAGCATTGCAACCCCCTCCCCCCCACACACACACACAACCTGAACAGTTTGTAGACATTGCAACCCCCTCCCCCCCACACACACACACAACCTGAACAGTTTGTAGACATTGCAACCCCCTCCCCCCCACACACACACACAACCTGAACAGTTTGTAGACATTGCAACCCCCTCCCCCCCACACACACACACAACCTGAACAGTTTGTAGACATTGCAACCCCCCTCCCCCCCACACACACACAACCTGAACAGTTTGTAGACAAGACGGACTTACTTTTGCGTGGATCCTCGTGTGCTGGTGGAGGTGACCCAGAAGGGGAGGCGGGCGTTGTGCAGCAGCTGCAGTACAAACTGTCGCGGGGGCTGCAGGGTGGGGGAGGTGGGGGGCGGGGACAGCTGGCACAGCGACCACAGCTGCTCGCACATGGCCGCTCGCATCTCAGGCAAGGGGCAGCCCACCAGCAGGTCGATGATGAAGTCATTGAGCGACGGGAGGGAGTAGAATGATGCTGGGGAATGTGGAATTCAAACAGGAAATGAAGTTAATATGTGAATGATGAACTGACACGAAGTAACACTAATGATATTAATAACATAAGATGTGAAATAATTATGTTAATAATGGAGGTTGCAATCACCATCAAAAATCTAACACTGTCTTTCACCTCTTTTGAAAAATCATTTCCATAGCAAGAAACATCAAATCTTGGTAAGAAAGTCTCACACACACACACACACACACCCTCTTACACACACACACACAAACCGACATCTCTCCACTGGCCACCAATCACCACTGGCCACCCACAACTTTGACATCGAGTCCACAACTCTCAAAGACAACTGCCCACAATCTTCTCCCACAACCTCAACTTCACACTTTACCCAAATCAAAACCATCCACACAGCAGCATGCCACTTCAGCTTACTTGTATCATCAGAGCAAAAAAACCAAACAGAACAAAGCAACACAACTGACCAATGAGTTCACTGCATGACCAGAATCTCCAGGGCCTCACAGGCAATGTTGGCATCAGAGAAAACAACAACAACAACAACGCAACACAACTGACCAATGAGTTCACTGCATAGCTGCAGGCAGGTGACCAGAATCTCCAGGGCCTCACAGGCAATGTTAACATCAGAAAAACAATAACAACAATGCAACACAACGGACCAATGAGTTCACTGCATAGCTGCAGGCAGGTGACCAGAATCTCCAGGGCCTCATGGGCGATGCTGGCACCAGGGAAAACAACAACAACAACAACGCAACACAACTGACCGATGAGTTCACTGCGTAGCTGCAGGCAGGTGACCAGAATCTCCAGGGCCTCACGGGCGATGTTGGCATCTTTGGTAGGGATGGCGGTCTGATGGGCACACACACCCGCATGCAGACTCTGGCAGTCGCTGTCGCTGTTGGTGCTGGCTGAGCTGCCTGAAACACAGAAAACTCACATGACGAGACCATCAAGGCTCGGATGCTGAACATGATCGGTTGTGATACCTGTGGTGGTGAACAAAGGTACCAGGCAGCAGACTGACTGCAGCTGTCTCTGACAGCACTTGCCTGGCTTCATCACTATGACAAGCCAAACGCACCCTGGCCGGAAACTGCCCTGAACCTCGTCAAGTTCAGCACACCTAGTGCAAAATTAACAAATGCACTTTTACTGTAAGGTGATGTCAAATTTCTCAGCAAGCATAACTGAATTGTAATACTCACACTCTCACTGACAACTGCTGTGAATTTCTGGTTCAATTAAACACAACCAATCAGACAACCAGATATCAGTAAGCTACCAATCAGACAACCAGAAATCAATGAGCCGCCAATTAGACAACCAGAAATCAATGAGCCACCAATTAGACAACCAGAAATCAGTGAGCCACCAGACAGACAACCAGAAATCAGTTAGCCACCAACAGAAATCAGTTAGCCACCAGTCAGACAACAGAAATCAGTTAGCCACCAGTCAGACAACCACAAAGCCACCAATTACAACCCCACAGCCCAAAAAGCCTGGAAGGAGTGCACTGCCACTGCACAAATGGCCACTTTACCTGTGCTGCTTTGCCGAGAGCGGTGTCCACAGCTGACAGACTCCCGAGCCTCTCTGATTGGCTGGTTGTAGCTGAGCAGGTGCAGACGACCAGCTGCCCCCGCCCACGTCACCCTCATGAAGCAGGACACAGTTTGTACAAACTCCTCGGCACTCAGCGTCTGCACACAGCAACAAACAGGCATAAACATACAGGGAAGATAAGTGGTGGGGGGAGGTGGGGGGGGGGGCAGGGGGGGGCTGTTCTAGCTTACAATGGAGAAAAAAAAATGGGGTCCATACTAGCTTACAATGGGGCCTGTTCTACCTCAAAATAGAAAATAAAGGGGCACATTCTAGCTCAAAATGGAAAATAAGGGGGTACATTCTAGCTCAAAATGGAAAATAAGGGGGTACACTCTACCTCAAAATGTATCAAATACGGGGATACATTCTAGGTCACAATCGAAAACAAGGGGGTACAGAGAGGGGCCACGTTCTTGGCAAACAAAGTACGAAGGGGCCTTAGACTCCGGGAACCCCTACCAGAACAAGGCAAAGACAACGTCAGTCCAAAAGCTTTCACTTGCTATGGCCACGAGTGCCACTGGCCTACCTGAATGGCCTGACTGCCCGACATTTTCTCCCTCTTCACGGAGCTGCTTTTGGAGGGCGAGGGGGTGCTGATGGCTGCTCCTGCTCTGGACACAGTGTCTGCCGACTCCTCTGTCACGCTCAGGCCACACAGCAGGTATCTGTAACATGCTTCACTGGTTAACAGGCACATCAGGATGCTGACGTTTAGGCTGAAGGCGACAATGACAATGATGTTGATGATCAAAGTGGCCTCGATTCTAAACATGTAGAATGAGACTGCCGAGTAGATAGACGTATGATAGGAATGGTCCATTTACCGTCGCCCCCCCCACCTCCCCCCCAACAACTACCACACCATACACACACCACTGACACAACACGTACAGATGTGCACACACGCGCACACACATGCAAACACACACATACTCTCAAACACACACATAGGAAGACAAACACATGCACACACAAAGACACATGCACGCATTCACATACACCCACATGTATCTGCAACCCCTTTCCCACACTACCCCCCCCCCCCCCCCCCCCTCTCCACACCACTAACCTGGCCAGCTGCAAACAAATGGAGTAGCAGCCCTGGCGGATCTCGTAGTTGATGTCATTGGGTAGAGCTTCCGGCTGCAGGACGTTGACCACCAGACTCAGACCCCCATTGTTCAAAAACTCATCACAGAAGCCCCGCGTCTCCGCCCGCGTGCCAGCGTCCTCTTGTGTGGGCATCAGCTTGCTGCTCAGCACCTGGGACGCACAACGGCAAGAGGTTACCGCTGAAAGTTTTTTCACAGGGCACAAAAAACACACACGTCAAGTCATAAAGAATGGCAACGAAAAAGTCTGAAATCGCTTCCCTTGCACCCACCCTTTCGATAAATTCCCTTGTAACACATGGCAGCAGGACTTTGCTGGCTTCTACACTATCAGAAGAAGGAAAAAAAAAAAAAGTTTCCTTCTCGTCTATTGTTTACTCCGACAGGAACTCAGGTAGCTCAGTTACGCGGCTGTGAACTGGAGGCTCTCCACAGAGCCATGGATCGTCCCCTCAACAGTGTGTCAGCAGGCCAGGTTTCTGCTCTCAGATTCTGAAGGGTCTGACAGCCCTGCAGGAAGTGTTCCAGTGTCATAGGCGATGCACCGCAGTGGCACACTGAAGCTTCTCCAACATGGACTTTTGTGAACGAATGGCACCTGACTCCAGACTTTTAAGCTGAAGATCCTTACGGCCCATTACACCGAGGATACACATGCAATGAAGCTCACCTCCAGGTTGTAGAGGACACGGAAGGGGGACATGTCCGGAGCGTTGCAGTCCACGAGTTTCTCCATCACCTCCCGCGCACTGGGCCTGGCCACGGGGGCTGGGTTAGGTGACTTGCGCGGGCTGCCCGACTTTCCACCCGACACGTCTTCGGAGGAGGATGTCTGCTTCAACGCCTGCTGTGAAACAACATCAAATCACACTCACCAAGCATTGATGAACATACTGAAACACAAGTTACTGTGTGTGTCTTGAAAAAAGACACCCCCTCCCCACCCCACCCCACCCCAAAAAAGAGAGAATAAAGAGTGGTTCTATTTACAGAAAATTCATCATCTCTAATTGGTGAAAAAGGACTTAATGAAAATGTTTTGCAGTGTTGCAGATTTGGCCTTAAAAATAAATAAATTAGGTTGTAGTTGGCATATATATATATATATACAAACCGCATGCACACACAAACACTGAAGACACCTATGGTCAGCCATTTCAAAGCCAACACAGAATAAACATTTCCACACTACATCTCAGTTTGTTGAGTGTCACGCCGAAAAGTCAAACCTACTACTGACGTGGGCTTGAGTCCCCAATGTTGGACGGGATTTTCCGCCCAGAGTCAACTTTCAGTGCAGACTCTCTTACAGAGTCAGTACAACCACCATGTGCAATTGCATTCATCAACATCTGCACGCACCTTTAAAAAAATCCCAAATGCTGGCAGCCATCCCATTGTCTCGACACATGAAAATACCACGCACGCTGGTAAGAACGGGCAGCGCTGTTCTTGTGACTGCTCTAGCCGTATCCAGGTAAGGCCATCCAAACTGACCGCAGGGCGTTAATGAAGTATTAAAACAAACTGATCACAGTAACAATAATGCCACCTTCAGCGTGCTTGTGTTCTCACCTTCTGTCCCAGCGTGTCCAGAGAGTCAAGCACAGTCTGGTCGGTTGGGATCAGCATCAGCAGCTTTTGCACACGCTTTGTGATCCTGGCGGGCAAGAAGTGGTGGGACCATTAGTATGTACATGCAGTTGCCGACAGACTAAAAGCATGGATGCTGGAATCGACTGAATAGCCACCACCTCAATGCCAAAGGCCAGCCACAATTCTCACCCAGCAGAATGGCTCAGCCTGTGATCAATTTAGATCTGCTTCATTATCATGAAAGTGTCGGAGCCAGGCTGGTTGAAAGCTTCATGGTCTATTCATGGTTTAAGTACACTGCGAATGAATGAACGGACAAGCACATGAAGAAATGTACAAGCAACAAATTGGACAAGTACACCCTTAAAACCACTTATTCGTCAGTTCATTTCATTGCCATGACAAAACGCCACGAGATGAAATAACGTGCCTGAACACCTGTTTCAGATGTCCGGTGTCTCTCACATAATACCATCACAAACTATGTCAAAAATATCCAACACCAATGAAAGATTTAGCACATGACAGAGAGGCAGGACAGCAAAACCAGGTGAAAGGCACACACTGTGGCACAGTAATCTGCAGGCTAGCTTGGAATCAGACCATTCAAGAACAAAGACGTTGCAGAGAGTTGTGAATAGCTGACATAAAATAAACCGCTTGAGACTAGCGTCTCTCTCTCTTCACACACTGATATGACCAGCATGGTTGACTGTATATCAAAAACCTATTGCCTACTGCCGTCTCTCTCTCCTTCACAGACACTGACACACACACACACACACACATGCGCGCACACACACACACACACATTCACATTCACACACACACACACACTCACATTCACACACACACACTCACATTCACACACACACACACACACACACCACACTCACTTTGGCTCATCCAGGTCACTGAGCTGATACAACATGGAGAAGACTTCTCCACCTTTGGACATCACCACTCCAGGCAGCATCTTCTCCTGCACACAAGACAACGGAAGCTTACTTGAAAACAAATCAGAGGGGAGGGCACTGAAGCTGGCATTTTTATTTGAAATAATTTACTAATAACTGTTATGACCCCTTTTGTTGGGACCCACATATGTTGGGAAGGGGGGCGGGGGGCGTCTCTGTGTTTCAGCTTTTGTCATTTTGCAAAGAGACTGCCAGTTTGCGACACAAGCACTGCTTTCACATGGATTGTTGGTGTGTTCTACAAACTGACAATCACCATCATAACTTTCAGACATGTTATGGCACCATACCACTTTACGTCTTTTTTGTTTTCAGCTCTGTGCCAAGGAACAGGCAGAGACAGACTAAATATGCCTGTTCATAAATTAAGATTCTGCAATAGATAAATAAAGTTGCCTGGTATCTTGCAAGAAATCAACAATCATCTTTTTCAACATTCCTAAAACTATAGTCATTCAAAACCAGACTGTTAGTCAAAAGCTCTATGACCATCTTTTCAATACAATGATAAGGAACACACACACGCACACACGCACACACTGGCAGGGAGGAGGTAATATGAAACGCCAAGCAAACAACCCCTTACCTGTTCAAACTCGAAGTTCTGTTTTGAGGTAGCAGCCGAGGCAGATGACTGAAACAGGAGCCCAAGTTGATCTCACACATGGTGTGCACAAAACACATTCACAAAGCCTGCCACTGTTGTGCTACACTGCCTGGCTTTGTGCACAAAACACATTCACAAAGCCTGCCACTGTTGTGCTACACTGCCTGGCTTTGTGCACAAAACACATTCACAAAGCCTGCCACTGTTGTGCTACACTGCCTGGCTTTGTGCACAAAACACATTCACAAAGCCTGCCACTGTTGTGCTACACTGCCTGGTTTTGTGCACAAAACACATTCACAAAGCCTGCCACTGTTGTGCTACACTGCCTGGCTTTGCGCCTGCCCTAGTGAGAGTTCTCCCAAGTCAGATTCTGTGCAGACTCTACACAAGTCCTTCAGACAAGACCACAATGAATGTCACACATAGAAAAGGTCCCATATGCACAGATAAGATCCTGTAGTCCATGACATTATGCAAGTGCTTCAGATAAGACTGTAAACCGAAGACCACCGAGTGTCACACATAGGAAAGGGTCCCATATGCACAGTTAAGATCCTGTAGTCCATGTCAAAGTCTACAGAAGTCCTTCAGATAAGGCTGTAAACCAAGATCTGCTTAGTGCATAGTACACACACGCTAAAGTATGACATATGCACAGTTAAGATCCCGTAGTCCATGTCAAAGTTTGGTGGATTATGGAAACACTAACAGGGCTCCCATTAGCAAGTATTTTAAGGGGGTCCTTAGGACTCCCTGCTATAACAGGTAGAGGGTCCCTGGGGAGTTCTGAAGTAAGTAAGTAAATTGGTGTCTTACGCCCAGTCAACCAGCGCGGTTATATCAGGGCGAAGGGGAATTCTGAAGGGTCAAGACTAAAATGAAACAGCAGCTGTGCATAAGTATACTGCCCTACAACCCAGTTCTGGGTTCATCTCTGTCACACAATCACAATGGCACTTTTACAAGTTTTAGCCGTACACTTTCACGTATGTTAGCTCATTAGGGCAGTAACACGTTTATTCAAAGGCTTTCATTCGTAGTTCCCCATGTCAGTATTACTCTGGTGGTTGGCAGCCCTGCCAGCTCTGTAGATATGTTTCAGTAGCATCCCCCCATCTGTTAGTATTAAAAGGATTTTTAAGCAGCATAGTATGAAAGCAAAATATGAGGCACTTTCAAACACAAGACCGTTACAAAATGTGTGTCTCGAAACTAGTTTGAGTAATGCTCTGATTCGAGGACCAGATTCAAAACAAACACAGAATGAAGGGAGAAAGCCTTTAGTTTTTGCAAGTTGGAAATGGCGAACAGCGTGATACAAATAACTAAGGCTGATTCTGTAATAAACTGTATTATTTCTCACCAATGCTCAAAACTTAAGTTGCCTCCCTTAATAACTATGGTGCCAGTTTGAACAAAAGAAAGATAATTTCACTGGCAAACTCCCCTTCCTTTTATGACAGCTAAAAATTCACAACAAATTATTATTACATTAGAAGCCTTTACACCGACAGCCTGCACAAAGATCTTTACTTAGACTTCAGTTTCTTTGCATGATTTCTGATATTAAGCTTTTTGGAACAACACAACCCACAATGTAGGGTATGTAAAGCCTTTCTTTGTTATGAATGTGCTGGGAGTCGAGGTGGCCGTCCCGGGCTGTCTGTCCTCACGAGCCTTCTGGCTTCCGTGGACGTTAAGATTTACTGAACCATGCTTCGGCATTGGTCTCAGCTTGTCCCTAATATGTCAGCCGACATCCGAGGACATTAAGCATCACTTCATCATCATGAGTGCGCTGGTGTATTCGTGTTTCACTGATGCAAAGTAACTGCAGTCCTCCGTGTCTACTTGTCAATAACTAAGTCTGTGCAAGTAGCTCTTGGCTTCATGACAGAAGACCTGGTACAAACAGTTACATGTACACTGTGTTGCAAATGTCACCTGGGTTTCAAGCAAAGAATGCACAAGGGATGCAAATTTGTGTGTTAATGGAAGCCCTGATTAAAATAACCCTGCGTGCACTGAAAACATGTGCAGCGCAAAGAGTCTGCACAAGAGCAAAGGATAGTGCTACATAAAATCAATAATAATAATACTGAATGATACAAAAAAAATCAAAAAAAATATCCTCATAATACATGCACTTGTTCACTCATACATGGACACCAGAGAGAGCTCTCAACCCTTCTGAAGACTTGAGTTTAATAAAATCTTATTTTGAGCATAGCATTTGGATTATCAATGTCAGGCACACAGCTTCTCACAACTAACACAATGCAAAATCTAAGGCAGAATATATCACACTGTATCAGAACTAAACACAGAAAGAAGTAAGAATGCTTTTAAGTTGAACAAATTTACTCAGTCGTTTCTCCTCATTTTGCAGAAACATGTGTTTTTTGTCACTTTCTTTTCTTTTAAAAATAAACTTAGTACCAAGGTCTTCATGGAGATATTCTTGCATTATGATACACTTCACAAATCAGTTCCTTTAACAAAAGAGATCACATTCATGTGTGGATCACATCCACCTTAAATATCACAATTCATTTCCGCTTTGCATCCAACCAGGGAGAAACAAACTGTAATTGACATTTATGGTCATAAAAACCACTTTCATGAGGGGTTCTACTGTACCTTGCATTAGCCAGTACCAAAGACTTGTGACCCACCCCAACGCACTCCAGACCTCAGCCAAAAATCAAACACACACACGTGGTGACAAACTGCAGTAGCACGTAAAAGATCCCAGTCATTCTGCCAAAAGTGCAGGTGGCAGGTTACAGCTAAACACACATACACCTTACATATGTGGCTTTGCATAAAGTGACATGGTGCATGGTTGTGTGGTGTACACGCAACTTGCGCCGAGATGGCAGCAGTTTCACGTGGCACCAGCCATGCCAGTGCTGTAAGTGTAAGTACACCACTTCGGTGGATATTCAAAAAAACACGCTATATAAAAAGCTTGTCACTCATGTAGAATCACATGTGAGCGCAGTGAGTCTGCTCGAGAGCGGAGAACAGCGCTATATAAGCAATCATCAATCAATCAAATCAAACAAGCACAGGTTCCAAACATCAACCCAAGCCAAGCAGACACAGGCTGCTGCTCGGCCACTCACCTCTGGCAGTTTGCTGGGCCCTGGGGACGGAGCGGAGACGGAGGAGGTTGCCACAGAGGCAGCACCCAGTCGCACCTGCACCACCTGGCCATCAGGGATCTCCAGCTGGTGCAGCAGTTTGTGGTCCCGCGTCATGCACAGCTGTGGGGGCAATTGAACACAGGCTGAAGAGTTAGGGTACACAGAAACAGGACATGGATCTCCTTTAGCTTGTGTTTAAACATCACACACAGCTGTGGGGGCAATTGAACACAGGCTGAAGAGTTAGGGTACACAGAAACAGGACGTGGATCTCCTTTAGCTTGTGTTTAAACATCACACACAGCTGTGGAGGCAATTGAACACAGGCTGAAGAGTTAGGGTACACAGAAACAGGACGTGGATCTCCATTAGCTTGTGTTTAAACATCACACACAGCTGTGGAGGCATGGCTCTCCACCAGCTTGTGGTCCCACATCCTGTTAACACACTGGCAAGGGAGAACCTCCAGCATACATTGGCATACGTCCGAGCTACTGGAGTTCCTGTCCCAGCAAATGACAATGAAGAAGAACGGTATACAAAGAAACAACATGTGGACCTCCACCAGCTTGTGGTCCTGCATCATCATGTACAGCTTTTTGGGGTGGGGGTGAGCACAGGCTGAAATGTTACTGTACACAAGCAAACCACAGATCTCCCTCAGATTGTGATTCAGCATCATGTGGAGCTGTTGGGAACAAGGTCAACACACACAGAACTGCTCCTGCATGCTGGAACACAACACAGATCTCACACAGGCTGAGTGAACTGTTGTACCTCATCATCCACAGCTGCTAGGAACAACGTGATCACACAAAGAAGTATTACTGTACAGGAGAGAGAGGGGAAAGAGAGAGAGAGGAAGAGGCATTTTCAGAAAACCACATAAGCATAAAACCCTTGTCTGGAAGAGGCGAACAAACCAAAACAGAACCTTCAACACACAAAAGTATTACTGCACACATAAACAAGATGTGAATCTCTGGTAAGTTGTGTACCGATGTCACCTCCAGCCAAGGTGAACAAAGAGAATGCAGGCTGGGACCTCAAGGTAAACAGAAACAAACTACATGATACATCTTCAGCAGGTGTAGAAGCTTGTGGTCCCATGTCATGAACAGCTGGGACAGAATGAAGAGAACGCAAGCTGGGATCTCAAGGTAAACAGAAACAAAATACATCTCCAGCAGGTGTAGAAGCTTGTGGTCCCATGTCATGAACAGCTGGGACAGAACAAAGAGAATGCTGGCCGAGATGTCAGAGTTTTCCTCTGAAAGTTTTCGGATCAGGATTACTCACCAGTTTGTCGTTGGCATGAATCTGGATGTATTCCTGAGTCTGGTTGAGTCCGCTGATGATTTTCTGTCGTAGAGAGCTCAGCGTCTCGTTGCTGTGACACTGAAACCCAAACCCCAACAATCAGAGCAGTCAGCACATGCAGTGCACTCATCTCCTTGTGCATGTGCATACCCCTCCCCCTTCTCTCCTCACATACACACACCCCTCTATCTCTCTCCAAAAAAAGAAAAGGAAAAACAAAAGAAAATCAATGACATAAACCATTCTAACCCCCCTCCCCCCTCAACACACACAGACCCCACTTGTAACTCCCCAGTCATACACTTGACCCATCCAGCCATCACTTGTAACGCCCCCATCCCAGCCAACCCCCCCCCCCAACCCTTACAAACTCCTCATGCAAGGCCGTGCAGCATGAGTGAGTGTGAAGGGGTAGCCTTAAAAGGAAGCTCTGTGTAAAAGAATGCTCCTGGGTGTGATCGCTGCCCCCCCCCCCCCCCCCCCCGAAAAAGACACTGACACGCAAAGGCACTGGGCCCCTTATGACGACACTGAACTCCTGATGCAAGGCCTCGCAGCGTGAGAGGGCAGCTGTGGCAGGAAGCTTTGGGTAAAATAACGTCCTAGGTGTGTTTGACTGCCCCCTAACCCCTGACCCCCTGACCCCTCAACCTGGCACACAAGACACTGGGCCCCTTACCAAGACACTGAACTCCTGATGCAAGGCCTCGCGGCGCACGGTGAGCACTAGGGGATAGCCGTGGCGGGAAGCTCTGTGTAAAATAACATCCTAGGTGTGTTCAACTGCGCCCGCCCACCCCCCCCAGCACACAAAGGCAGTGGGACCTTACCAAGACGTTGAACTCCTGATGCAAGGCCTCGCAGCGCACGGTGAGCGTGAGGGGGTAGCCATGGAAGGAGGCGCCATGGGGGAGGATGGTCCTGGGCGTGATGTGCAGCTCCTCCACCCCCAGCACGTAGGCCTCCGCGATCCACAGCAAGCGCTCGATGGGCAGCAGCTTCACTGACCTGCCACAGACGTCCCAAAGCAGGAAATCAGTATCGGGAAGCTGGGATGGCTCAATGGCAGAGTGACAAAACTTGTGATCAAAAGGTCTCAGGTTTGTGTCCTGGCAGGAGCGGTGGGATAATTTTCTTTTCCCTTCTTTTTGTGCTACTCTTATTTCGGTATCCGTTCCTCCCCTGTGTTATCGCAGCAGCACGTAAAAGATCCTGGTCATTTTGCCAAAAGTGCAGGTGGCAGGTTACTGCTAAACACACATACATCTTACATATGCAGCTTCAAATAAAGTGACAATGCAAACTAGTGTATGGCTGTACGGTGCACACAGAGCTTGCACCAAGAGGCAGCAGTTTCATGTGGCACCAGCCATGTAACAACCACACAGCACTGTAACCACTTCGGCGGCTATTCAAAACGCACTGTGTACAGCTAGTTAGTCACTCATTATCATGATTATGTCACATACGACTAGAGCACAGAGGCAGAGAACAACACCATAGTTGCCACTGTGAAATGCTTAGAGCTCATCTGGAGATGAGGCACTCAACAAGTATTCATATAAATGAAATAAAAAGTAATGAAGCACTGGGTCGATGAATGAATTTGAAAAGAGGGAAGGAGGGAGCGGAGCAGTAAGGAAGGTGGGCGGAGGTAGAGGGGGTGGAAGGAGGAAGGGAGGGAGAGTGATGGAAGACAGAAAAGGAAAAAAACACACACAGGAAGAGGGTGGAGAGAGAGACTGAGAGAGAGGGGGGAGAGAGAGCGGGAAAAGAGAGAGAGAGGGGAAGAGATTTTTTCAGAACACTACACACTGCCTGAGAGAGGTGGAAACAAAAACAAAATACCACCTCCAACAAGAAAAGCCAAGAAAAACACAAAAGCACCCCAAAGACAGAAAGAGCCAAACAGCACGGAGAATGGACAGATTCGCTCGCACCTGTCACCTACTGACCTGGACGGTAAAGGCACATTGGCAACTTCTGGCACTATGGTGGCAGTGAGAATCTTGGTGGCGTTGGACACAGTCTGAGCAACAACATTGCCGCACACGCCAATCATGGCCATCTGGAAGCAGCAAGAAAGCTAAGCATTAGGCCAAAACTTGCCCAAAATATCAGAACATTTTTTTGTACCGAAGACTAAGGGGAAGGGAGAAAAAAAGCATGGATCAGGCTATGTTGTCCAAAACGGTATGAAAGCAGTACAAATGTTTATACTAAGCCATGTTGTTTGAAACCATCATGAAAATCTTCTTCCATACAAATGTTTATACTAAGCCATGTTGTTTGAAACCATCATGAAAATCTTCTTCTTTGCAATCACACAAGACACATGTGCCCACAGGTTCTGCCAATTCTGTATCATCAGGGTTGAAAAGCTTTTCACTACCCAGGTGACTACAAAAAAGAAAAAAATAAACGAAAAAATGAACATCAACAACAAAAACTACATAATTTTATGTATACTTCAAAAACACGAACATTTTTCAAAAGGCACGATGCTTCAGGATCCCTACTCCGTTTCCTTGCTCGAAACATATTTCCCTATACAACCGCTTGTTTGTAGTTGTGTATCATTATTGTACTAAATTTCACCTGTACTGTATGCATTCTTTTTGATCTGCTGAAGTGCTCATGAGGTGAAAGGTCAGGAGAAACACCTAGACTCACCTCTAGTCGAGAGTAACATTCCGTGATGAACTTCCTGTGCAGCGTCAATGGGTCCTGTTCATGGGAAGCATCACAGGTTTAATAATGATGATAGTAACTATAGCAGCCATTTGTATAGTGCCGTATCTCCCTAACAAGTGTGAGCACACCGCACTTTACAAGAACATCAGTGTCAAGTTTACTTTTAACTACTTTAAGGGCCAGATGTCTCAAAATGTCAAGTTTACTTTAAACTGTTAAAGGACTATTAAAGGAACCAGACATCTCAAAATGACATGTTTGCTTTAAACTGTTGAACAGACCAGACACCTCAAAATGTCAAGTTTAAACTGTTCAAGGAACCAGACATCTCAAAATGTCAAGTTTATTTTAAACTATTAAAGGACTATTAATGGGACCAGATATCTCAAAATGTCAAGTTTACTTTAAAGCGTTAAAGAGACCAGTCATCTGAAAATGTCAAGTTTACTTTAAACTGTTCAAGGGACCAGACATCTCAAAATGTCAAGTTTACTTTAACCTGTTAAAGGGACCAGTCAGCTTAAAATGTTCAGTTTGCCCAAGAGGCAGAAGAGATCCAAACAGCAACTGAAAATTAAGCAGCTTCCTTAAAAAGGCCCAAATGATTTTATATCAAATTAAGAAAACAAAGTATGTACTTAGTGCACCCAATAACTGGATGTGCATCACAGATACTCACACCACTTAATTCAGACCAAACACGAAACGGCCACAGCATGCAGCACACAAGACAGGACACTTGCTAACATTTTGAACATCAAGCCCCACGAATCACAGCTCACATGTCATCATCATAGCTTCCCTGCATTTGGCTGGGTAAATGTCCTTGAGTACCCTCTAAATTTAGTGTTTACATCTGAAAGTATCATTTGGCTGGGTGAAGGCCTTTGAGTGCCACCTAAATTTAGTGTTTACATCTGAAAGTGTCACATGGCTGGGTGAAGGCCTTTGAGTGCCACCTAAATTTAGTGTTTACATCTCAAAGTGTCATATGGCTGGGTGAAGGCCTTTGAGTGCCACCTAAATTTAGTGTTTACATCTGAAAATGTCACATGGCTGGGTGAAGGCCTTTGAGTGCCACCTAAATTTAGTGTTTACATCTCAAAGTGTCATATGGCTGGGTGAAGGCCTTTGAGTGCCACTTAAATTTAATGTTTACATCTGAAAGTGTCATATGGCTGGGTGAAGGCCTTTGAGTGCCACCTAAATTTAGTGTTTACATCTCAAAGTGTCATATGGCTGGGTGAAGGCCTTTGAGTGCCACTTAAATTTAATGTTTACATCTGAAAGTGTCATATGGCTGGGTGAAGGCCTTTGAGTGCCACCTAAATTTAGTGTTTACATCTCAAAGTGTCATATGGCTGGGTGACGGCCTTTGAGTGCCACCTAAATTTAGATGTTTACATCTCAAAGTGTCATACGGCTGGGTGAAGGCCTTTGAGTGCCACCTAAATTATTTAGTGTTTACATTTCAAAGTGTCATATGGCTGGGTGAAGGCCTTTGAGTGCCACCTAAATTTAGATGTTTACATCTCAAAGTGTCATATGGCTGGGTAAAGGCCTTTGGGTGCCACCTGAATTTAGATGTTTACATCTTAAAATGTCACTTGGCTGGGTAAGGTTGATGATGATGAGGGGCTTAATGTCCTCAGATGTCGGGCTGAAACTAGATTTTACATCTTAAACTGGCTGGTGTTAGGAACCACCACAAGACTCGACACATTCACTTTCACGCTCACATGACTGTTGCCATGCTGAAAAAGTTAGCCTGGCAACACAAGATACTTTGAACCCATACATTCCATATGTAACACCCTGATTTTGTGTGTGTAAGAATGCAACATAAGAAACACAAAAACAATGAAACAAACACAGGCACATGCTCCTTCTACTCTTACCTTTTTAAGGCGAGGGTTGAGGTTGTTGTAAGACATGTTGAGCAAGAGTTGGATAGCTGAGTCAGCAATGCTCTCGTCAGGTATGTGAAGACACACCTCCCACAGGTAATCCAAGCCAAGCAGGTCACCTTTCTCGACCATCTGTACAGCAGAAATGGACAATGACTCACCTTGTCTGTTCTTATTTTTCCTTTTTTATTTAAAGTCATTTCACTTGTGAAGTTAGACTGATCTTACAATGACCATGCTAACAACATGTATCAGCAGGTAAATTCAAGTTTAAAAAGACTTGTCTGGATTCTCAGGAAAACACCTGTCAGAGACCTTCAGAGGACTGAAACATATTAGATATGCAATCAAATATCTTGTGAAACATAACACTGCTGTTGGCCTTCAGAACTGAAACAGTACGTCAGTTAACTTGCTGTAACAGTGTTGGCTCATCTCTAGAATGCTCAGATCTATCCATGTGTGATAAAAGAATTGATTTTTTTAAACTCTCAACAGAACAGGATCAAAATATGTTACTGTTTAAATGGCATTGTATCAAACAGCATTGCATGTTCATTTACTCCCACACATACATGCAACCACAAATAACCACAAACACCACCACACCTTACACAGAGCTTAACACCCACACAGAACTTAACACCCACACAGAGCTTAACACCCACACAGAGCACAATACCCACATGCATACAGACTACAACACACACACACCACAGTGCACACCCACACACACCACAACACCCACAAACAGACCACAATGTATACACACACACACCACAACAAACACACACACACACACAACCACAATGTATACACACACATGCACGCACACACCAAAACACACACACACCACACCACACAGCTAGGCACACACACAAACAGGTACTGTACCCACCAATGTATTGTTTTTCTTCAGCTTGTGCTCCTTGAGGTTGACGGCCTCAAAGAAGCACTTGAAGCAGAGGAAGCCTTTCTCACTGAGGCGGGAGGGCTCCAGACGCAGGATCTCCTTCTGGAACAGCTGCATCTGCGTCTCCATCTCCAGGTCCATCAGGCCCCTCCGCATCCACTCATAGCATGTCTGGAACCAGCATAGCTCAGTTTTAATGATGCGCTTGCTAGCTTTCATCTTAAATATTTTTTAATGGCAACAACGCGATGTTGTTGTTTTTGGTGGGTGTTTTTTTTTATATCCCAAAAGAGGCAGCTCTGTAACGGATGTCAGGTACACGTTTATCTGACAATTCCCACACCCAGCCAATCGTACCTCCCTGTCCCAGTCACAGGCCCGTGGGTTGGCCACCATCGTGGCCCAGATGTCCCGCGCTCGGTTCCAGGACAGGTACAGCACCCCCTCCTGCAGGACGTACTGCAGGAAGTTGAGGTGGGTCATCATGTACTGCAACACAGCGACATTGGTCAGAGTGATTATCACAGCACAGTGCAGTGTACCCTCTTCTCCTACCCTGAGCAAGTGAATCAAATATTTATAGAGAGGGAGAGTGGACAACAGTGCAGTGTCAGTTGTTTTTAGAGAAAGATGACAATGGCAGAGTGTATTATATGGGATCCAAAGCAAATGCTTCAAATACTGAGAGATACAAATGAAACAGTACAGTGTATTGCACCCTTTTCTCCTACCCAAGAAAATGCTTGAAATATTCAAGACCTGACTTGAGAACATAAAAAACTGACACTACCTTGCATGTGAGTAACAAAGACTTGACACACAAAACCTACACTAACTAGTAACTTGCATGCAAGTAACAAAGACCTGGCTTGACTTGTCACACAAAACCTACACTAACTTGCATGTGAATAACAAAGAATTGACTTGATCTGACACACAAAACCTACACTACCTTGCATGTGAGTAACGACTTGACACACACAAAACCCACACTAACTTGAATGTGAGTAACAAAGACTTGACACAAGACCTACACTATCTTGCACACAAGGAACAAAGACTTGACACACAAAATCTACACTGTCTTGCATGTGAGTGACAAAGACTTGACACACACAAAACCTACACTATCTTGCATGTGAGTGACAAAGACTTGACACACACAAAACCTACACTATCTTGCATGTGAGTGACAAAGACTTGACTTGACACACACAAAACCTACACTATCTTGCATGTGAGTGACAAAGACTTGACTTGACACACAAAACCTACACTATCTTGCACACGAGTAACAAAGACTTGACACACAAAACCTACACTATCTTGCATGTGAGTAACAAAGACTTGACACACACAAAACCTACACTAATTTGCACGTGAGCAACAGAGAGTTTCACTATTCGTCTCCCGGATGCCTTGATGACACCAACAACAATGACATAAACATGAACAGGAAACAACAACAACAGCATGTCACTGACGTCCGAGTGTGTGTATCGCCCGTCCACTAGTGTGTTGGGGCTGAGCTGAGTGGTCTCCCCTGCCCCAGCCACCGCCTGCTTGTGACACTTCACCAAGGAGTTAGTCACCAGCTTCATCACATCGCAGTTCTTGTTCAGCTCATGGATCACCCCCTGCTGACACAAGTCAAAACCATCACCTTCTTCAGTTGTCATTGTTGTTGATGTTGCTGTAGTGGGTCCCCAGCTTGACACTCTGGGCCAGGGGGTCACCCGATATACCAAACTGTACACTGATCAATGCATTCCACAGGGTGACACTCTGGGCCAGGGGGGTCACCCGATATACCAAACTGTACACTGATCAATGCATTCCACAGGGTGACACTCTGGGCCAGGGGGTCACCCGATATACCAAACTGTACACTGATCAATGCATTCCACAGGGTGACACTCTGGGCCAGGGGGTCACCCGATATACCAAACTGTACACTGATCAATGCATTCCACAGGGTGACACTCTGGGCCAGGGGGTCACCCGATATACCTAACTGTACACTGATCAATGCATTCCACAGGGTGACACTCTGGGCCTGGGGGTCACCTGATATACCTAACTGTACATTGATCAATGTAATCCACTGAGTGGAGTAATGTCAGGAAAAAAATTACTATGCAAATAAATCAGTTTCTTCATGTTCTTTTTTCTTCAGAGCTTTAAGAACAGCCTTATACAAGAATACAAGGATATTTATTCACCAGTGACATTAAAATGTGCCCAGGAATTTGTCTTGGTGACGTTCCATTCATACAGTGCACTAACATACAGACAAGACATTGCAATTAGTCACATATAAAACTTAGATAAATATATTTATGGGTAGAGGAAGGCACCAAGAAAGACGCTGACCTTGTCCGCCTTCTGGAAGCTGGCTTTGATGATGTTCTTGCTGATGTTGATCAGCTGTCGAAGTGCTGGCAACACCCAGGCGCCCTGGAACCAGTGCAGCAAAACATCACATGGGAGTCACACGCATGCCTTAATTTGAACACCTCTTTTTGTGTCTCCACTCACACAGTCTCCCTTCTGTTCGTAAGTTTACACGAAGACACCAACACTAAACGTAACGTTACATCTTCACTTCCAGAGAGAGAAAAATTCTAAAAGTATTTTGCAGATAATTACGATCTCTTTTCCTAGTTGGGACCTTCCCCTTGGAAAGCTCTGAGCTGACCCTGTGCCGACAACGGGACATTCAAATCCAGAAATTCCCTACCTCACTTTGGAAGCTTGATTTTTACTGAGGAAGGCCAGCTGCGCTACCTGTTTTATTCTTCTGTACTTATAACCAGCTTCACTGGCAGTCCCTCCTCAAAATTCTCTGGTGTTAATTATCAGTCCCTGTTGCAAATGCACGGAAGGAAACAACACTTTTTGGGACCAGCATGCCGAGGTTTGGGGTCCTGACCAACATCCCTCACCCACTGTCTCACTCTTAATGCCACAGTCGCGTCCTATTCTGATTGGTGGAATGCCCTCATGAACGCAGTTAACAGTTTTGTTTTGGGGTTGCCTGTAGAGGCTGGGCAAGCTGCACTCACCTTCTTGATGTCGTCGACGCACTTCTGGACGTACTGCAGCTTGACCTGCTCTTTGACGCTGTACGAATCAGACAGGATGGCATGGTGCTCTTCCTGAGCCTGTTCCACCAGGTGGCGTGACAGTGCCGGCAGGTGAGCCAAGTCCCACAGCAGCTCCAGCACCTGTCACATCCTCATCACGTGAGCATCATCACAAAGTCATCAACATCTTTAACATCATCACTAGTGTCATCAACATCAGCACCTATGTCATCTACATCATCACTGTCATCATCATCAACACCATCATCACTGTCATTAACATCATTACTGACGTCACAATCATCACTGTCATCATCACTGACGCTATCATCACCACCATCACTGTCATCCTCATCACAGTCACTGGCAGCAGCAGCATTTCCAGTGTCATCATTCTTGTTACCCACTGGCCTCAATATGATTCACATTCTGCGACAGCTGCAGTTCAGTTCTGGTGACTATTTTTTAGTTCCTCATTTCTGTCATGAAAGCAATCATCAGTGCTACAGCATCAATGTTGTCCTCATCACAAACGTAATTTTTATCATCACTTTGAATCAAATTAACATCATTGATTGAGAGGCATTCTGCCCAGATAGTGAGTTACCGTAATTAAGTGACCACTTCATAATTCTTCTTTGAATCAATTTTACATTACTAAATCCACCATGCACTTGACAGATAGCTACCACCGGTAACTGCATCACTGTCAGGTGATTTGTGGATGAAAAATATATATGTGAATAAATATTGCTGACCCTTGTTGTCGTCTTGGCAACACGGGCATCTTTGCCGATTTTTCCAATGAGGCTCAGGAGCTTCTCTCGCATCCGGTCATTGTCGTCTTGCCATTTCTGTTGCCGAGAAAACAAAGACACCAATCAAATGAGCAGGTAACAGAGACAAGACAGACAAAGTCCACACTCTTCATTCTGATCAAGTCAACTTATGATATTTCAGTGTTCAGCATTTTGTCACTGTGATGCTGTCACATGAAACCATAACCTCCACAATCAGAGTAGTCAGCACGTGTACATCCCTTGAAACACAGGTGAGATAAAGAGGGAAGGAAGGTGGCGTTTTTAAAGCTCAGCTTCTTTCCCCTTCCCTCTGTCCTCCAGTCCTTCTCTCTTCCACATTATCTCTTACAGCTGTCATATTCTTTATGTCAGATTCTTTTCACAGGCATGTCAGTATTACGTTTTACCTTGGCCAACTGGACATCTAGTCATTTCTTTTTATGATGCCTGTTTATTTGTTGCTTTGAAAAAGGGGCCTATCCTGATAACGTGCATGTCATTTTGCAATATCCTAATGAACAAGCATTCTTTGAAACCTTTTGTGTCTTTTGATCTTTTTCAGAATGCTGCCAGTCAACTTTCTTTGAGATTCTCTTTTTTCTCTCAAGCCTCACACAAAGTTAGCTTGACTTTCTGGGTCAAGCCTCACAGACAGTTAATCCGACCTTCTGGGTCAAGCCTCACACACAGTTAACCTGACTTTCTGGGTCAAGCTTCACAGATAGCCCAACTTTGTAGATCAAGCCCCTCACACAGCCTGACCTGTATACAGTTAGTCTGACTTTTTTTCAAGTCTCACACACACACACAGTTAACCTGACATGCTGGGTCAAGCCTCACACACAGTTAATCTGACATTCTGGGTCAAGCCTCACTCACACTTAGCCTGACCTGGATCAAACCTCACACAGCCAACCTGACCTTCTGGATCAAACCTCACACACAGTCAACCTGACTTTTTGGGTCAAGCCTCAAACACACACAAAGCCTGACTTTCTGGGTCAAGCCTCAAACACACATGCCCGACTTTCCAGATAAAGCCTCACACTTAGCCTGACCTTCTGGATCAAGAGGAACAGATGCTCCAACTGCTGCTGATCAAACTTGACTGCAGCTGCAGCGACAATGGAGTGAATGTTGTCAATCACGTTGTTGGTCTGTCCATTCTGCACGTGAAAAAACAAATCTCATAAAATGATTTAATGAAATAGTTCAATGGTCAGTTACTGGCTATTCAATGCCCAGTCAATTGCCTGTTATCCACTGTAAATGCAATTCATCACATCCAAAGCAAAAGGCCCAAATCACTGCTAACAGCATGTGTCACTTTACACTGGAAGATGATCAGAAAACAAATGAGGATGAATGAACCAGAATGACAGAAATGGAACAGGTTGAAACTCAGACAGTAGGCCAAGATTGCAAAGCTGTATCCCAACCTACTCCAGGCTTAATAAGGAGGCCTCTGGGGCTTTGGGATTCTCAACGAAGGTATTTAATTGTGCTTGGCAGACATCACACACATGACAAGTGACACAACACCAGAGACCGGAATTGTCTGTGGTAACCGTTACCTGGCATGCAAGTAATTACAAGGTATATAAACTCCACTAAACATACACTCTGCTGGGTTCTGAGCAGAGGGACTCTTTAACAGCTGCACCTGCTCTACCCTATCGCAAGGTGAGTCAAATGGTCAGTCTCCCGCATCACTTCACAGAAATAAGGATGCTTGAACAATAACAGAACACATAAGGTAGTTCAATGATCAGCTCTTCGAATCAGTTCACAGAAGAAAAAAAGGGCTCTCAAACAGTTACAGAATACGCAAGAGAAAAAGAGTGGAACAAAGCAACCAACCTGTATCTTCCAGATCATGGCCAGTTCATCAACGGAGAGACGAGAACCCAGGAAGTCCACAATGCCCTTGATCTTATCACAGTACTGGGCCTGGTCAATGTTGCCTGCATAAAAACACACGCTGTCAGCATCACCACTGACATCAAGCAAACACAGAAGCAAACTCATTAGCTGGGTTCTGATGGTGCTTGAAGACACACTCGTTTTTTGCCTTGTGTTACTGATTGTGCCACTGTCACTGATCATTTTTATATAGCATTATTCTCTGCTCTTGAGCAGACTCACTGCATTTCACATGCTTTTAGTGCATGCTGGCTTATTTTGGGATCTGTACCGTGCGTATGTATGCATATACATACAGGGGATTACATTTTTTGTAGTCTTCAGGAAATTCTGACTGGAGAAATCTCTGGGCTGGCCCAAACAGTAGCAGGTAACGGTCATCCATCCATGTGATGACCACGCCTGATCATGCTGAACTTTCAGCTGCTGAGAGTGAATGCTCTCAGCCTGCACCACCAACTCTCCATGAGGAGAAGAGTGCCATTTATTATCACTCATTTTTATATTTCTTATTATTAAAGTACACACAATAGTAATGTATAACATTTCTACAGTGCATTACCCAACTGCATTGGCCAAAAGCACTTTACACTCCAACACAACACAATACAAACCATAAAATATGAAGAACTGATTTTCATACATGGTCAAATACATGGATATATCAACCATGGACGCATCTCGCAAAAAGAACGCAGAATAGAAAAGAGCACAGAAAACAACACTTGTGGTCATTGGACACACTTGTGCTACATGGTGGGTTTTCAACTGTGATTTGAAGAAATGGTGTGTTTCAGACTGGCAAATGGAGAAATGTGGATTGTTCCAAGGACCCTGATGGGAGAATCTAATATCAGTAGGATCACCACTGGCAAACACATCAGACACCAAAGCAACCTACACAGACAAAAGTGCATACCTTCCAAAGCTACAGACACCTACACAGACAAAAGTGTATACCTTCCAAAGCTACAGACACCTACACAGACAAAAGTGCATACCTTCCAAAGCTACAGACAAGATGTGGTGCTCCACCAGCCAGTCTAGAATCTTGTCTGGGTGGATAGCAATGCGTGAAATCTTTGTTGCACCGCACTCCTCAATCAGCTTGGTCACCTGGTGTCGGCAGAGAAACACAAGGTGGGCAACCTCTCAATCAAGTCACAAAATGAATTATCTCTTGCAGGATTCTGGGTGGAGGGAGAGTGCAGGGGCTGGAGGACAGGGGTGGGTGGGGTGGGGACAAGACAAGCTTATTTCACTGGTGCTCTTCATTGGTAAAGAGCGAACCCACGTGGCTGCATCCCGAGGAGCTCAAATTCAAAGCGCAAAAAGTACTTCTTGTGTACAATTATTGACACAACAACCAAACGAAGCACACTGGTGAAAACATTTGCGCACTGTCTCTGTTTTAAGCCAGCTTAAATCTCTGCCTCTGTTCCCCTTTAATTTCTGCATCCATGGAATCAACCCCACAGTGGGGTTTTGAATGAATAATAAACACTTAGCACATGATGGTGAAAATTAGAAAAGAAGCAGCCATACCTCCTTGAGGGCATTCATCTTGGCGTTGAAGTGTGGCGAGCGCAGCATACGCCTGGCAACGTCCAGTCGAAGCTCATCCAGCGACTCCGTATTTGCAGGCCACAGATGCAGACTCATCATCTTCATCGACGTGAGCAAATCAGACACGCTGCCAATTTTCTGTGACACAGTCAGGCACATCTGGGATTATGGATACAAGCTGGAGGTGTGATCATTGATGATATATGCTGTTATCTTCATAATTGTAAGATTACTCTAAATCTAATATCACTTATGTGAAAAGACTTCAAACAGAAAGGAAGAAGAAGAAGCTGGAGATAAAGATCAATGACATCTGATCACGCAGGGGAAATAACCTTCTCTAAACATGTTTGTTCCAGTGGTGGCAAGGTATGAAATAAGAACTCCAAATGATGGATTTTGTTTCAGAATGCCCCGTTGACTTTACATCAGCTTTAGAAAACTGAATCTGCAAGTGATGGTCTGCTGGATCCACTATAACTCAGATGTGCATAGCATCTTTAAGAAGTCACAGCTGACCAGACATGTACCAGAGTATCAAAGAAGTCACTGGACTCTAAATTACTGAAATCACAAAACAACATGATATAAGATTGTTATAATGCATTGTGGTATGATCACCACAGAACATCTTCATGCCCAAATATTGGTCTTTCAATAGTTCAACAGTCTTTGGTAAGACATTTGTCAACACAAAAGTAAAGATTTAAAGGGCAAGTCTGCACTGTTGTGATCTTAAATGAGGGACAATCTCTGATGAGAGTTTTAACTCTAGGGAATCTGTGGTACAGTTTTTTAACAGCTATCCATCTCCACATCCACAACACCTGTCCCTAATAAGCCACATGTGGCTTCTGTTGACATTAAACATGAACGAAGACACCTAGACCCACTCGTCAATAGGAGAGATGTGAAATAATGCCACCCCTTCCTCCCATCCTACTGCCCCCCCAGCTTGTCCCAAATGAAAGTATCACATTTGTCACCCAAGCAACATGTTGTTTGCTAGCCTTTGCCTAGCTAAAAATCCCCGAGACTGACCCAGTTCCGGGTGATACGGTAGCACATGCAGCCACTTCCCCACACCTGTACATACTGCCGTACATCCAGGTGCAGTGTTACCCACCACTTTGGCAGCTGCACTTTGACTTTAGAGGATTTCAGTCAAGGAGATATGTCACAAACATCACTATAGTGAAAGCAATCCCGACATGGAGCTCTTAACACAGCATTTGGCTCTAGCTGCAACGTTTGAAATGGAGACAAAAAGATGTCAATGACAATGTTAACAGCCGCTGATCAGGGCCAAACCAACAATGACACAGTACTGACCTTTTCCTTGAAGTCGTTCTCCTCCAGGCCCCGGATGTAGTTGACAGCCTTCTCCAGCCCAGGGCTGAAGATCTCTGATGCTACAGCTGGGTTCAACACCTCCGCACACATCCCAAATGGCTTCACCAGCGCCGCCATAGACTGGAAACACAGCTGCGGCTGTTAGTTTCAAATATCACATGGAACTGACACAGAAACTGACCTACGCAATGACTGGTAAACATGTACGAGTGACACCCACATTTTCTGACAAGTTTTCTTTTTCCTCTTTGAGTCAAGAGTTCTAACTCTTTTATGAGTGATGCCAGTTTTCAGGATTTGACTGGTAGTTTGACTGGTAAATATGTATGAGTGACACCCATGCTTCCTGACAAGTTTTTGTTTTCCTCCTTGAGACAAGAGTCTAACTCCCATATATGAGTGATGCCAATTTTCAGGATTAAATTGAGTCAGTGTATGTCAATGCACACCCCCATGTGCATCAGAATAAGAATGAAGATGAAATAAATAAACGCAAATGAAGAAACTTGAACCTAACCTGAACTGTAGAAAAATCACCCACTTCACTCATAACATTTTCAGTTGCTTGCTGTAACTGTATCTACTGTACCACTGATGCTTAAAGTAACCAACGATATCTTGTATTTGTACTTGGTCTCGGGTATAAAATAACTAACACTATTCACAACATGTGCACACACACATACACACAAAAATGCATACACACACATGCACCCCCCCCCCCCAACACACACATTACCACTATATCCAAATCCTCTTCTTCTAGGTGCTTCTTCACAAGCTCCAAACCGCCTTTGTATGCAAACTGAAAGATAAAGTGAAGCCATTAGAGATCTTAAAATGTTTCACAATACTTGCTGAGCTACTAATTACTAGTGGGATACGAGATCAAAAAGCTACAAACACAATTATGCAAGACTACAAATATGTATACAGTGACTGCACAAAAACAACCTCATCTTTTAAAGCCAAGCTGAAAACCTTCCTCTTCTCACAGTATTTTCATCCCAACTAATATCAGTACCCAGTTTCTGCTACAGTCAGTGTGTGTGTGTGTGTGTGTGTGTGTGTGCGTGTGTGTGTGTGTATGTGTGTGTAGTGCATGTGTGTTTGTTTTTCCGTATAACACTTTATGTAGATTGTTTTGGTAGGAATGTGCCCTACATGTGTATAGAATATCATATTTAGGTTAATATGTATTATGTGAGCGCTCAGGGCATTGATGAGCGCATGATAAATGTACATTATTATTATTATACCACCCCTTGCTTGCAACCCCCTCCTCCCCTACCCCTGCACACACTCACAGAATAACCCTTCAAAACAAATAAATGCAAGAAAAGTGAAGTATACCTGGTTGACGAGATGAGTCAGCCATCCATATGGGTAATTATTCTGTAAAAACAGATTTATACGTCATAAGTGATAGCAAACAAAGACAATTCACACATTCACCAAATGCTTAATGCCACCAAGTCAGTTCACACATTCAACAAATGCTTAATGTCGTCACTTAGTCACCAAGTCAGTTCACACATTCAACAAATGCTTAATATCATCACTTAGTTGCCAAGTCAGCTGTTGCAGCAGCAATCCTAGCATTCTAAAGCCAAAAATGAAAAAGAAGAACAGGAAGCAACCAGTAAGGCATGGTTGTTCAAAACAAAACAGATTCAGCAACAGAAGTATGGAGAGTAATTCACAAGCAGGAAAATTTTACAATTTGTATTCAATGCAGATACCATGCTACAAGACTGACCACAATGTCCCAACTGCACTTACCTTACATAAGCAGAGTCCAATCACCAGCACTGGCAATTACAATTTTGCCCAGCCCAGAAAAAAGAAAAGAAGACACAAGCAATATTCCTCCTTCCCAACTACCCTTTGTGTGGTGTTGGTTTAGAGTAAAACTGGACACATACAATATAGCTGATAGCTGACAGATCTCTCCACATAAACACATACCATCTCCCCTTCCCAACTAAAGGAGTTCAGCCTGTTTATCTCCATCGCATGCACACACAGACACACACACACTCACTCTCTCACTTACTTACTCTCAAACTCAGCTCTGAGACTGAGGAAGAAGGGTGCTTCCCTGGGGCTCCTAGCCCCACCCTTCACACCAAAGCCACTCTCACACATTACCTTCAAAGGCTGACACACTCTCACTCTCAAACTCAGCTCTGAGACTGAGAAAGAAGGGTGTTTTCCTGGGGTCCCTAGCCCCACCCTTCACACCAAAGCCACTCTCACACATTACCTTCAAAGGCTGACACACTCTCACATTCAGCTCTGACAGTGAGAAAGAAGGGCACTTTCCTGGGGTTCCTAGCCCCACTATCACCACCCTTCACACTGAAGCCACTCTCACGCATTAACTTGAATGGCTGACACAGCATTATGCCTTACCGGACTGCCCGTGGAGGTTTTGTGGGTGGATGAAGCTGGCACCCCCCCAAGACTGCTCCCCTCAAACTTCTCTTCCCAGGAGACACGACTGTCCCAGCGTGTGCGGTTCTTGAACTGGAACTCTGTCTCTGGGTTCAGCGCCTTCGTACAAAAAACAGTCTTGCAGCTTCATATCAAAGCTTCAGGGTGATTTAAACATATTACATAACAAACAAAACAAACACAAAAAAGTGGAAAAACAAAGAAGGAAAAAGAGAACAAAAAAAGAAAAGTGTGTCCAGCAGAATGAAGGCTCAACTCACCAGAGAAAGCATGTCCCAGTAACAAAAGTTTCACTCAACAGGGAAAGCATCTCAAATCATAAAAGACAGTGTGTCCAAATAACAAAGATTTCATTCACCACATAGTGTGTCCAAAATAACAAAGGCTTCACTCACCACAGAAAGTGTGTCCAAAATAACAAAGGCTTCACTCACCACAGAAAGTGTGTCCAAAATAACAAAGGCTTCACTCATCACAGAAAATGTGTCTAAACATCAAAGGCTTCACTCAACAGAGAATGTGTGTCCAAAACAACAAAGGCTTCACTCACCACAGAAATTGTGTCCAGCAAGACAGAGGCTTAACTCACCAGAGAAAATGTGTCCAAAATGTCAAAGGCTTCACTCATCAGAGAAAGTGTGTCCAGCAGGACAAAAGCTTCACTCACCACGGAAAGTGTGCTCATAATAACAAAGGCTTCACTCACCGGAGAAAGTGCATCCAAAATAACAAAGGCTCCACTCACCACAGAAGGTGTGTCTAAATATCAAATGCTTTACTCACCACAGAAAGTGTGTTCAGCAGGACAGAGACTTCACAACGTGTGTTCATAATAACGAAAGCTTCGCTCACCAGAGAAAGTGTGTCCAGCAGAGTGATCGAGAGCGGCTGGTGCCCGAGGCGCACTGCCACCAGCTCCACCAGCAACGTCAGCATGTTGAAAATCCCTTCCTGGATCTCCCCACCCCACTTGTGCACAGCCACTGACGTCAGCAACTGCAGCACACACACACACAAAAGGAAACAGTTCACAAACTATCATTCAGTTTTAGGTCAAAGTGTTAAAAAAGAGAGAAAAAAAGCAAGCAGTTAATTGCTGAGGTGTTATATTTAGATCTGGAAGACCTTAAACAGAGTAAATCTGATGGAGAAAAAAAATGGAGAGACAGAAAGTCATACTTGCTTCATAAAGAGCCTACTGGGTGCATCAGCCCCCCCCCCCCCCCACCAACAATCCGATGTCTGGCCCACAATGCCAAGCAGAGACCAGAAGGGTTATGAAAAATCTGAGCCTGGTGGGGACCATTATTATGTCGGTTGCCTTGGTCAGACACATGTTTCGCTACCTGAGTAGCTCAGCAGTGACCACTGGCACATAATGGTGAGAGGATATCAGCCCAATACTGGCCAAAGAAAACCACCGTCTAGATGGTATCATTCAGTGAGGGCAACCATCCCCAACCAGGCATGTCCATAGGAGGCAGCCAGTTGAACAGCCTCTAGATAATTACCAAAATTAGCTGTGAAGCTGGTTTGTGAGTAAATAAACAGTTGCACATAAGCTGGCAGTGTTCCTAGCAGAATAACAACAGTCATATTAAATGCAGTTCTAATGTGCTGAATCCCTCTATGACATACATGTGGGGCCCCCCCCAAAAACTTAAAAAATTTAAAACCCAAACCCCCCCAATCTAAAATGCATTACACAGCTCACTCTTGTCTTTTTTTTTTTTTTTTTTTTTCCCCCCCTCCCCCCCCCCCCCCCCCACCCAAACTCCACCAAAAAATCACCTTTTTCAGACAAAAAAGAAAACAAAAAAAGAAAAAAAAAAGATGGGGTGGGGTAGCAGGTGGCACTGCTACACCTACAAAATGCCTCGTATGTCCCATGACGGGTGCATCAAGCATGTGAGGGCTGCCTGAAAAGCTCTAGCCATGGGGAAATGCACATGGAGAAACAAACCCAGGCAGGGAATGCTCGTCAGCCTTGGATGGCAAAATGCCTACAAGAAACCACAGACAAAGAAAAACCAGCAAAAGACCATCTGGATGTAATGAGAGAGCAATGCGTTCCAGTCCACTCACAGTCCTAGTAGTTTTGTGAATGCATAATAACAATTTTGGTTTATATTCTTACCTTCTGAAAAGCTTCTGGCATGCACCTTTCTGTGAACCTTTTGCAATTTTCATCATTTTCACTCAACCTCACACACTAAATGATTTTATTTACTATATCTATAGCCCACACAGAATACAGTTTCAGGTCATTCATAAAAAGCATCATCACCATCATGTCTTTCACTTTCAAACTCACAATGTATAACATTAACAGTGACACAATCAAAAATACATGACTCACACAATACAAATTCCTTCATTCTTTGCATTTAAATTTTATTGTAATTTAATTTTTCATTTTACTCTATCTGTTTTTGTCTTGTTTTGGGTGGTTACTTGTTTTAAATTGGGTGGTTACTTGTTTTAAATAGGAAGATTTTTCATGTGTGTATTGTTTTGTGTGTGTTGGTTTGTTCTTGTTGTTTTTTGCTGTTGGTTTTTTGTTGTTGTTGCTCTTTTGGGGGTTGGGGGGTTGGAGGGTAATACATGGTGATCTTGATTCTCTGTGTTTTGGACACTGACAGTGACAGTAGATCGTCAAGTTATGGTAAAAAAAATTGACTGATTGATGATCGCTTATATAGCGCTATTCTTCGCTCTCTTGAGCAGACACTGCGCTCGCATGTGATTCTACATGGGTGACTAGCTTTTTTGTTGTTGAATATCCACTGAAGTGGTGTACTTACAGCACTGCTACTGCGGTAACACTGGGGTGGAATGGATACCGAAATAAGAGTCAGCACAGAAAGTCAACCCTGGAGAGAAAAAAATCTCCCGCCGCTCCTGCAGGGATTCGAACCCACAACCTTTCAATCACGAGTCCGGCGCTCTAACCACTGAGCTATCCCCGCCCCATGCTTAAGTTAAGGATTAGCTGAATCATCAGTTCTGCCCAGTGACTAAAATTCATTTTACTGATGGACACAATGAAATTTACTGATGAAATTTCTCGTCCTACATCCTGTGCGTTACGTACCTGCTTCAGCCAGCCTGGTGGCAGCAATGAGACAACGTCCCAATGACTCTTCTTTCTTGTACGGGATGTTCCACATCTCAGTGAACACACGTCCTTCCAGCTCATACAGGTTGGTCACTGGGAACTCTAGACTGTTGCTCTCTTCCATCCCACAGTCCTCTCCGTTTGTTGGCTCAAGCACTGGGTTCTGCGCGGCCAGAGACAGAGACTTTTGTGCAGAGTATAAATAAGCATGCATATGTAACATTTTATCAGGTTCAATTTTAGATTCATTATTATTTCATCCAATAAAGTAAGTATGTGGCTAAAACCATAAAATATAATAAATCACACCAAAACACACACACACACCACACTGCATTTCAAAACCTAACATATGTAATTATAATAACAAAAACTAAAATGGCAGATATGAAACAGCCCTGTGTACATGTTGCGTTTGGACTGTTTGTATTAATTAAAAAATGCCACATATTTTGCTTCTTACTAAGTTACTAAAAAAATCCTTCTCATAATAAAAGATGAATGTGCTAGGACATATGACTTAGTGCCAAAAGGTGCGCAAGAAAAGAGGACAGAGGTACTAGAAAATAAAGTTGACAGGATGTGAGTGAGTAAGGCATTTTTTGAATGAACACAGTGAAGCATCCACCATGAAGGGGAAGGGAGTGCTGCCCCCTTCGTTTTCCCGAGAAATTTGACTTTCATGTGATTTTTTGACAAGATTTGAACATTACACATTACAAAAACCCACTACTGTGCTCAACGCATAAACTGTGAAAACCCCCAATGATCTTACAAGATTGATCCACATGAAAACCAAATAAAATGTTGCGTTCTGTGTCACAAGAAAACCCGTCCCTTTTTGCAAAAATCTTTCCCCCAATCTTGAACATTTTTAAATGAATAAAAACAACAAATTTTTGAAACATAAACGTTATTCTTTTAAATAGAAAATATGGACAAGGAAGATTTGAGATTTTTTTCCCTCAAATTTAAAGCTTTTTTGACATAAACAGCAAAGATGTAAAAAAATTTTTGCATTACTTTTAACAAGAGTACAAGCTGTTTGTTTCTTGTAAAATCATAAATCAGTAATTTTTTTATTCAGTAGAGTATAAAGACACATAACTTTTTTCCACGTGAACAGTTTTTGCTCCCCCCATTAATTTTGTTGTAGTGGATAGATAAAGTTAAATAGAGCAGGGTATTTGTTTTTTATAACAAAATAAAAAATATTTATTAAATTTAAAAAAAACAAAATGTTTGTAAGAGAAAATGGGGCAATAAAGTGAGTGAACTTTTGCTGTTTTTGGGGTCCAGGAAAAAACCACGCACCTGTCTCCATGCGTTTTTGGCAGTGCCTGGGTGCCTGGGACAAAAAATAGTTAAAACAGTTAAATTAAAAGTGAAAAAATTTAATAATAAATAGAAAAAAATCGTTAAAAAAATTTTTTTTACAAAAAAAAAATCACAGCCAAAGAATAATCATTAAGATCAGACCTTACTTTTTAGAACCTTGGAAGGCAAAGGGCTAGCCATAATTAGCGAACTTTTTATTTCCACGCTCTGTGTAATCGAAATGTTCAACATCTAAAACTTGACAATTTTTAACCTGGAAATTCGAATTTCTACCATATATGATGATTGGGGTTTGAAGACGAGTTTTAAAAAAACAAACTGCGTTAAGCGCAAGCAAAAAAGAAAGGGAGTACGTAGAATATACTGTTTAAACCAATCTGCGTCGGCACATTACGATTTCAACACCCCCCATGTTGAAGAAACTCGATGAAAAAAATTTTTTAAAACATCTGAAAAAATTTAGATCGACAGCAAAAAAATCACTCTGTATCTAACATTCCGTACTTTAAAAGTTCCGGCTTTCCCAAAAAAATATCATGTATAACCCGGGAAAATAGACTAAATCTTTCCCATGAAAGTTTAAATAAAATTGAAAGTTACGGTCTTCGAAAATTTCCACACCCCTTTTTCCCTTCAGAACACTCTTCCCTGCGGCCATGTGCTAAAAGAAAAGCCCGGAGAAAGGCAACCGGAAGTATGCAAAACACCCCAAAAACTTTTTTTTTTCCTTTTGCTTGTTTAATTAATATTTTTTGAACGTAATTTACTGCAACAATTTTAGAAGAAAGGCAAAAATATATTTTTTAAAAAATACCCCGACATTTGGCGTCAAATAAACTTTGCGCCTAACCCCAGGGGACGTCCCAAACAGGACGGAGTAAATTTTTTGACAAAAAAAAAAAGTCCGTTTCTTCACTAGATTGCCCCCTGCGGATGCTGGCCCCATAAAACATTTCAAACACACAACGTTGACCCAGGGGAAAATTTTCCGGAGCCTCAAACCCAAAAAAAACAAAATTTGGTGTTTAACCCGATTTTATATGCACTGGTAAAGGCAATATCTCCCGGTCAAACCCGGGTGACTGGGGTTTAATTTTTTTTGAATTGGGCCCTGAAACGTGAGGGAAAGCATCAAAAAGCCCCCCTCACCGTGAGAGTTTTCCCCTTTTTTTCCCGGGGTTTCAAATTTTTCGTGGCACTTTTTCACTTTCCAAAAAATTAAATTTTCTCCAGTTTGCTCCAAAAATTTGGAGCTAAATTTTTTTCCCCACGGAAAATACTGCCCAATTATGAACGCACCCCACAAAGAAAACAAAAAAGACAAAGTGTTTTAAAACCCAAAATTTTATTTGAGTAAAAAAAATCAAAACCCCCCATTTTCGAAAACCTTTTGGCATTTAACCCATATTGCATAAAAAAATCCCCCACTTTTAAACATTTTTATTTATTACTAGAAATTAGTAAATGTTATGAATACTTCATGGCTGCCAACCACAAGACAGCATAATACTAATACTGACATGAAGAACTGCAAGTATTACTATCAGTGTGTGTGAAAAAGGACCAGTGAAGAAACCCGTTACTATCATGATACTGAAAATGACCAAATGGCCATCATAGTTCATACTTAAAACAATGAATGCATACTTAACCAAAAATTGGCCTTGTCTAACAGAAACAATCTGTCTGCTAGACAAGGCCATTCAAAGTCAAACCGCAAGTTTCATGCACCTAAATCGTATTAAATATTTTTATTTTGGGTGAAAATTTACCAGCAGACTTCCTGATGTGATTGATGGACATTTGTGTATGTGTGCAGAACTGGCAAAGTTCTATGATGTCCAAAGGAGCCAGTTACCCAGGCAGTTTGATCAACACTATGTTTCAACAGGCACCCATCACAGGCCTTGTTGGTGTGAAACTGAGGACTGGCGTCCAAGACATTAAGTCAAAGAATGCTTCATATGAGCAGCTGATCACCCAAATCAACATGTTAGCAAATCAGGTCCACGAATGTCACTTGTCAGGCAAAGCAGTGCAAGCAGTCGAAGGTGTTAAAAGAAGAGAACAAGAACCAAGGCAGGACCCCCCGAAAACCAAAAATTCACCCCCGGGGGGGTCCCGGGAAAAAAGCAGATGTAATGGAAAAACAGACAGCTCAGATTCAAGCACTCAGGCACTCCCCCAGAAAGAACAACACGAGCTACTCGACAATCCAATCCTGCCTGAACCATTCCTGGCCCCATCACCTCCATCCCCATCTACACCCCAAAGAACAATTCAGTCAGAGAAAGAGGTCAACTCTCCAGACACTTCACAAGAATGACCAGCCAGAGTCAGGCAGCAGGCCATCTGGTTCACATACAACGCTGGGAGCCCATGGCTCACAGCTTCAACTGCAGGCAGCTGACTGTTAGCCTGCCCCCTCCACCAGGATTGTCAGTCAACTTAGTGCCCCCCGAGACCACCAGGAAATCTCCACCTGTGAATGTGATACTGGTAGCTGTACTGTATGGACATATTCCCATTGTGGTGAATCAGTATGGATTCCTATGTTTCTTTCAAACATAGACCTTGAGTGCACTGGGAGGAGTGTTTCAAGTAAGGGAGAGAGTAATGTGAGGACATGTACAAATATGCAGTAGTAATAATATTTGCTTTTGGGCCCGGCCCCGCTTAAATCCCCCCCCCGGCCCGCTTTTTTCCCTTCCGGTGCGTACCTTTTTCTTTCACAAAAGGGAAAGGGAGTGAAAAGGTAAAATTTTAAATAATTTCAAAATGCCAACCTTTTAAAAAAGGCCCTTTTTGGAAAGGCCCCGTAGTTCAAAAAATGTGTCTGGCAATAAAAAATAACTTTTGCTCTGCTATGGGGTGCCCCAAAACCATTTTTTTTTTAACCCAATTCCCCGGGTCTTCCCGGTCCCCCCCAAAAAAAATGCAAAGAAAAACCCCTTTTTTTCCCAAACCCCCCCTCCCCCTTTTCCACAGTAATTTTTTTTTAAATGCAACCCGTATTGGCTTTGTACTGCTTCCCCAAAAGATTCCCAAAGGGTTTAACTTTCCCCTTTTAAAACACAGCGTGAACCGCCTTTCTTCCCAAAAAAAAAGCCTGGGAAATTTCGCTGGCCCCAAACCTCTCCCCTGACTTCCCTTTCGCGAAAAAAATTCCAAAAATGCCCCTTCCCCCCTCTAAAACCCCCAAAACCCGCCCTTTTTGAACCCCCCCAATACAAAAGAAGAAAAAAGAAAGAAAAAAATCAGCTTGCTGTCTGAGTAGAAATACTAGAATTATGTCTTTTGGGACCACACTTGCTGAAGAAGGAAACAGATGTGAAATAGTCAAGTGGCTTCAAGCAGTTTATTAGGAACAGTTTGGATTTGTTACTAAATAAAAGATTTTCGTCCATTTGTCTTGGGCTTTAGAACTAATAGTAATACTAGTAATAGAATAAAACAAAACAAAACAAACAAATAATAATTGGGAACTTACAGAGCACTTTCAGAGACTTAAAGTGCTTTACAAGTTAAAGAAAAACATACAACTTTTACAAGACGTAAATACCTATAAATATAATTACGCAAGTCAATGGTATACAAGCATACAAAACATATGGAAATGTCAAATGAACAAACATTTTCATACAAAGTATGGCAAAAACACACATACACAAGATAGCAGTGTGCACACACACACAAAAATTGCCAACCTGCCAAAAAAAGAGGGTTTTGCATAATGTACGAAAGCCTGCTCACACACACAAAACCCCTTTGGGTGAGGGAAAGGGTTTAAAGGGGGGGGGGGGGGGGGGGGGGGGGGGGGGGGGGGGGGGGGTTTTTAAAAAAATAGTTTAAGGGGGAAGGGCTAGAAGAGCTATGAGAAAAGAGAGAGTTCAAGATTTGTGCAGCAGAAAAGCTATTACTGTCAAAATACTGTTTGAAGAGGTAAGTTTTAAGGCTAGTTGTGAAGGCAGGGAGGGGAGGTTATTCCCACATGTCACAAATAAGAGGCATTTTTCTGTTAGTGCTATTCTGTTAAGTGCTAAGTTGCAATGACACAGTTGTGTGATACCTCTTAAACTAAAGATACTCAAAACAAAACAACAAAAAGAAGAAAAAACACAAAAAAGAGGGGAAAAAGAAGAAGATAAAAACAACTCAATGATGGGATTCAGAACTTCCATTCCAAACCTCAGGACAAAAGAAAAAAAAATACATTTATGCAAATAAGTGAAAATCAGTAACAACCAGTTAAACAACTGTCTTGTGTTGGTATACAAATCTGGCATACACCTAAATGACATAATTAATTAAAACGCGCACTGACCAAAATGAGGTCAGTCCTGTCATAAATGAGTGTATTCTTGTTGTAAAGTGATCAAAGTTTTCACAAAAAGCGAGGAAAAAGTTTCTTCTCAGGGAAATTGTTCTAAAATGGTCTCTTTTTTCTTCTTCTCCATTACAGTTACACGCAACCGCACAGATGTACTTTTCAAAAAAACCTAATCTACAAACGAAACATGGAAAAGCCACGCCTTCGAATTTCAAACACAACTTACCTCGGTACTCTCCACAACCTCTTCATACGATGGTGGGAGTGACGGCCCATACACTGGTCCTTGCACAGCCTTCGATTGCGATTCCTTCATGTCTATGTCGACGTCTTCCAAAGCATCAAAAGAGGAAACGGGGTGATCGTCAGTGAGAATCGCAACGGCGTCGCTGAGATCGTTCTTTGCCATTCGAAGGGCTCTCCGCACCTCGGCTTCGGAAGGGAAGCCCATGCTAAGTATCATCTGGACATTCTCCTCACTGACTTCCATGATGAAGAACTGGTATGACCGTAACCCTAACGACAATTCATAACGCAAAAGTCAACAAAGAAAACTGGAAAACACAACAGTAAGTCACATCGTCTTGTCTAATCAACTTTCTGCACCGCCATTGCAAAGGGTTTATCACGACTCCTTAACCCAAAGATTCACTCAAGGGAGATAAGCACAGATATTACTTCCCTGAGTCTCTAAAGCCGTGGTGGCACAGGACATGGTGGTCGATATTACATAAATATGTGAATAAATATTTATATGAACAACTTAATAATAATAAAATATTTAAAAAATAATAATAATGAAAAAAGACAATCTAAATAAACAGATAAGATCCATAGAGGAGCAGAAAGGCCGGGATGCCGCATGGCCTCGGCGGCGGGCGGCAACCCGCGGAGGGCGGCCGGGTGGCCGAACTTGTATTACTGACTTATATTCATTGACAAAATCAGGTCCGTCTTGTGTACAGCTACGTAAATGGCACAGGCCCCGTGCACCTTCAAGAACTAATATCTCGCTACCTTCTAATGCGGCGTCCTCTGCCGCGAGGCGGCTGCCGCACCCTCGGCGGCAAAACCGCGGCGGTTTATGGTGGAACGGCAGTTTGCCCATCCGGCGACTCTGTGACTGAGAGTATAACTATTCGAAGGAAACTCAGTCACAGAAAAACACCTGAAGACATAGCTGTTCTCAGAGAATTATACCTGTTCAGTGAATGTGCACCAGTCTTGTTTTTGTTTTTTTGCCCAGCTAGGTCATTCACTAATGCCTATTTATTACCCATTGTTTTGTTTGTCCATGTCGTCTTAACGCCTCTTCATTTCCTCTGTTAAAGCCTAA
>JABMCL010001027.1:202500-219946 GCA_018857735.1 Alviniconcha marisindica | reverse complement strand
TGTAGAGAAACCCCTCACTAAAACAAACATGAGGTGGTAAGAGAAACACCTCACAGAAGTGTCATAGGTGTGAAGAGAAACACTTCACTAAAACTAGCATGAGGTGTGTAAGAGAAACACCTCACTAGAAGTAGCATCAGGACTGCAAGAGAAACACCTCACTAAAACTAACATGAGGTGTGTAAGAGAAACACCTCACTAAAACTAGTATGAGGTGTGTAAGAGAAACACCTCACTAAAACTAGCATGAAGTGTGTGTGTGTGTGTGTGTGTGTGTGTGTGTGTGTGTGTGTGTGTGTGTGTGTGTGTGTGTGTGTGTGTGTGTGTGTTGTGTGTGTGTGTGTGTGTGGTGGCGCCCTGTGTGTGTGTGTGTGTGGTGTGTGTGTGTGTGTGTGTGTGTGTGTGTGTGTGTGTGTGTGTGTGTGTGTGTGTGTGTGTGTGTGTGGCCCGTGTGTGTGTGTGTGTGTGTGTGTTGTTTTTGTATCCATTACAATCGAATTTTTTCTAGTCCCGTTTGCTGTGTGTGAGTTAAACCTAGGATGATATCATGTCATTGTTATGATCCAATATTACAAATTATTTCCCCACAGTTCCGCGAACAGTCACCTACCTACCTCCGGCATCAAAATGGCAGATGATGATGTGGAGCTTAATGTCCTCAGACGCCGGACTGACGTATTAGGGACATAAAATGGCAGGTGGTGATGATGATGATGATGTAGAGCTTAGTGTGTCGGATGTCGGGTTGCCATATTAGGGACAAACTGTGACCATTGCCTAAGCATGGTTCAATGTTGCTTTACGTCCACAGAAACCATAAGGCACATTGGGACGGGGAGCCCAGGACGGCCACCTCGACTTTCACACAGCTCCTGAATTCCGATGATAAAAATGGCAGGACCAAATGGCGACCATTTATACTGGCCCGGTATGCAGAGTTCAAAAGTCACAGGGTCAGGTCAGTTTCCGGCTAGTCGAGTGCTAACTGGGACGTGTTCCGTGCCGGTTTGGGACTGTAAGTGTATGATTGTACATTATGCATTATCGGAGCGAGAGATCATTCCGTGACAGCACGTGTATAGGTCGTCATGCAGTCTGGCAGGTGTTACAGTTGATAGCGTGCGTTCTGGTGTCCCGGTTGCTGGCTAAATTTACACCCGTAAGCTGACTTTGTACCCGTAAGCTGACTTTGCACCTGTAAGCTGACTTAGCACCCATAAGCTGAGGCGGGGGGGGGGGGGGGGGGGAAGAGAGAGAGAGAGAGAGAGAGAGAGAGAGATGGTTATAAAATTATTGTCTAGGGGCTTTGGGCAAGTGGCTGCACTATGTAGGGGCGAATGGCTGCATTGTGTAGGGGCAAATGGCTGCATTGTTTAGGAGCAAATGGCTGCACTGTCTAGGGGCGAATGGCTGCACTGTTTAGGAGCAAATGGCTTCAATGTTTAGAGCAAATGGCTGCCCTGTTTAGGGGCAAATGGCGCACTGTGTAGGGCAAATGGCTGTACTGTGTAGGGGCAAATGGCTGCCCTGTTTAGGGGCAAATGGCTGTACTGTGTAGGGGCAAATGGCTGTACTGTGTAGGGGCAAATGGCTGTACTGTGTAGGGGCAAATGGCTGCACTGTGTAGGGGCAAATGGCTGCACTGTGTAGGGGCGAATGGCTGCACTGTGTAGGGGCGACTGGCTGCACTGTGTAGGGGCGAATGGCTGCACTGTGTAGGGGCGACTGGCTGCACTGTGTAGGGGCGACTGGCTGCACTGTGTAGGGGCGAATGGTGCACTGTGTAGAGGGGGCTGAACGGCTGCACTGTGTAGGGGCGAATGGTCTGCACTGTGTAGGGGGGACTGTAATGGCTGCACTGTGTAGGGGCGAATGGCTGCACTGTGTAGGGGCGAATGGTTGCACTGTGTAGGGGCGAATGGCTGCATTGTGTAGGGGCGAATGCTGCACTGTGTAGGGACGAATGGCTGCACTGTGTAGGGGTGAATGGCTGTACTGTTTAGGGGCGAATGGCTGCACTGTCTAGGGACTTTGGGGCAAACGGTTAGACAGACAAAGGGTTTTGGGGCAAACGGTTAGACAGACAAAGGGCTTTTGGGCAAATGGTAGACAGACAAAGGTCTTTGGGGCAAATGGTTAGACAAACAAAGGGCTTTGGGGCAAATGGTTAGACAGACAAAGAGCAGACAATTGGCTTTGGGGCAAACGGTTAGACAGACAAAGGGCTTTGGGGCAAATGGTGGCTCAGTCCAGAGAGTTAGGACAATGAATAGTTGCACAGTAGCGGGGCTTAGGACAACTGGCTATGCACAGTCCGGGCGAGTGGGGAAAAGGCAGTGAGTTTTGTTCGCCAGCGCACGTCCCTCCCTCTGGCTATCGTGATCCCAGCCAGCCATTTGACTAATTGGCCCCTCGGTCTAATTCACGTGCTTCTGCTCGCAGCCACAGAACAAAGTCGCGGAGAGGACAACGGGGCGGGGATAGGGGTAAGGGGGGAGAGAGGTGGGGTGGGGTAGGGGTAAGGGAGAGAGAGAGGTGGGGTGGGGGTAGGGGTAAGGGGGAGAGAGAGGTGGGGTGGGGGTAGGGGTAGGGGAGAGAGGTGGGGTGGGGGTAGGGGTAGGGGGAGGAGAGGTGGGGTGGGGGTAGGGGTAAGGGGGAGAGAGAGGTGGGGTAGGGGTAGCGTAAGGGAGAGAGAGAGGTGGGGTGGGGATAGGGGGGGGGAGAGAGAGGGTGGGGTGGGGGTAGGGGTAAGGGGGAGAGAGAGGTGGGGTGGGGTAGGGGTAGGGGAGAGAGGTGGGGTGGGTGGGTAGGAGGCTGCGGCAGGGTGAGATGAAAGAGAGACTGTTGTGTGTGTGTGTGTGTGTGTGTGTGTGTGTGTGTGTGGTGTGTGTGTGTGTGTGCGTGGTGGGTGGTGCGTGGTGTGTGTGTGTGTGTGTTGTGTGTGTTGTGTTGTTTTGTGTTGTGTGTGTTGTGTTGTGTTGTGTGTGTGTTGTGTGTGTGTGGTGTGGTGTGTGTGTGTGTGGTGTGTGTGAGTGAGAGAGAGAGTAGAGATGAGGAGAGAGAGAGAGAGGAGAGAGAGAGAGAAGAGAAGAGAGAGACAGAGAGAGACAGAGAAGACAGAGACACAAACAGAGACAGAGAGAGACAGAGAGACAGACAGACAGACAGACAGACAGCAGATAGTCAGTGGAGGAAGAGAAGAGAGAAGAGAGAGGGAGAGAGAGAGAGGGAGAGAGAGAGAAGAGGAGAGGAGAGACGAGAGAGAGAGAGCAGACACACACACACACACACACACACACACACACACACACACACAACACACACACCACACACACACGCACACTCAGACCTTGTTACAGCAATTGTTCGCAACAAGCGGAGATCGACTACAATGACCCGCAAGCATTAAAAATTGCTTCTCTCTGTGATTTTCCCTATCGGCTTGATAGGCCCAAGGTGCCGCTACCGCGAACTGTTGACTCAGAAGCCAAGGCGACTGCAGCGGCCGGGGATCTCTTTGAGGACACGGGCCAGAGTCAGCGCCAGGATAAAGCTCGGTCTGACCCACCACTGTGGCTTATTAGTATCACGAGAGGGATAACGAATCAGCCAATATTTGTTCCCTGGATCGGGTCTTTGTACAATCTGGCGGCTTCTATGTCACACTGAGAAGAAGCCGGCAGCTTTTTTGGGGTGCTTTTTTGTCCTCTCTCTCTCTCTGTCTCTGTTTCTGTCTGTCTGTCTGTCTGTCTGTCTCTCTGTCTCTCTGTATGGGTGTGTGTGTGTGTGGGTGGAGATCATGGGGAGAGCTATAGGATCATCGCCATTCATTTCCTGCGCCATTCTTTGCCCATCGCGAAGTGAAATCGACCTTGGGCAGACACGTAAGTATACCGTCAGACAGACAGAAATGCAGACAGACATGCAGACAGACAGATAGGCAGACGAACAAACAGGCAGACATTCTAACAATATTTATAGCCTACATCATGTAGTAATTCCAAACACAGAAACGTTTTTCCAAACAAACAAAAATCTCGTTTTTTGTTTGTTTTGTTGTTGTAAACAATCTGGTGCCCGGCAGCTCATAGGATATACTGATCTTTGTGTACCCATCACAATTTTGAGACAGGCCCTCCAGGATGAATTACTAACAGACATTTTGGCGCATAGAAAGGATCGTGTTTGCATTGAATCACATAGCCTGTAAACTACAAGGACAAAACCAGCGGCTAACTGTCACCGGGCACCTATGTCAGTAGATTCTGTCACTGTATAGTTGTCCTAGGATAAATCCCTTTTGCCACATGAATTCATGTGGCAAAATCTACTATAGTTCCTAGTCGTTATTTACCAAACATCTTCTTCTTCAGATCGCCTGCTTGTTGACCTTATTAATCCAAATCGGATCTCTGGTCATTTGGTTTAAAGAAGAGGTTATTCAAATACAAAATAAAGATACGTTGCAGGCTTCATGAACACATCAACAAGCCTTGTGGCTTATACACGGTGCTCTCTGGTCATTTAAGTAAACATGGTGCTTAACGTGCTCAGAAACCATAAGGCTTATTAGGGACGGGGAGAAGGGAGGGGAGGGGGAGTATGGAGGTGGGGGGAGAGGGAGATTATATACCTATCGCTACACTGTCACCACCAGAATGATTCCTGCATTAAGATGGGCAGCGATGAGAGCCATTTTTAATGTTTCATTAATTGTGAGGGACAAAGTCACAGGACAGTGTCCACAAACCACAACCTTTATGAAGAGAAAGGAGAGCCGAAGCAGTATCGACCGAGGTCCTTCCGCTTACCAACCTAACGCCTTACCGCTAGGCTAAACCGCTCACTCTGGTCATTTGCAGGGGTGTGCTCTTTGTACTGAGCGAACCGCATTCTCAAAACCGCGTATCAGTTCAGCCGGTTGAATTCTCTGACTCAGCTCTTATTGTTTCGTAGTTAGCAGGATAAGAAGCTGAAGACTGCTACTGTGCATGCTGCAGACTCAAGCAATGCCAAGACTGTGCAGACCGAATACGTGGAGTTTCGTCTTGCTTTTGACCGCTGGCGACGCAGCAGTGTCCCAGAAGGATCTGTCAAGTAAAGCTGGGAGAGAGAGAGAGAGAGACCCTTTAAAAGAAACCGAAACCAATACTCACGCTGGCCTGATAATCTCCCCTCCCAATCACTCTTTAAAGAACTTGAGAAGAAGAAGAAGAAGAAGAAGAAGAATGTGTGTTATTACATTAACACTGACTGTGTTTTCCCAAGAACTTACGTTGTTGGTTCGATTCCCCCTTTAAGTAAGAGACTGTAGATCAGATCTTCTTCAATGCTTCCCGCAAAGAGCAGTCGTTAAGCGCAATGTTCAAAGAGAAGATAATTAGAACAGACAATAACAAGAACAACATACTTTATTCATCCCAGCGGGAAATTCAAGTCATCATTCCACCTCATAAGTAAAGCACAACCAACATGGACCGTGCCTGGAAAGCCATACCTGTTTAAATGCTTTATTAGGCGAGTTTTTGTTACAGCACGCGCATATTTTTAGGAGCTCTTTAATAAAGCAGGTTTAGAGAAGACAACTGACGGTCATTCATTCACTCCAGCCACGCTTAGCTCCCTTTGAAGTAGTTTCGAACCTTCAGTAAAGTCAGTCACACAATATGTTGCCCCTTTAAGTAAGAGACTGTAAATCATAATTATCTTATGCTTTGCCATGTAAGGAGCATGCTTTGCCCTGCAAGGAGCACTGGTTAGGCACAGTGTTCAAAGAGAAGACATAGCAACAGTAACAAGAACATGGGATGGGAAGTATAGGGTATAGGGTACTCCGTAAGAGCGTCAGACCGGCAGTTTGACGTTTGTATGTTAGCAACAAAAAAGTCCAGCGGTGATTTACGCGAATTCAGCCGTACCTTCCCGAAACAGGATTAAGAGAAGAAACGATGCCGTAATTCAGTATTGTCGCATTGAAAGCTGCAAAACATCGCCCAGCTTTGGGAAGGTCAGCCGCACCAGCCAGTTAGCCTGACGAACTAGCCAACCTGAGATTTTGCCAGCGACCGCCCCCCCCCCTCCCCCACACACCTCCCGACACGACACACATACTTTTTAAAACTGATTTTTTTATTTTATAATAGGTTTTCAAAAATAAAACCTGCTCTTAATAGTGAAGTACCTTATATTTACTCACATACGAACTGAGAGTTACCATAGGCGATTCAGGCTATGTTGTTTTGCTCATGTGACGTCTTTCGAGTGCTGATTAACTCCCTTTGTTGCTCTTGTATGGTTGAAGCACTAAAACCGGTGCAGACGGCTTGGTCAACATTACATGGGCCAGTTAGACAAGCTGATCGGCCAATGGTCAGCTTCTTCGTGTGCTAAGATATCTATGGAACACCACCGCGGTTCCGACTTAAAGCCATTTAAAGTTTGATATTTAGTTAGTCTCAACAACAACAACAAAAAACAAAAACAAAACTGAAGAAAATACATTCTTTTTATATTTACTGCTGCTTCCCGTATCCTTTAATGTCGTTGTCTCCAGTATGTCAGCCCGACATCTGAAGACATTAGGTTCCATTTGCATCCTTTGATATTCAGTTCAAGACTGAAAACAACTTTCGTGACATTTGCTCATAATTCAGCCGCATGTTTTTGTAATGTTTTCGGTAATGTCTGCGTAAATAGGGTTTTGCATCTAAGTGACAATTCTAATCCAGTACAAAAACAGTTTGTTTTTTGTTTTTTAATGAACATGTGTGGTTCAGTTATTGGATGCTGCTACCCAAACAGCATCACATTCGCACGTGTCTGTTTTCCAGGCTAGGAAAAAAAGAAGGGAGAGAGAGAGAGAGAGAGAGAGAACTTCACGGAAGTTGGAAGGAAGAAAGTGGTCGTAAATTACGTACAAAAGCGTCGAAAACGGCCGGTATCATTCATGTTCCTATAGTCGCTTTGAAATCACGAAGCCTTTTCTTTGTGACTGATCGGAAAAGAGAAATGGTCTGCAGGCAGTGCCATCCGAGAGAGGGTTACAGGCTGCGAATCAATGCAATGCGATATATACAATAATACTTAATTAATCATTAAAAGGAACTTTTTTGCTAACTCCTGTCTGTTTAAGCCGTGGGATTAAATGCTTTACTTATACACAAACGAACCACTGCCTATTCACGCTTCTGAAATTTGTTTGTCGAAAATATGATACTACGATAAGCACTTCAACCCCCGGCACCCCAACCCACCATCTCCCCGGCCTCCCCCCCCCCCGCCCCCACCCCCCCGCCCCCCTTCTGTGTAGCTTGTATTTACTTAGGCCACAAGCCAGACGACCTGACATCAGTTTTGTTAAGTTGGTTTTGCCTGTGTCTCACCTGCAAAGACACTAAATCTGCCCACATCATTCCTTTACTCTTTGGTCGCCACTGGCTACCAATCAGTAGCCGGATTCAATGCAAAATAGCTCTCAGTGCTTCCATATTGTATCTGGTACAGCTCCTCCATAGCTGTCCGACTTGCTTCATCTCTGCTTCATCTCCACCCTCCTTCTCGCTCTCTTCACTCAGTCTCGGATACTGCTTGCATACAGATGCGCTAGGAATTAACCAGCACTGAGGTCGGGTAGACCGAATCTGTCACAGCTGTCTTTTGAGCTTACGAAATGCAAAACAAAACTACGAACCAGTGGACGACTGATAAAGCAAACTGAAAACGCCAGATCCTTCCTGCGGTAAGCCTGTCAAAACGTTTCATTTCGTGACAAAAGATTGTCCGCGGAGGAGGAGGAGGAGGAAGAGGAGGAAGAGACGTGGATAGTTCTCATCCACGAAACGTCCAGCGAAATGTGCCTAACCGGTCCATCAGCATGAAGACCAAGGGTGTTCGTATTGCCATGCAATCACATTACACTGCAGCAGTAAACCACCAGCGGAGCCGCCGACCTTCATCCAGTCTTCTTCTTTCAATTACTCCCGAGGGACCCCAGCGAGTCATCGGTAACAGGCCGGACTCACTTCGGCCCTCGGACTCCCGGGCCTGCTGGTGAGAACTGACAAGTCCGAGTAACACCTCAGCCTCAACCCCCCTCCCCCCCCCCACCTCCACCTCGTCCTCCCCCCTCCCCACCCCACACACACACCTCCACCTCCACGCCACTGCGTCCAAACTGAATTATCAGCGGGCGTGTTGTGAACAGTTGTACCGCAGCAATTTTGCGGCTGAGAAGGGCAGCGTTTGAACACGTTGACGTTTGTTTATGTCCTGTTCCTATGGTAACGTCACGTCTCGCCAGTTGCCGCATCACTGCAACGTCGTGTTCTGGATTCGCAGGTTACTCTAAGGCAGGGTATCATCGGTGACAGCTCTGCTCTATCTCTCTCTCTCTGCCACTCTCTCGCATTCTGACTCTGTATCTGCCATTCTCTCTGACTTCTGTGTGCCATTCTCTCTCTCTCTCTGCCATTCTCGCTCTCTCTCTGACACTCTCTTGGTCCCTCGCTCTCTCTAACTCTCTGTCTGTCATTCTTCGTCGGTCTGTCTGTCTCCTTCTATTTCAATCGGAATCAAGTTGCGAAGAAATTCTATGGTTTCAGTTTCCTTTTTGATGTTATGGTTGTCGTCATTTTTTCCTTCTTCAAAGAACGTACGTAGATTGTGGACTGTTAAAAAAAGGCTTCATGACTATGAGAGAGAGAGAGAGAGAGAGAGAGAGAGAGAGAGAGAGAGAGAGAGAGAGAGAGAGAGAGAGAGAGAGAGCTTTTGTTCTCGACACTGCAGAAAGCACCGTTGATTTTATGAAGTTTTTATTTTGAAATTACCTCAGTCTGTTCAGGCCGTTATCTCTCTCTCTCATTTTTAGAACATGTTTTTAGTCAGCTTTTATATTTCTATTAAATACATTGCATCTTGGGAAATAAGCACCATCAATAACAGAGTGTGTTATTTGAACGTTAGCAAGGCAAATACTTGGGACATTTAATGGAATCTGATTTTTTTGGCTTACGTTATCGAAGCAGTCAATCCTTTTTTCTTTTTTAATAGATTTTTACGTGGACCATACACACACTTCGCGAACGTCGTAGCCATCTCCGTCTTCACATTTGAGGCCAGAAAACACTCGACCGATATTTGGCTTATATTTAGAGGACCTGTAGCTTCTATTTATTCATACCTTGGATGTACCTTGTATTTACTCGTATGCCAAGTAAGTGTTAGCCTAGGCGATTCAGTTCTTTGTTGCTGTGTTCATGTGACGTCTTTCGAGCGCCATTGAATTAGGTTAAGTCCCTTGTTTGCTGATTGAGTTCATTCCACTCCATTTTCTCCATATCCTCTGCTAAAACGTTTACGTAGATTGACCTACGATGCGAAACAGTGGCTCAGACCTCTGCTTGGTATTTGCGATCTGACGGCTGTTGTTTTGCTCAGATGAGACGAACTTCACGGGAGAGTGGGCAATCAAATATGAAGAAGCGAGAAAACACCCAAAGCAGACGGACTCTGGACAATGTGGGGCCAAGCCCTTTATTGGATTGGAAACAAAAACCAAAGTCTTTCCATTGCAGCAGGCTTGCAGCGGGTATAACTACCTTTCGGCCTCTCCTGCCGAACAAGCAGACGGGGTTGACACGGTTCAGTTCCAATATTGCACGATTCCGAAGCTGGCCAGGCGCACTTTGGGCGGTGTTGGGGCGGTCCTGAGAGCCATTGCCCTCTGCAAATAGCGAAAACAGGTCTAATTGTTCCCGGACTAATTGTCTCCGAAGCGTCCAGCTCGCTCTCTGAAACCATCGATCTTTTTGGGTCTTCCTTGCAAGGAGCTGCGATCCCACCTCCTGGGATGTGCCGCATAGCCCTAAGGTACAGGACACAACCTTCTGTTAAAAGAGAGAGAGAGAGAGAGAGAGAGAGAGAGAGAGAGAAGAGAGAGAGAGAGAGAGAGAGAGAGAGAGAGAGAGAGAGAGAGAAAAGAAGAGTCAACAGCGTCCATATAGAATATGTTGGAGTTCTTGCTGTTGTCGTGTGGATTTATACACTGTCCCAGGTCAGCAAGTGGAGACGGTAATTGAGTCTTGTTTAAAGGCTGTGCACGAGTAAGCGAATGGCCGAGTAACTCTCCCAGACAAGTAAACATATGCATTCAATAACACCTTTAAGTGTACGACATGTTCATGCACGTGATAATTAAGATGCATTAAGGGTTAGTGTTCTTTTGTTTTGTTTTTGTGGTATGGTAGGATTCAGTACGTGAAAGAATCATTTGTAACTTGATTATGGCTACGGACGTGGTGGAAGGAACAGACACAGCTGTGAAACAAAAAAACTAAAACAAAAAAAGAAGTTTAGAAAGCCTTATTGATCAGGGGAGTCTTGAGGCTGGTTTTGAAAGAGGAGGAAGAATCAGAGTGGCGGAGTGTTTGAAGCAAACAGCTCCAAATAGATGGGCCTGCGTAAGAAAACGATCTTTCACCAAATGTTTTTGTGTTTACACGAAGGATGATAAAGGTTCGGGTGTCGGATGAGGACCGTAATTGTCTGGTTGGAGTGTAAGGTTGACGGAATTCAGACAGATACTGAGGGGATGTGCCAGAGATGGAATTAAAGCAGATAGTTCATTTTTTTGTTTGTAATGAGTGTGATGTATTTGTGGTAGCCAATTCAGAGTTTGAAGAATAGCATGGATGTTTTCAGATGTCTTAACTTTACACACGAGCCTTGCTGCTGCATTCTGAACTTTTTGTTTGTCTGCTACCTACCTACCCATCTTTGTATGTATGTATGTATGTATGTATGTATGTATGTATGTATGTATGTATGTATGTATGTATGTATGTATGTATGTATGTATGTATGTATGTATCTGTCTGTCTGTCTGTCTATCTGTATACCTATCACTGCATCAGTTTATGTATGCACGAAATCATCTTGTCTCTATACTCCGCTCGCATTTATTTAAATAAACCATTGGGGGTGGGGGTGGGGGGCGGGGGGGGGGGGGGGGCGGGGGGGTCTCTTACATGCCCCGTGCTCTTTTATGTGCGGAGATTTCTCTTACACTGAGTGTTATTTTATCGGGGAGTTTCTCTTACCCGCCCTGTGCTACTTTATGCGGGGACTTTCTCGTACACGCCCCTCGCTTTTGTCGCCAGAAGATCGACAAATCAATGCAAGAACAAGTTCTACCGGGTGAAGTCTGCCTATCGTGCCTCAGATCAAGCAAGTGCTCGTTGTCATGGCTTGTAATCTGCCTTGGATTTCGCTTCGGCCATGTGAAGCACTGCAGAAACAGCTTCTCCGTCGGCATTTGCCATTAGCAGACACAGCTCGTCTGGAATCGCCTCCGTACCGACAGATGGGTCTCCACCCACAGGATCTGTGTCCCTGCATCATCAGTCACTGAACTTTGTATCACGTCATTTGTGTTCTTCTCTTTCTTGGTAAGGTTTGAATTCAGTTCAGACGGACTGTTTCTAACAACAGTGGCAGTGATCATGCTGGTTTTCTTTTTCTTTCTATATGCACAGTGATGCTGTTGAAGTTAATGATAGCATCAAATATTTTTGACACACTATTGCTTTGTTCAGGAGGGGATGGAGTGCAGTGTATTTGAGAATGTCTCAGTTTTGATTGTTCTTTTGTAAAAATAATAATCTGAAACACGTTTGTTCTTTTGTCAGTTTTGTCCCGTCTTTCGCACTTAATCTATTCTGCGGACCTGTCCCGAATATCATATGAACAGGCGAAATATCAAAATCAGAGGTGAAGGTAGTACTGGCCACAGAGGTGATAGTAGTATTTGTCCCAGAGGTGTTAGTAGTACTAACCCCAGAGGTGATAGTAGTACTAACCCCAGAGGTGATAGTAGTACTAGTCCCAGAGGTGATAGTAGTACTAACCCCAGAGGTGATAGTAGTATTGGTCCCAGAGGTGATAGTAGTACTAACCCCAGAGGTGATAGTAGTACTAACCCCAGAGGTGATAGTAGTATTGGTCCCAGAGGTGATAGTAGTACTAACCCCAGAGGTGATAGTAGTATTGGTCCCAGAGGTGATAGTAGTACTAAGCCCCAAAAGGTGATAGTAGTATTGGTCCCAGAGGTGATAGTAGTATTGGTCCCAGAGGTGATAGTAGTACTAACCCCAGAGGTGATAGTAGTATTATCCCAGAGGTGATAGTAGTACTAACCCCAGAGGTGATAGTAGTATTGGTCCCAGAGGTGATAGTAGTATTGGTCCCAGAGGTGATAGTAGTACTAACCCCAGAGGTGATAGTAGTATTGGTCCCAGAGGAGTGATAAGGTAGTAGTATGGTCCCAGAGGTGATAGTAGTATGTCCAGGGTGATAGTAACTCCCAGAGGTGATAGTAGTATTGGTCCCAGAGGTGATAGTAGTACTGACCCAGAGGTGATAGTAGTACTGGCCCAGAGGTGATAGTAGTATTGGTCCCAGAGGTGATAGTAGTACTAACCCCAGAGGTGATAGTAGTATTGGTCCCAGAGGTGATAGTAGTATTTGTCCCAGAGGTGATAGTAGTACTAACCCCAGAGGTGATAGTAGTATTGGTCCCAGAGGTGATAGTAGTATTGGTCCCAGAGGTGATAGTAGTACTAACCCCAGAGGTGATAGTAGTATGTCCCAGAGGTGATAGTAGTATTGGGTTTTCCCAGAGGTGATAGTAGTACTAACCCCAGAGGTGATAGTAGTATTGTCCCAGAGGTGATAGTAGTATTTGTCCCAGAGGTGATAGTAGTACTAACCCCAGAGGTGATAGTAGTATTGGTCCCAGAGGTGATAGTAGTATTGACCAGAGATGATAGTAGTACTAACCCCATATGTGATAGTGGTACTGGCTACAGGGGTGATAGTGATACTGGCCACAAACACGTGATAGTTTATTGGACAGGTTTTTGGACAGTACTACTATCACCTCTGTGGCCAGTACTACTATCACCTCTGGGGTCTGTACTACTATAGCGGTTGTGGCCACAGAGGTGAAGCATGATGTAATGAATAAGAGACTCTGTAAACTAAGGGAGGTAATTGCCCTTCCAGTGACTTCACAGACTTCACTGGACACAACCTCAGAAACCTGAATCGTCTTCGTTTAAAGGCATTGAATGCGAGTGAAATAAAAGGCAGATAAAACTTCCCCAAGGTAGAGAAGACCCCTCCCCCTCCCGGTTACATTATTGAAAGAAGATACTTCCCTGATGCAGATATCTGTTTCATTGGTTTCCTTAAACAGGACATTCTTTGAAAATGGTTTTGCATGGAGGCAATGTGCAGGTACTATATAGTCCTGCTCTCTGTCTGACTTTGTCTGTCTGTCTGTGTCTGTCTCTCCATCTCTCTGTGTCTCACTGTCTCTTTCTGTCTCTCTGTGTGTCTCTGTCTGTGTGTCTCTGTCTGTCTGTCTGTCTGTCTGTCTGTCTGTCTGTCTCTTACCCTCTCTCTCACAGACAGACAGACATACACACACACACACACACACACACACACACACACACACACACACACACACACACACACACACACACACACACACACACACACACACACCTACAGCCCTCCCCACCCACCCAGCCACCCCTACACAGGTTAACAGCCGAAAGTACGTTGTAGCGGGACACCAAAGCAACAACCCCCGCCATCAATCAGTACGTTTTTACAGGCCTCACGCATCAACACAGCCAAGCTCCCCACCTCAGTCAGGTTCCCCTCAGAAAAGACGCACAGCACCCAGTCTAGCTGGAAGTGGATCAGGGATAGGGCTCGGACTTTACTCTCTAGCCTTCTGGACATCGTCTCAACAGACAGGCAGCAATCGCAATGGTCAGCTAAACCTCCATCGCTACAGGCCTTTTCCCACACGCTCAGCATCCCGCTCGACAGCTCTCATTTTCCTCCAGACGTGACCGGTCCAATGAAGAATGCATGTGCTCTTTTTACTGCCCTTCCCTAGCTTCGTGATTATTTTCTTCACTAATCTAATTTCGCCCAGGGAATGGAGAGAGAGAGAGAGAGAGAGAGAGAGAGAGAGAGAGAGAGAGAGAGAGAGAGAGAGAGAGAGAGAGAGAACTCGAAAACTCGAACTCCAACTCGAAAACTTTATTTTTACTAGGATTGTAGTTTAGGTTTAGTCAAAACCTAACAATGTGTCCTTGCTGAGCTACACTGAGATGGAAATAAAAATTAAAGGCATCATTTATATACAAATATATGACTTGAAGCATGAATGAATGAGTGAAAATGGATGCATGAAGCATAAAACATCCGCACAAAAACTTGCGTGTGGCAGCGCCAGATGCCGCACACAAGCACATTGTGCATACATCATTCAGTTATACATGTAGTTATGAGAGAGAGAGAGAGAGAGAGAGAGAGAGAGAGAGAGAGAGAGAGAGAGAGAGAGAGAGAGAGAGAGAGAGAGAGAGAGAGAGAGAGAATATCGAAATCGAATCATATTTTGATGACGCGAGTCTACGGCCGCAATCAAGATACAAGTTGTACAGCTATTGATTATGAACTGTAAGTATAATTATATGTAATACGTAGTATGGATGTTTTCATATACATTTCCAAAGGTGGAAACGTTTATGGACCGTGGCTTTATTTATGATGATTCCCCCAATTTCTTGAGAGAGAGAGAGAGAGAGAGAGAGAGAGAGAGAGAGAGAGAGAGAGAGAGAGAGAGAGAGAGAGAGAGAGAGAGAGAGAGAGAGAGAGAGAGAGAGAGAGAGAGAACGTGTGTATATGTATGTGTGTGTCTGTGATGTGAAGACGACAAAATTACCGTCTAGACATTTTTCTTAGCACTGAGTGAGTGAATTATCATGACAAAAGGCCTTTGAGCACATGAATAGCATCGGCCAGTCTGGACGTCCGCTGGGCTATAAGCTATTTGGAACACATTTTCCTGGAATTGATAACTTTGTGCCATTTCTAAAAGAGAGAGAGAGAGAGAGAGAGAGAGAGAGAGAGAGAGAGAGAGAGAGAGAGAGAGAGAGAGAGAGAGAGAGAGAGAGAGAGAGAGAGAGAGAGAGAGAATTCAATATTCCCTTAAAAATAAATCATAGCAAATTGTCGGGAAAAACGTGATTAAACATTTATAAATGAATATGGGAAAACATCCCGTGCAAAAAATACGATTGTGCAAACACGCCAACCACGATTTCAACAGCAACCACACTCGAACCTCTTTCGCATGATACAGCCATCAAGACAGACATGGGCAACCTTTCCTGAGCTGAAACTGTCATCGATGGGTAAGAGATCAGGCGGCGGTTTTAATCTAAGATTATTTACAGCTTCTATTGAGTTATCCCGCTTGACTTGTAAGCACAGCTTTGCGGCTGCTTCAAAGTTTTGAACGCGTCACGGAATTCCAGAGTTATTCCGCCTGGCTGAAAGTTTCAGGGAGACTAATTTAACTGGACACTATTTTTTCTTCTGCTCTCTCTCTCCCCCCCCCCCACAACATAGGGCCGTGTTTTTCAAGCTTCTGATTTATTCATTTCTCCATAATCCGGTGTAAAAGCTAATTGAAAAGATATCAACAAGCACCCGTTTTCAGGCAAATACAAAACAAAAGGAACAAATAACAACCGAGAGAGAGAGAGAGAGAGAGAGAGAGAGAGAGAGAGAGAGAGAGAGAGAGAGAGAGAGAGAGAGAGAGAGAGTCAGTCCTGGCATTTCAGAAAATTTGTATCATACTGAACACATTTTGTATCACGCATTCCTCTTACAGCGGTTCACGATGCTTACTCCAGCACAAATCAGTAAAACCAAAATCGTTCGGATCGAGAAGGAACAAACTTTTTTTATGCCTGTGGCGGATGCGGCAGATGTTAACGTCGTACTTTGATACTATATCGATTCCACGGTCTGAAAATGAAACTGTTCTCAAATTGTACGGAGAGTTCCGACAGCATGAGACTTTAGGGGGTGATTTCAGTACGCAGGTGCGCGGAGATGCATGTGTAACGGTCAGTTATGGCAGAGCCGGTTTGGAGGAACTCGGCGGATGCCGGAAAGCGAGTCTTGGTGTGCGTGTGTGTGTGTGTGTGTGTGTGTGTGTGTGTGAGTGTGAGTGTGTGTGTGAGGTGTATGTTTGTGTGTGTCAACGAGAGAGAGAGAGAGAGAGAGAGAGAGAGAGAGAGAGAGAGAGAGAGAGAGAGAGAGAGAGAGAGAGAGAGAGAGATTCTAACGCCTTCCCTTACAACCTAGGTCATACTAGGGCGAGAGAGACGCACGTAGTCAGAGTGGAAAGAAAAACAAGCGATGCACTGCTGCATACCAGCTAAAACTCGGGGTCGGCCGAGTCGTCTGAAAGTTTGTCCTTAATTATGGAAAACCTCTCGTAAATAAACACATACCGCGCTGTCGAAAGCCATGGTGCCTTGCGCATACTGAATAGCTCAGGTGCTCTTTGATGTGTGTAAATCGATTCGATAGCTGTTACGTCTTTTCGCCGTAAAATCTAGCTGCTCGCATACACTAAACGAGTTCTTGAATTTACTAGGATCATAAATAATAAGACCCAGCATATCAACGTAATCTGTGGATCAGTCATTTAAACAGTGATTTTGAAGTCAAAATGAATTCGCAAGAGAGACCCAAAACAGTATTGCCTGCAATGCATCTCTAACGCTGCTTCCCCAACACACTAACAGACTCGATACATTTTGTGTACAACTGATCGCCTTTTTTACACGGAAAGTCGACTGAGCGCCCGGTACATGCATCTCTAACGCTGCATCCCCAACACACTAACAGACTCGATACATTTTGTGTACAACTGATTGTCTTTTTTACACGGAAAGTCGACTGAGCGCCCGGCAATGCATCTCTAACGCTGCTTCCCCAGGGAGGATGTGACCAGCGTTGGACCTTCAGTCTCCTCATGACAGCGTGACACACCCTAACTTCGATGTCTTCGCACCCTGGCCGGGCCACAGCCGGGAGGAAATAACGCAGTTTGCACGCAAAGGCGCCAGGGTGCTAGCTCTTCTGGAGGAGTCGATGAACGTTTGGGTCGCCTTCTGCCGCCCCTGATCAAACTTCCGGTTCCGGTTCCGAAGGAGGTCCGTTGTGGCCGAGAGAATGAGCACTACAGGGACACTGGACGGCGGGGAGGGAGTGAACTGGAAAGGAAGAGCGTGGAAGGTGAACGTTTGAGTGAGAATCGGGATTATCCGGGAGTTTCGAAGCCGAGCGAAACGGGCGTTGACTGATCGTCAGTCAAGGACCTGAAATGGACGTAGTGTCACCTTTCTGCGACTGTTTGTTCAGAAAGACGAAGCTGATGGTGGCACTACTGCTACCACTGCTAGAAGCACCACGCCACCACCACTATATTTCTAATGTTATTGCAAAAATACTAGGTGTATTACTACTACTACTGCTGCTGCTGCTGCTATTTACTACTACTACTACCGCA
>JABMCL010001027.1:192500-197500 GCA_018857735.1 Alviniconcha marisindica | reverse complement strand
ATTGATTTGACCACTTCCTATGGGTCACATTCGTTAATCATTGGGCAAAATGTTACCAAATGACGATTTCCACAGGCCTGGAAAAAGCGGTTTGACCACGTCCCAGCGGTGACCCACTTTCAGACACTCGGAACAATGTCATCTATCAACGAATTGCCCTCGCAAAGTCAGTTTGACCACTTCCTGTGGGTCACCCACCTTAATCACTCCGCAGAAATTCATCTATCGACGAATTGCACTTGCGAAGAGTCGGTTTGACCGCTTTCACTAACCATAACTACCCGATTTTTTTTTTTGTCAGCTAACGATGAATTGCACTCGCAAAGAATCGGACTGGCCTCTTTCCGAGGGTCCCCACCTTAACCACTCGACAAAATGTCATCTATAACGACGAATTCCACTTGCAAGGACGAATCAGGTTGACCACTACTTCCTACGGGCCACCGCCTTGACTACTCAGAAACGGTCATCTAACGAGGAGTTCGATGTGCAAGGAAGAATCGGGTTGATCACTTCCTGTGCTGTGGGCCACCGCCTTGACTACTCAGAAACCGTCATCTAACGAGTTCGATGTGCAAGGAAGAATCAGGTTGATCACTTCCTGTGCTGTGGGTCTCCACCTTGACTACTCAAATAACGTCATCTAACTCCGAATTCCACTTGCAAGGAAGAATCGGGTTGATCACTTAATGGGTCACCGCCTCGACTATTCAGATAACCGTCATCTAACGACGAATTCCATTTGTAAGGAAAAATCGGTTGATCACTTAATGTGGCACCGCCTTGACTACTCAGAAACCGTCATCTAACGACGAATTCCACTTGCAAGGAAGAATCGGTTGATCACTTAATGTGTCACCGCCTTGACTACTCAGAAACCGTCATCTAACGGCGAATTCCGCTCGCAAGGAAGAATCGGTTGATCACTTAATGTGTCACCGCCTTGACTACTCAGATAACGTCATCTAACGACGAATTCCACTTGCAAGGAAGAATCGGTTGATCACTTAATCTGTCACCGCCTTGACTATTCAGATAAGGTCATCTTACGACGAATTCCAAGGAAGAATTGGGCTGATCACTTAATGTGTCACCGCCTTGACTACTCAGATAACGTCACCTAACGACGAATTCCACTTGCAAGGAAGAATCGGTTGATCAATGTGTCACCGCCTTGACTATTCAGATAACGTCATCTAACGACGAATTCAAAGGAAGAATCGGGCTGATCATTTAATGTGTCACCGCCTTGACTACTCAGAAAACGTCATCTAACGACGAATTCCACTTGACCATTCAGATAACGTCATCTAACGACGAATTCCACTTGCACGGAAGAATCGGGCTGATCATCTCCCAAGAGTCGCCATCGTTAACCTCTCAGTAAAATGTCATCCACCGACAGTGTTGTGATAAGATAATGGTCATGTCACCTAGCAAAGGGTATACCGAAGTGGGGAGAAAGGCGCAATTTGGATAAGTACAGTACGGTGCATGGGTGATGAGGGTGGTGCGTTTGTACCCTTTCTCCATATTGACCCTTTCTCTCCACGGGATGGCCTTTCCTAGGTGACATGACCATTATCATATCACAACACTGTCAGTGGATGACATTTTCCCGAGAGTGTCGAGGGTACAACAGCTGGAGACAGCAGTTCCTGGTTGCTGATTTAGCCTACTGATGAAACGGCCTGTGTGATGAATTATTGTGAATAACTACGGAGGCAAAATGATCCCTCGGTGAAAGAAAACAAAACAAAAAACGACAACAAAGAAACACACGCACATACACATACACATACACACACACTCATTCACTCACACACACACACACACACACACACACACACACACACACACACACACACACACACACCCCACACACACACACACAACACACACACACACACAACACACACACACACACACACACACACACACACACACACCCCACACACACACACACACATACACACTCGACACACCCCCACACACACACACACACACACACACAAACACACACACATACACACTCTACAAACACACACACCCCCACACACACACACACACACACACACACACACACACACACACACACACACACACACACACACACACACACACACACACACACACACCTAGACACACAGACACGCACACACACTGGGAAGTCCAGTTTTCCTCCCACCATTCTATACGTCACCCAAATCATATTGACTAATGTAATGTTGTTTCTAGCACTTTGGATTGACATCGGAAGATCGTAGGATGAAATGATACAGTGTCATGTATTTCTGATTTTGGTTTTATTATCTAGCCTTGGCCATTATACTAGCCCTTTAAAATCTCTCTTGGGAACACCCCCCCCTCCCCCCGCGTATGTGTGTAGTGTGTGTGTGTGTGTGTTGATTGGTTGTGGTGGTGTGTGATGATTGTGTGTGTGTGTGTGTGTGTGTGTGTGTGTGTGTGTGTGTGTATGTGTTGTGTGTGTGTGTGTGTGTGTGTGTGTGTGTGTGTGTGTGTGTTACGTGTGTGTGTTGTGTGTGTGTGTGTGTGTGTGTGTGTGTGTTGTGTGTGTGTGTGTGTGGTGTGTGTGTTGTGTGTGTGTGTGTGTGTGTGTGTGTGTGTGTGTTTACGTGTGTGTGTGTGTGTGTGTGTGTGTGTGTGTGTGTGTGTGTGTGTGTGTGTGTGTGTGTGTGTGTGTGTGTGTGTGTGTGTGTGTGTGTGTGTGTGTGTGTGTGTGTGTGTGTGTGGTGTGTGGGGGTGTGTGTGTGTGTGTGTGTGTGTGTGTGTGTGTGTGTGTGTGTGTGTGTGTGTGTGTGTGTGTGTGTGTACGTGTGTTGTATGTAGTATGTATGTGTGTGTGTGTGTTGTGTGGTGTGTGTGTGTGTGTGTGTGTGTGTGTGTGTGTGTGTGTGTGTGTGTGTGTGTGTGTGTGTGTTTGTGTGTGTGTGTGTCGGTGTGTGTGTCGGTGTGTGTGTGTGTGTGTCGGTGTGTGTGTGTCTGTGTGCACGTGCGTAAGTAAGTGCATAAGTGCGTGCGTGCGTGTGTTTGTGCACTGGAATCTGTGTCGTCGAAACATATGCACAAGTGTGTGTAAACGAATTCAGTGTAAGCGCTTAGGTTACAGGTTAGGCGCGCGTTTAGCCCATTACAGTTATTATTATTATCATTATCACAGACAGGCTTCGACTGTAGAGTCAATTTTTAGGGTGAATGCTGTGAGTTGAAAGGGGAGGTTGGGACCACACAACCGAGCTGTGCATCCACTTCACGGATGATCGAGTCTTTGAGGTTTTTACTCAACTACAGGATCAGCGCTTCTGGCTCCCCAAGTTCCCTGGCCTGGCTATAACGTCGGAATAACTATGTAAGTAAGTAAGTAAACATGGTGCTTAACGTCCACAGAAACCGTACGGCTTATTAGGGACGGGGAAAGGGGGGGGGGGGGGAGGGGGTATGGAGGCTTGGGGAGAGGGGGATTATATACCTATCGTACACTGTCACCACCAGAATGATTTCTCATTAAGGTGGGCAGCGATGAAGCCATTTTAATGTTCAGTAGGAAGTGATGGACAAAGCCACAAGACAGTGTCCACAAACCACAACCTTTTTGAAGAGAAAGGAGAGCCGAAGCGGTATCGAACCGAAGTCCTTCCGCTTACCAGCCTAACGCCTTACCACTAGGCCAAACCTGCTCACCATAACTATGACGGTTAGTGTGGTTTTTATATGGCCCTGTCAAACAGCCTCGTGCCCGAGAGAAACTCCACAGCATCATCAGTTACGGTTATCGTCATTACCTAATGCTATTATCATCATTACATAATGCTGTTATCTCAGCTTATCCGTTCCTTTCATGCCGTGCTCTCATGATGACCTCATCCTCTGTTTCTTCCCTTCTTTTTTCCCTTCAGTGTTGCTTTACGTCCACAGAGACCATGCGGACTATTAGGGACAGGAAACCAGGACGTCCACCTCGACTTTCACACAGCACATGAGCTCTGAGGGCAACTTGGTTTCGCATTTTGTGTGTGCTTTAATTTTCTTCTTCTTCTTCTTCTTTTTTCTTCTTCTTCTTCTTCTTGTACTTCTTCTTTTTGTAAATTAAGACAAAGCCAAAAATCGATGTAGCTAACATATACTGTCGTCAGAAGGGGGCATAAAAAGTTGTGTTCTGAATGCTGAGTCAGTTACACAGGAGTGATTCGATCGACAGCAGTGCGGGTTATCCTCTGGACGGTACCCTGCCCGCGGTTTGACGCCTCTAGCGGCAGGGCCGCTGTGCGGAATTAACCGTGGACGTGTCAGGGCATGGGTGCGTTGGGACAAGCGCCGCAGGAGCATCGCCTCTGACTTCAGTTTGGTCGATGTCTGGCCAAAAAACAACAGAAAACCCCAGGCAAACGAATAACGCTGGTGTGTGTGTGTGTGTGTGTGTGTGTGTGTGTGTGTGTGTGTGTGTGTGTGTGTGTGTGTGTGTGTGGTGTGTGTGGTGTGTGTGTGTGTGTGTGCGTGTTGTGTGCGTGGGGTGTTTATGTGTGTGTGTGTGTGTGTGTGTGTGTGTGTGTGTGTGTGTGTGTGTGTGTGTGTGTGTGTGTGTGTGTGTGTGTGTGTGTGTGTGTGTGTGTGTGTTATTGTATGTGTGTGTTTTGTGTATGTGTTGTTTGTGTGTTATGTTGTTTGTGTGTGTGTGTGTGTGTGTGTGTGTGTGTGTGTGTGTGTGTGTGGTGTGCTGTGGTGTGTGTGTGTGTATGTAGGTGTGTTTATGCGTTATGTCTAGGAAGGCTTCATATGTGTGCATGTTTGTTTGTTTGTTTGTGTATGTGTTTGTAGGTGAATGCGTGCGTGCGTGCGTGCGTGCGTGTGTATGTGGTGTGTGTGTGTTTGATTCCCACGATCGATGATTGAAGGTCGATTACTTAATAAGTAGAAAGGAGTCACGGCAGGGGACATTCCAAGCTTAGGCTGATTGCCAGAACAAAACAAAAAAGATCATC
>JABMCL010001027.1:185000-187500 GCA_018857735.1 Alviniconcha marisindica | reverse complement strand
TGGTGTGTGTGTGTGTGTGTGTGTGTGTGTGTGTGAGAGAGAGAGAGAGAGGGGCGGGGGGGGGGGGAGGGGGGCGAGTGCTTTTGACAAAGGGATATAATACCCTTCACAAATCTTACTTCGCTGAGGCTAAGGCTGAAGTCGAGAAACAATAAGTGCCCCAGATAGCTTCTAATTCCTTATCGCTGTGTAAGGATGACTATAGGAACCGCACCTTATCTCGTTTTCTGTACCCAGAATGTATATCGGCAAATGGAAATAAGGTCAGCGAGGGCTTTTGCTCAGTTAGATAGTGACCTTAGCAGTGGCAACTGGAAGAAGAAGAGGAAAGAAACAAAGTCACTATGGAAGCTCTACTAAAGTGGACTCTTCTCGTGATGCTTTTACTGCAGCATGTGGCAGGTACCTTTTTTAACACCACCCTCCCCCTAACCCCCTCCCAAAAACAAAAAAACAAAACTGGAGGGAAGGGGGGGGGGGCGGGGGGGGGAGAGGAGGGGGGGGGGGGGGGGGGGGAGCAAGTCGTTTTTAGTTTATTCAACATTGTCTTGTAGGCCTGTATGACAGGAAATTCGTTGTAAGGTGGAATAGACCTAATGCCATTTCAGTGTGTGTGTGTGTGTGTGTGTGTGTGTGTGTGTGTGTGTGTGTGTGTGTGTGTGTGTGTGTGTGTGTGTGTGTGTGTGTGTGGTGTGTGTGTGGTGTGTGTGTGTGTGTGTGTGTGTGTGTGGTGTGTGTGTGTGTGTGTGTGTGTGTGTGTGTGTGTGTGTGTGTGTGTGTGTGTGTGTGTGTGTGTGTGTGTGTGAGACACTTTTGACACTTTTATTCTTTGATTCTTTATTGCTACAGACAAAGTCCATAACAATGTGGTGAAAACGTTCAACCGATGCACTTAAATTATTTTTCTACCGCATTAACATACAAGCAAACACACACACACACACACACACACACACACACACAACACACACACACACACACACACACACACACACACACACACACACACACACACACACACACACACACACACTTTCACACTTTACAAACCCATTCAATTATCAACATGCAATACAATAATCACCATTTAAACTTTGCAAAATGGGATTAACAGGCCTTAGCCCAATTTTCTACGTTTGGTATGAAATAACGTCGCTTGAAAGTTAAAATATTTTCTACATCATATTAAATTGGACTTTTCTTGTGCAGCCCTTTCTACGCGAGAGAGAGAGAGAGAGAGAGAGAGAGAGAGAGAGAGAGAGAGAGAGAGAGAGAGAGAGAGAGAGAGAGAGAGAGAGAGAGAGAGAGAGAGAGAGAGAGGGCGTGCGTGTGTGTGTGTGTGTGTGTGTGTGTGTGTGTGTGAGAGAGAGAGAGAGAGAGAGAGAGAGAGAGAGAGAGAGAGAGAGAGAGAGAGAGAGAGAGAGAGAGAGAGAGAGAGAGAGAGAGAGAGAGAGAGAGAGAGAGAGAGAGAGAGAGAGAGTCAAGTAATTCACGACCAGCAAGGTAAGTACGTTATCTTAACTCTGCAAAACAGACATGAACATGTCATGAATACAGTTTCTCCTTCAGTGAATGCGCAGGAGGTGGATTGCCCGGGTGGTTTCAGCTTACACGGAACAAGCTGCTACATCTACCTTCAGGAGCACTACACCTGGTTCGAAGGCCAGGTGAGAGAAAGCATTTAATAAACGGAACCATTAACAAATATTCCACTCGTAGTCAGAATTCGTTTGAATACAATAACAGAAACACGCCGCAGCAATAAGCTAATCAGAAAATACTGGGGATTGTAAAATAAATGGGTAATCAGTTTTGGATGGTTTGAATACAGATGGGGTGTAGGCGAAGACGGTGACTGTCCAAAGAAGATGAATACGAATTAACCCACACCCTGGATTCGAGCCCATAACCTCCCCGAGTCTAATATCTTACCCACTTGGCCTTGCAGTTACAATGGTTGCAGAGGCAAACCGCTGTAACTGGACTCGGGATGACGTACATTATGTCTTCTCTTGTGTTTTCACCTGCGACTTGTGGGAGACAATCACCAACAGCCTGCTCAGAACTTCCTCGGTGTTGTCAGAGCTCAGGAGCTGTGTGAAAGTCGAGGTGGCCGTGCTGCACTTCCCGTCCCTGATAAGCCTAATGGTTTCTGTGGACGCGGAGTAACACTGAAACAGTGTTGCCCAAATTTGCGAACTTTGTACTTGCCCAGATTTGCGAACTTTGTACTCTCTCTCTCTCTCTCTCTCTCTCTCTCTCTCTCTCTCTCTCTCCAGCCCCCGTCTGGTTTTGCTGTTGTTGTTGTCGTCCTGATATGCCCCGCGCATTTGAATGGGCCTTAAAATAATAAAACGTCTCTCTCTCTCTCTGTCTCTTTCTGTCTGTCTGTCTCTCATTTCTCTCTCCCCCTCTCTTCCGACGATCGTGACACATTTTCTACGAGTCTGTCAAATGTAATACCTGCAAATGCCTGTCCCATTGCAAAAAAGTGAGGGCT
>JABMCL010001027.1:160000-172500 GCA_018857735.1 Alviniconcha marisindica | reverse complement strand
CTCAGTCTCCCTGATTAATTGCTACAACGGAAGTCAGTGACTCCAACAGCGACTCCATCGGTGTGACGTGTCTGTCAGTGACAGCTAGCTGAACCTCCCCCTTTCAGTCGAGAGGCGAGGGGAGAGGGAGAGAGAGAGAGAGAGAGAGAGAGAGAGAGAGAGAGAGAGAGAGAGAGAGAGAGAGAGAGAGAGAGAGAGAGAGAGAGACCCATACGAAAACAACGGAGAACAGAAGCGATATAAAAACAAATTATTCTACGGAAGGTTGCAGGCAAAAAGACGGTATCCTCTCAAGCGAGAAGGTGGACAGCAAACTGTAAATCAGAAATCTCGGAGTTCGTCGAGTCCTAGAGCCAATACACTCCGGACCCATCAAAACAAAAAACAAAAGACAAAACAAAAAATTTAAAAAGGGGGGCGGAGGGAGGAGGGAGGAGGTTGGGGTTGGGGGGGGGGGGGGGGGGGGAGGAGGAGGAGGCAAGAACTGCATAATCAATGGCGGCTCGGGGTGATTCGCTGCACAAAAATTACGCTCCTTTGACCGCACGTTCCCTCGTAACCGGCATAGCACCTCTTACAGTGGGAGGCGGGATTTTAAGTCTTGCAACGTTTCAAAAGTTTTCTTAAACAGCCAGTCAGTAGAATTGGCCACAAGCTTCGAATTGGCCGCAAGCTGTGTGTGACCTTTTTTCTTTCTTTTTTCTTCTTCCCTTTTTCTGCTCTTAAAATCAACTTTGTATGGCTCTTGTGTGTCAAGTAAGAGATAAGCGATTTTGCTGTCTGCTGCTGTGCCTCATGCTGTTCGTGTGACGTCAGACGAGCGCTATTAATTCCCTTTTTGCTTGCTATTGAAGTATGCTACTTAAAGTAAATGTCCAGTCTAATCTTTGTTCTTACTGCCTGTTAGTTAGTTCTTGGATTTTTACGTCCAGTCAACCGCATCGCTCCCAAAACTATTTTGTTATTGTCTGTTGGTATGCTTTCATTAGCAAAATTGTCACTTTATACCAACCGCACAGTCACCTCAGGACGAAGCACAAACTTTCACACTGACTCCGTGCCCTTGAGAAGCAAGTCACAAAGAACACAAGTAAAAAAAGCTGGCACACAATGATCATAATCAAAATCAAAATCATAATCATAATCATCATAATCATAATCATAAAACAACAACAAAAACCAAGAGCAAACAAATCACAAACAACAACAAAAACGAGCCAACCAAAAAAATCCCGCACGCACGCACGCACACACACACACACACACACACACACACACACACACACACACACACACACACACACACACACACACACACACACACACACACACCACGCACGCACGCACGCACGCACGCACGCACGCACACGCACTAAAATGCATTGACAACAGCAATGGACCCAGATGAATTTGTCCATTTTAGGGGGACCTTTCGTGTTCAACTGAGACATCATGTACACCCCCTCCCCCCCCCCCCCTCCGTCCCACCGGACGGCTCCAACCGCATCTTCATCTGTTGATGGGGACATCGCGCCCCACCCAAGCCCCAGACGTCCACTGCTGTTGCATGGTACTGTTACGATGGGAGGCAACTGCAGAAGTGCAACGCACACGGCGACCACTGGCTCATAACACACAGGGTTCCAGGGGAGATCATGAGCAGGGAGGTGGAGCTGGACCCTCAAGTTAGCCCAGAAGAGATCATGAGCAGGGAGGTGGAGCTGGACCCTCAAGTTAGCCCAGAAGAGATCATGAGCAGGGAGGTGGAGCTGGGCTGCTAAAGTTGGACTTCTTTCGCTTCGAGTTGCTCGAGGTGTTCCTCAACAACAGTGCAACGTACATTGTCCTTGTGACTCTGCCCAGCACGGCAGTTGAAACAGCAATTGCGCAGTGCACTAGTCGTTGCGCAATGGCGAGGGGACACCGCCTTAACACTTGCATTGTTCTGGCGGCGGTCCACGGTCTCTCCGGTCTTTTTCGGGCGGTATCCGCGGTCGAGCCTTCACTCTTTCGTCCTCTTCCCCCCCCCACCCCCACCCCTGTCCCCGTCCCTAATAAGCAACCTCGCTTCTGTGGACGTAAAGCAACATAGTCAATCAGACCACTGGCTAATTAGTTCAGCACAAGCCGGTTTGGCCTAGCGGTAAGGCGTTAGGCTGGTAAGCAGAAGGGCCTCAGGTCGATTCAGCTTCGGCTCTCCCTTCTATTCAAAAAGGCTGTGGTTTGTGGACACTGCCTTGTGACTTTGTCCCTCACAATTAACGAAACATTAGAACGGTCTCTCATCGCTGCCCATTTTAATGTAGGAGTCATTCCGGTGGTGACATTGTAGCGATAGGTGTATATATAATCTCCCGTCTCCCTCGTCCCGCTTCTCCCCTATCCCTAACACGCCTTACGGTTTTTATGGACGTACGAGTAAAGCAACACTGAACCATGCTTAGGCATTGGTCACAGTTTGTCCCTAATACGTCAACCGACATCCGAGGACATGAAGCTCTACACCATCATCGTGGACGTTAAGCACCATGTTCACTTGCTTACCGCCATGACACAGACCTGCGGAAGATTTCACTCTGCGGGAAGGAGACGGAGTGAGGAGCGGGCGGAGAGTTGCCTTCCGCTAGAGAGCCAAATCAGGCCACTCAGGTCCAAGAGGGCAAAGTTTGCACATTATTGCTCATAAATTGAATAACAATCAGACAGTGAGGGGTAGGGGATGGGGATGAGGGGAGGGAAAGGGGGGGGGGGTATAGAGGACCAGCGGTCAGGGGGGTGGGGAGGTGGAGGGGTAGAGGGGGGGAGGAAGTGGAGGTGGGGAGGGGGGTGGGGGAGGGGAGTGGAGTGGGGAGGGGGGTGGGGGGCGGGGGGGGGGGGGGGGGGGGGGGGGGGGGGGCGATCCGGAGCGTTCCATATGCATGCATCATTTTTTGACAGGCCGCTTACTCACAGTTCCATCTTTCCTCTATTTGCTTCCCAACCCCCTCCCCTCCCCTCCTCCCCTCCCCCTTTCTTAGTTGTTGTTAAGGGGAGTTTGGAGGTTCGGGAGTTCGGTCTGGGCACAGCACCTCACTCGTGGCAGTTAAATTAATCGCAACTGGAACTAGTTAAAAGATCGTTTTGTTTCGTTTCTCCTCGATCTCGTTCTTCTTCGTAATCTTGTTTTTAATATGTGTCGTGTTTTTTTCTTCCTGTACGCGCGCGTAGGGTTCACTTGGTCTTTTCGTTCACATTCGTCTTCTTGTCATTTTCAGTTGTTTTTCGTCTTCGTTTTTCGCCTTGTTTGTTTGTTACAAAACGTGGCAATTTCCGGCTTTTTCATTCATATCACCTTGATGTGAACAGACATGAAACAAAATATCGACTGGTTGACTGATTGATGTTTACTGTGAGCAGAGAGTTTGTTTTTGAAAGTATTGTGATATGAGTGAAAATTATTTTGCTTGAGATTCAGTTCAATTACGTAACTTAATTTGTGCCATTGTTTTTAAAAATATTTTCTCTCTCCTTTTTTGGATGTGATTCCTTGGCATTTAAACTGGCCCTGGTGTGATGTACACGAAAAACCAATAACACCGACCACTTTTTTTGTCCACACTAATACGGGAAAAACATTCTGTTGGACAGCTCTGACCGGATGCACATGATACGGACATGTCTAAGCCTTCCGGACAACCAACCACAAACCACGAAATCTCTCCTTTTTCTTCTTCTTCTTTTTCTTCAGCGGAGAATCTCATTAGCCCAGTCCTGGACGCATAATCTCAATCAGGGTTTCTCACTTCCTTCCTGGGACCTAAAACCCTTTTTGGCCTTTTCCCCTTCCTTCAGACGTCGAATTTGGGGAAACTGCATTAATGCGAAACGAATCGTAAATCATGCGAGCTGTGTAGATCTCGATTAGTTCTGCCTTCTATGTCCTCTGCACGCGACCCCCGTCCCCCGGCACAGTTCGTCCCACGGTCAATTGACCTAGTTAATGCTAGCCGGTCGATGCTGGCGGCAAAAGCGGCAGAAAATCTTGTCTAGACACTTTGTACATCGCTGGACAAAATTATGGTAATTTAGCTGCTGGTGTGTGGACCCTGTGCTTACTTCATTCTGGTAAAACAGCCAAACCCGAAGCGAAACAGGTAGGGAAGCGAGGGCGTGGTTGTGTCAGTGTGGCCGTTGTGGATTGGTCTGTCACCTTTCAAGCGTGAACACGTTTAGTGGTAGACGTTAGCCGCCCAGCACAACTAAACAACTAAAACAGACGACCAAACTAAAGAAGCAAACAACACACACACACACACACGCACACACGCACGCACGCACGCACGCACGCACGCACACACACACACACACACCAATAAAACTCAAAACAAAACAACAACGACAACAGCAAAATTTGACAACAGCAGTAGCAATAACAAAAGCAAACGCGCGCGCGCGCGCGTGAGAGAGAGAGAGAGAGAGAGAGAGAGAGAGAGAGAGAGAGAGAGAGAGAGAGAGAGAGAGAGAGAGAGAGAGAGAGAGAGAGAGAGTCTCCCCTCTTCATTTCCCCGCTATACCTCTTAACGAACCGGCTCCCATCTTAATGTCCCACCTCTTAAAGCCCCAGTCCCGCTTCTTAACGTCCCAGTCCCACCTCCTAACGTCCCAGTCCAGCCTCTTAACAATCCAGTCCCGCTTCTTAACAATCCAGTCCCACCTCTTAAAGCCACAGTCCCGCTTCTTAACGTCCCAGTCCCGCCTCTTAACGTCCTAATCTTAACAATCCAGTCCCACCTCTTAACGCCCCAGTCCCGACTCCTATCGTCCCTGTTCCGCCTCTGAACGTCCCAGTCCCGCCGTTTAACGTTCCAGTCCCGCCTCTTAACGTCCAAGTCCCTCCTCTTAGTACCCTGTCCCGCCCTCTAACGTCCCAGTCCCGCCTCCTAACGTCCCAGTCCCGCCTCCTAACTTCCCAGTCCGGCCTCTGAACATCCCAGTCCCGCCTCCTAACTTCCCAGTCCGGCCTCTGAACATCCCAGTCCCGCCTCCTAACTTCCCAGTCCCGGCCTCTGAACATCCCAGTCCCGCCTCCTAACTTCCCAGTCCGGCCTCTGACATCCCAGTCCCGCCTCCTAACTTCCCAGTCCGGCCTCTGAACATCCCAGTCCCGCCTCCTAACTTCCCAGTCCGGCCTCTGAACATCCCAGTCCCGCCTCCTAACTTCCCAGTCCGGCCTCTGAACATCCCAGTCCCGCCTCCTAACTTCCCAGTCCGGCCTCTGAACATCCCAGTCCCGCCTCCTAACTTCCCAGTCCGGCCTCTGAACATCCCAGTCCCGCCTCCTAACTTCCCAGTCCGGCCTCTGAACATCCCAGTCCCGCCTCCTAACTTCCCAGTCCGGCCTCTGAACATCCCAGTCCCGCCTCCTAACTTCCCAGTCCGGCCTCTGAACATCCCAGTCCCGCCTCCTAACTTCCCAGTCCGGCCTCTGAACATCCCAGTCCCGCCTCCTAACTTCCCAGTCCGGCCTCTGAACATCCCAGTCCCGCCTCCTAACTTCCCAGTCCGGCCTCTGAACATCCCAGTCCCGCCTCCTAACTTCCCAGTCCGGCCTCTGAACATCCCAGTCCCGCCTCCTAACTTCCCAGTCCGGCCTCTGAACATCCCAGTCCCGCCTCCTAACTTCCCAGTCCGGCCTCTGAACATCCCAGTCCCGCCTCCTAACTTCCCAGTCCGGCCTCTGAACATCCCAGTCCCGCCTCCTAACTTCCCAGTCCGGCCTCTGAACATCCCAGTCCCGCCTCCTAACTTCCCAGTCCGGCCTCTGAACATCCCAGTCCCGCCTCCTAACTTCCCAGTCCCGCCTCTTAACATCCCAGCCCCGATTATTAACACCATAGTCTTGTTTGCGTTTTTGTGTACTCATGTAGACCTTGTTTACGTTTGTACAAACAAGGCAAGAAAGGAGGGGTCTAGGTTGTTAGGAATATGAAGAATGACTGGGTGTGCACTTGCATGATCTTAGAAACGACACTGTTTTACTTTGTTTTACTCTGTTTTACCCGACTTGCACACTCATACTTTGACCTTTGCTTATTTTCTGTTCAATTATTGTGTTATACTTGAGTGAATTAGAAGACACATTTACGCATTTTATGCATTTATTATGACAATAACATTCTTTTGAATTTGAATTTGAATACCTCGAACCTCCCCTCACACACCTCATCATGTTCTCTGCAAAGCGCTCAGAGCCTTCCAGGAATCTGCGCTTTAGAAATGATTTTTATTCTGTTATTATTCTCTCTCTCTCTCTTTCTTCAATCAGTCGGCTCACTGTTTTGACACAGGAGTCTGTTCCCTCTTTCTGAGATCTTGTAGTTACGCAACGAAGGAGAAAGTGGAGGCAGTTGGAGGAGAAGGGGGGTGGGGGAGGTGGGGTGGTGGGGGTGAGGGGGTGGGGGGGGTGGGGGGGTGGAGAAACACGATTTGTTGTCAACATAAAAATGTACCTCCGGTGGGTTTTTTTTGCACCTTGTGTTTACTCGCATGCCAGGTGAGAGTTATCGTTGGCGACGCAGGTCTTTGTTGTGGCGTTCGTGTGTAACAGCTTTCGAGTGCTGATCAAATCTCTTGCTCGTTGAACACGTCAACATAAAACTTGTAAGCGAATTTGGCTTTTGTTCCAGGATGAATCACTTTGAACGATCCACCACCAGCTGCGGAAGCTGGCACTTGTTCCACTTTGCTCTCAAGTGTGACCCAAACACTTGCGAGTGGTAAAGCTGCATAGCCAAGCCACCGAGAACTCGCCTGAGGCGTGTTCCCGAGAGGACTGGCACACGCAATTAATAATTGATCGTGCAATTGCCAGTTGCATAACGACATGCCATTAATGCCATAGACTCGGTTTTGAATAGTCGCACTTGCTTTATGACCGGCCATGTTGGACCGGTTTGAGCTGGTGCCGAGGACATTGATGACCTTCATAATTATCAAACGCACCGGACGTATCATTTTTCAGTGTGAAAAATCAATAAACCGAGAGAGTGATCGATAGGTTTGTGTACGCAGAAAGAGGAAATGCTGTATTGTTTGCCTTGGGTAGACGTCAAAGGGTTTGTGATCGATGGTGACCCTGATGTTGAGCGCAAACATTAGACTCGTGACGATAACTTTGAAAGAACGACACAAATCGATCAATGGGCAGAATGCACACAAACAGGACTGGACACAAAGGGACAAACAGGACAGGGCATATACGGACAAACGGCGCAGAACACACAAACAAACGGCAGAGCACCAAAGGACAAACAAAACAGGACACTAAAGGGCATACGAAGCAGGACACAAAAGGACAAACAAAAATTAGTAGTTGGGTTTCAACGTCCTGTTAACCGCTAAACACAAAAGGACAAAAGAAAGACAAAGGAAGCACGATACACATGGTCAAAGAAAGCAGGACACACACGGACAAATGAAACAGGACACAAGCGGACAAAAGGAAGCAGGACACACACGGACAAAGGAAGCAAGACACACACGGACAAAGGAAGCAGGACACACACAGACACACACGGACAAAAGAAGCAGGACACACAGACACACACGGACAAAGGAAGCAGGACACACACAGACACACACGAGCAAAAGAAGCAGGACACATAGATACACACGGACATAGGAAGCAGGACACACACGGACAAAGGAGGCAGAACACACACAGACAAAGGAAGCAGGACACACACGGACAAAGGAAGCAAGACACACACCGACACACACGAGCAAAAGAAGCAGAATACACATGGACAAAAGAAGCAGGACATAAAAGGACAAAGGAAGCAGGACACACACGGTCAAAGGAAGCAGGACACTAGCGGACAAACGGGGGAGGATACAGTAAACGAGCGAAACGGTAACTGACGCAGATGGATAATACACGTCTTTACGATCATGTCCCAGTTCTACAAAAAGACCGGACGCTGTGAGAATAACAGTGATCAAGGTCAAAGAACGTGGGACAACGGGGAAAGTGGGACAGCGGGCGAGGGAACGAAATGTTAAAGGTGCCCTAGGGACAGACCCGAGAAATGACTTTTCATTCTAAGAGAACACTTTCTCCCCGCGGGAAAGATTTTTTCCTCAAGCTTCTACATTATTCTGTGTCCTTCTCAAAGGTAAAGTGCCTTTGTGGACGAAAAAACAAACAGTTAAGGACCACAAAAGTAGCCCCACAGTCCGGTCGCTGCTTTGCTATTATAGCATTCAACTCTCGTGAGATGTATGCTAAATAAAAGCTTTGCGCTGTCAGGAGAGTAGAACGAACAGTAGAGATGTGTTGAACCCATTTCTACTTTTCCTTGTTTGACTAATGCCTTGTCAAGACGGTCGTGAACGCATTAGCTGATCCTGTTGTTGGGGAAAATCCATTTACAGCGAAGGTAAACTGGTTAGATACACAAGCCGAGAGTTTGCAAGGCCCGATGGACTTCGAGGAAGGCTGAAAACCATTACACGTTTTACACTTGGGTATCTGCAGACTTAGAACGTGTGACACAGGTCAAGGCATCGGAGAAAACAGCGCCTGGGTCCACAAAATGCACCACCACTGTCAGAATCGCCGCTGCAGCTATATTCCTGTCCAAAGTCACTGAAAAAATAGTTCTGTGGCGGCTCTTCGCCTACTTAAATTCCCATGATCTGCTCTGCCCTTCTCAGTCTGCTTACCGTCCACGTCACAGCACTGAGACGGCTCAACTCAAATGACTATTATGACATTCTGCTGGCTCTGGATGGTGGTGATGTGTCTGTCTCAACCCTTCTCGGTCTGTCTTCTGATTTCGATACTACCGAGCATCATATTCTCTTCCACAGACTTCAATCTCTCTATGGCATTTCTGGAACAGTTCTTCCGTGGTTTGAGTCTTACCTCACTGATAGGACTCAGACTGTGACTGTCACTGGCCAGAGCTCAAGACCTGCGGATGTTTGGTGACCCACAGGGCTCAGTTCTTGGTCCTCTTCTCTTTATTCTCTATTCTGCACCTCCCAGTTCTTTGACTGAAACTCATTCCGTCTCCAAGCAGTCTTTTGCTGATGACGCACGTAAGCTACTCAGTCCTGTCCTCCTGACCAGATACACGCCAATGTCTTGACCAATGCTGACATGCATCTCTGACGTGAAGACCTAGATGACACAAAACAAACTGAAACTGAATTACGCCAAGACAGAGGCTCTCCTCATGAAGTCAAACAGAACCATTTTTCTTGACGCTCAACCCACCTCTCTTCGTGTTGGCACTGCTGCCATTCCGTTGAAGACCTGAGCTCGCAACCTTGGTTTCATAATTTCAGACAAAATGATTCTTGACAAGCACACTTCATCAGTCTGAAGTTCTGCTTACGTGGAAATTGACGCATCGGCTCTACCCTCCAGTACTTGACCTTTGAAACAACCAAAACTCTCGTCAGTGCCTTTGTTCTCTCCAGGTTAGACTGGCTGCTCACTTTACCTAATTCTCAGAAGAAAGTCGAGAGACGCAAACGTGATAACGTGCAGCCGCTTCTGCAAGCTCTTCATTGGTTACCGGTCCAAGGCAGAATAAAACACAAACTGTCAACTATCTGTCATAACTTCTTCTCTGACCCATCTGCTACCTGTTTCTCTGACCTTTTCACTGTGTACACCCCTTCGAGGCAGCTTCGTTCTTCTGCAGACACACGGATACTTCGCATCCCCCATGTGAGAACAAGAACCTCTGGCCAGCGCTGTTTCTCCTACTGTGCTTTAAAGCAACGGAATTCTCTCCCCTCTCACATCCGCCCCATTCAGTCCGCCCACGCATTCAAACCGGCGTTAAACACTCATTTATGCAAACAATACTACAACAAGTGATTCTTCTTAACACACTATGATTATGGTGAAAATAAACAAACAAGGGAGTTACTTATAGCTCTCGAAAGATGCAACAGCAAAAACCTTGAGTCACCTACGGTAACTCTCGCCTGCTTTGCTAGTAAATACAAGACGCATAAACACCACCAGAGGTAACTACAAAAAAGATGGCGTCTTTATGTACCTTATAATTACTTGTATGCCAAATGAGTTACCGTAGGCGGCCAGGGTCTTTGCTGTTTTGTTTGAGAGACATCTCTAGAGCGCTAATTAACTCCTTTGTTTGTTGATTCTGCACAGGCGCTCTGGGCTTCGTTCTGTTTCGGATTATGATCATGTTATTGTTATTGTAAGGAGCTTTGAACCCAGCCCTTTCATGGGGCGAAGACGGGCAACAACTCCTGTTTAATACTTTTTATTTGAATTGTTTTGTGCCCGCGTCCTGTATATTGGTGAGTGCAGTTTTCTTTCTCTCTCTCTCTCTCTCTCTCTCTCTCTCTCTCTCTCTCTCTCTCTCTCTCTCTCTCTCTCTCTCCAGCAATCATTAGCTTGTCCTGATATCTTTTACGGCATTTGCGTCTAATTCTGTGCGGAAGATTCCAACACGAGAAAAACTTCACAATAAGAGAAAAAATTAAATAATTGTGTGACATTTTTCAGATCTGTGTGTGTGCGTGCGTGCGTGTGTGTGTGCGTGCGTGCGTGCGTGCGTGCGTGCGTGCGTGCGTGCGTGCGTGTGTGTGTGTGTGTGTGTGTGTGTGTGTGTGTGTGTGTGTGTGTGTGTGTGTGTGTGTGTGTGTGTGTGTGTGTGTGTGTGTGTGTGTGTGTGTGTGTGTGTGTCTCGCTTTATCTCTCCCTCGCCTCTCCCTAGCTCTTTCTCGATCACTCTTAAAATTTCCTGTCGAGTTCCAGCAGCTGTTTTGACATTTGCTGAGAGAGAGGTTCGAAAGACGCCTGGATCTCTCAGGCGACACCACAAGAGGATTTGTTTTTTGAGAGAGAGAGAGAGAGAGAGAGAGAGAGAGAGAGAGAGAGAGGAGAGAGGAGAGAGAGAGAGAGAGAGAGAGAGAGAGAGAGAGACGGTGGGGGAGAGTGAGAGAGTGAATAAAACATGAATGTGTTTGGATTTGTATATGTTTTGTTTTTCCTTAATGCACACTTCTTGGCAGTTCGTAATTCTGAAACGTTCGCTATGAAATGCACCCCCTCCCCCGAATGTAGAACTGCTTGTAGGACTGTTTCGTAACTTGGAACGTCAGTCAGCACTGAGTCTGCAACCGAATTCTAACAAAAGTGAAAAACGACAAAGAAGAAGAAGAAGAAGAAGAAGAAGGAGAAGAAAAAGGAGGAGGCAGAGGAGGAAGAGGAGGAGGAGGCGGAGGTGGAGGAGGAGGGAGGAGGAGGAGGAGGAGGAGGAGGAGAATTAGGTTTGAAGTCTAGACTGGCGGGGGGTAAGTTGGGTGGTGGCGGGCTTCAAAGTCTCCCGTACAGTCATATATCCTTACTGTTGGAATACCGTGGTTCAGAGCGATGATTTTGGTAGTATGATTGACTATTGTGAAGAAATCGTCCGCGAAGACGTAGAACAGAATACTGCCGATGTGTGCGACTGCGCAGAGAAATACCTAGTAGTTCTCCTTTATGAGCTGCGATCGAGTGAGTAACTTCCCTTTATGAAATAAGGCAGAGTAAATGGTCTCCATTTATGTACTGTGGCAGAGATCGAAGGAAGTCAAAGCTCAGAAGCTGTGTGAAAGAAGAGGTAGACGTCCCCGTCTCTAACAGTCCCTCGGTCTCTGTGGGCGAAAAGCAAAATTAACACTGAAAGTCGTGTTTTCAGAACTCGGAAGCTTGTGAAAGAATGGTGGACGTCTTGGGCTCCCCGTCCCTAATGTCTGTACGGTCTCTGTGAGCGTAGCGCAACAATGAACTAACGAAGGATGGAAGGAAAGCAGCCAAACCACGATAGCCGCTTAGGGAGTGCATGTGCACCAGTGTATCGGTGCAGCTCTCTGTGTGTCCCTCCCTCCCTGCCCCCTCTCTATCTGTCCATATATTCAAGAACCAGAGCCCACAAGCAATCATATATGTCCTTGCCACGTCCAGACAGCTGGGGTTTCGTCCCACATCAGTCTTCTTTGATCTGCTGTTCTTCGTCTGGATAATTCATTAACTTTGGGTCTCAGGCCGTGGGCGACTGGTCAGCAGAAAAATGAAGTATTCATTCGAGCCAGAAATGCGATGGTATCGAGTTAATTGAAACTCTCTGACCGATAATATAGCCGAGAGCTTGCTCACAGTTCATCGGAAACTGAACTCTCCTGGCAAAGAAACGCAATTTTCATCGTTCTTCCCTCTGTGTCTCCATATCGAACCCAAATATTTCTTTTTAGATCGCTTACGTGCTGGGAGAAACGGGGTTCGTTTTTCTATTCTCTCATTCTCTCTTTCCCCCATCACTCTCTTTCTCTCTTCCGCATCTCTTTCTCTCCCTCTCTTTCTCTCTCTAGTTCGCCTCGTTTTTTTCATATTGCTTAAAGCTGTAGCTTGAATTAAAAAACAAATAGCTACAAAGAGCAACGAGAGCCAGGATGAACTATAATAATAATAATACATAACTCTTATATAG
>JABMCL010001027.1:145000-147500 GCA_018857735.1 Alviniconcha marisindica | reverse complement strand
AAAAGAGGAAAAAATAAAGAAAAGTGGATTAGCTCGATCTCTATATAATTTTTCATCGTTTTTCACCGGTTAATTGTTGTTTAAGTGTTGTTTTGTAGCTTGATAAAGGGATTACCCCGAAAATTCGCATGTTGTGTTTTGTCCTAATAAACTGCGTTATTTCTTTTTACCGTTTATGGGTTTGGAGCTAACCCTTTCACTGCCAAGAGTTGTGCATTGTTTAGTGCAGTTTTCCTCCGAGAGCAGTCTTGGCTAAGCTGACCTGATGATGAAGTGATGCTTAATGTCCTCAGATGTCGGCTGACATATTAGAGACAAGCTGTGACCAATGCCGAAACATGGTTCAGTAAATCTTTACGTCCACGGAAGCCAGAAGGCTCGTCAGGACGGACAGCCCAGGACGGCCACCTCGACTCTCACACAGCTCCTGAACTATGTAAGCTGACCACATATAATAATAATAATAGATAATTTTTGTATAGCGCTATTCTCTGGTGTACACAAACTCACTGCGCTTTACAACATTCTCCAACATTTTCAGAAACATAATACATATAATTATGACAACTAACAATGGATAATATACACACACAAAAAGTACATGTGCCATATGAGAAGCAGCAATATATAAAGAAAATGATTCATTATATTACTGCCTACCTACTTTTTGACAACTTTGTTGCACGTAGGAATTTGCCGGAAACTTGGGCTCAAGGGGGAGGTTGTAGAAAAACTTACAAACAGACGGAAATTGTTTCGCCAGTGGCGTCATCATGTAACGTTCTACGGAAACGCCAAGGGTAAAAGGGTAAAAGGCGATTTAGAGAGAAAGGGTTTGGCCTAGCGGTAAGGCGTTAGGCTGGTAAGCAGAAGGACCTCGGTTCGAATCCGCTTTGGCTCTCCTTTCTCTTCAAAAATTGTGGTCTGTGGACACTGTCTTGTTTGTGACTTTGTCCCTCACAATTGAATGAAACATTAAAATTGCTCTCATCGCTGCCCATCTTAATGCAGAAGTCATTCTGGTGGTGACGATGTAGCGATAGGTATATAATCTCCCTCTTCCCCCACCTCCATACCCTTCCCCCTTCTCCCCTCCCTAATAAACCTTGTGGCTTCTGTGGACGTTAAGCACCATGTTTACCTAATTTTTGTGTGTGCTCTTACACGTTGTGAAACACACGAACTGATAGCTGTTACTGGAATGCCAAAGAATGAAGACGCTTTGCATCGTGGATTCAGGTTAACAAAAAACAAAAACAAAAATTAACAAAATTATAATAATAAATAATTCTTATAAAGCGCTGTTCTATAACCAGAGTTAAACTCACTGCGCTGTACAAACATCTTATCACAAAAACCACATTAACATACATTTCAGCAAACAAAACCTTAATTATTGTAGCTTTAATTACCATTATCGCCTATCGAACAGTAACACACACACACACACACACACACACAACACACACACACACACACACACACACACACCACAACACACAAACACACACACACCCACACACCACACACACACACACACACACACACACACACACACACACACACACACACACACACCACACACACACACACACACACACACACACACACCACACACACACACACACACACACACACACACACACACACACACCACACACACACACACACCCACACACACACACACACACACACACACACACACACACACACACACACACACACACACACACACACACACACACACACACACACACACACACACACACACACACACACACACACACACACACACACACACACACCACACAACAGCCACACACACCCACACCGCACACACACACACATACACACACACACATAAACCACAACAATGACATGCGCACACCAGTCTCCGCTCGTCCACTCATACAACAATTAACAAAATATTAATGATCTCAAACAACGACACCAGTTTGAATCTGTCTTTTCATCCACCCACAGGTTAACAGATCTCAAGGTTTATGCTATGGATTGGTTGAGTGGATTGTAACGTCCATGACAGTCAACTGGATAGGGTCAGCTCAGGAAGAACCACATATTAAAAATGATTTTGCGCCATTTAAACACCCAAGTCACCAAACCACGTGTTTGTCTAATTCCGTTAAGAACAGCATCTATTGGCATCTATCAGTGCACAAAAACACATGTTTTGGTACCTGTTCATATTGCATAGGCACTCACCACAGGAGCCTGGGAGCCGGTTTGGCCTAGCGGTAAGGCGTTAGGTTGGTAAGCGGAAGGACCTCGGTTCGATACCGCTTCGGCTCTCCTTTCTCTTCAAAAAGGTTGTGGTTTGTGGACACTGTCCTGTGACTTTGTCCATCACTTCCTACTGAAACATTAAAATGGCTTTCATCGCTGCCCATCTTAATGCAGGAATCATTCTGGTGGTGAGTGTAGCGATAGGTATATAATCTCCCTCCTCCCCCCACCTTCATACCCCCTTCCCCACCTTCTC
>JABMCL010001027.1:137500-140000 GCA_018857735.1 Alviniconcha marisindica | reverse complement strand
CTGCCGAGTTTCATGTGCTTTTGAATGAGTTCCAAAAATGTTTGTCCCTGAGTTATCTGAGCTACAATAGCGGCAATAATATAATTATTATAGCTTAGCAACAACAGTGTGAATGAGACTTTCCATGACATCGGACAAACAACAAAACCCAATAATAATCGGGACACCCATCCCCTCTCAACAACAAAAAACAAAAACAAAAAACAAAAATCATAAGAAAGGGTGGCAAAGAGAACGAAAAACAGGTTAAACTTAATCCTTCATCCTGAGCAAGAAGTTGTCACCAGGGAGCAAAAAGGACCCGCCAGCTCCAGCTCTTCAACTCGTTCCTTAATTTGTGGCAACCAAGCAGAAACTCCGATGCGAAACGACGGCGCCAGAACAAGCGGAAACCTTTAGAGAGCGGTGCATTGATTGGCTCACCAGTAAGATAACTAGAGAGAGAGAGAGGGGGGAGGGGGGAAGGAGAGAGAGAGAGAGAGAGAGAGAGAGAGAGAGAGAGAGAGAGAGAGAGAGAGAGAGAGAGAGAGAGAGAGAGAGAGAGAGAGAGAGAGAGAGAGAGAGAGAGTGCTGTGTGTGCTATTCCGATGTCCATTGTGAAATCCCAAGCGACAAACGTCCAACCTCACAACTCGGTGTCTTTGTCTGGTAGCGATGGCAACGTTGGCCATACGGGAACTGGTTCAGTAACCGGCAGCGGTGCAGTACAGATGGACGATAGGACGATATCGTACTTCGGACGATAGCCTCTGGCCAGAAAACAGAAGACATTTTCGCCGCTAAACACTTCACAACCTCTGTAAATGTTGCGTAATTATTTCCTCACACTTCATTAATCCCCAGCGTTAATTTCGGTCGCTTAAAGCCGCCGCACGAGCAGCCTTATACTCATGCGTGCGCAATATATTCGTGTGTCCAAACAATGGTATATGGCTGCACGTGCTTGCAATGGTTAACGTGCGCACACGTGTTGATGAACGTGACCCCACACGGGGGCTGTACAAACACCGTAAGAGAGTCCGCACTGAAACTTGACCCTGGGAGTAAACGATCCCTTGCCGCACCGTGGGATCGAACCCCAGTCAGTTTTGCTTTTCGGTCCGACGCTCTATCTATTACCCGCTAAACACAGTTTGTTTGTTTTTAAAGCGAAAACATATTCGGGCCAAGGCCTTCCGTTTACCTGTATGCAATAAATTGAAAGAGGATCGGAGAAAATACCCAGACTTATAAGAACCCCTCGCGCCACATTCTTGTAGCGGGCTAAACACATTGGATATGTTGTTGTTGCATTCAAACAACATCGATTGTCCCCATGTGCTCCATTCTGCTTATTGCAGCTGATATGCACCTTGATCCTAATGCTGAAAAAAGAAACAAAAAACATGCGGCAATGACTGGTTTTGATACAGCTAAAACTGTACGGAACACAAGCAGATCGAGGTTTTGATGAATCTTTGACCGAGTTCCTACTTGACGAAAAACCTGAATCCTCTAATCTGTATGATCTTGTCAGACTTTAAACCAATTATCTCCCTTCTTTCTGGCGAGATTCTGTCCCGGAAATGACTCTAGATTAAAGTGCATTATGGATCTGAGAGCCAATTTTTTGTTTATCCAAGTCTATAATAAAACTGATCAGTTATTATCAAGCACTGTTGTCTAACAGATCGAGTTACACTAAATGCGCTGTATGTTTATTTCGTCTCGAATAAATTTTTGTTTAAACCAACAAGTAGTGCGAAAACATTTGCATGCACTTTAGCAAACGTGCAGAAGCATCAAGTAACCTTTCGTGCCGTAAAAACTCCGCTTAAATAAGCAAATATAATTTAATGTCGGAGGGGTGGGGGTGGAGGGTGTGGGTGGGGGGTGGGGTGATGACAACTTTGTGTATATTAATACATTAATATTGTGTACGGTTTTGATGTCAGTTTTTATTTGATTGTGAAATGTACGTCCCTATGGCTCACGCGAGAACGGACGCTCTAAGATTCCATTACTATTATTTATTACATGCACACACATATAGTGACAAAACAGCGTCTTACAAACATACACATCGGCTCGTCTTTGCCTCCCACCCTCTCCGCACACCAGGACATGCTAACAAGAAACGCACTCACTCACTCACTCACTCACACACACACACACACACACACACACACACACACACACCACACACACACACACACACACACACACACACACACACACACACACACACACACACACACACACACACACACACACACACACACACACACACACACACACACACACACACACACACACACACACACCACACACACACACACCACACACACACACACACACACACACACATACACCCCACGCACACACACACAACACACACACACACTACCACATACCCCCTCCTCACAACACCCTCCCACACACCAGACACACAAACACATCAACACACACACACGCACACACACACACACACAGCACACACACACACACACACACACACACA
>JABMCL010001027.1:115000-132500 GCA_018857735.1 Alviniconcha marisindica | reverse complement strand
TAAGAATTTTCATTTGTGGTAAATGCAAAAGACGAGGATGAAGGAAAACAAGGAAAAAAAAAGAAAAGAAAAAAAAAAAAAGGAAAAAGAACAGCAATAAAAACTATGGCCAGCGAATGCTAGGTTACCAAATTGCAAAGAGTAAAAATAGTTCTGATTAAGATTAATATTAGCTACATTTTTTTGCATTTCAAAAAATGAAGAAGATATTTCTAGAACAGTAACTTACTAATCTCACTTCATACGAGAGCAGATAACAGAAAGGGAGTATTATTAAGAAACAAATGTTTCGAATGCTCTATTTTGTTGTTGTATTTGGTGGTTGTTGATCTTCCATGCAGCTTTTTTCGTTTTTGATAGATTCTGTGTACACGAATGGCAAAGCCTAAAGAGAGGTAGGTGACTGAATTCGAGAATGGCACAGATCTTGGACTCCGAGACCAAATGAGAAGAGAATCGTTGCCACGTGACAACTACCCGCATCTATGCCGGTATGTCCGTGTTATCTCACCTGTCCTGCACATGCCACGCACACACGCACATGTACACACATGCCTACGCGTACGCACACGTGGACCTGTATACAAAAACACGTAGACAAAACGCACGCAGAATAAATCTCTTTCTCTCTGTCTCTGTCTCTCTGTCTCTGTCTCTCTCTCTGTCTCTCTGTCTCTGTCTCTGTCTCTGTCTGTCTGTCTGTCTGTTCTGTCTGCTCTCTCTCTCTCTCACACACACACACACACACACACACGCATGCACACACACACACACATACACGCATGCACACACACACACACACACACACACACACACACACACACACACACACACACACACACACACACACACACACACTCACATGCACGCACGCACACACATACACACACGCACGCGCGCACGCACACATACGCACACATACGCACACACGCACACTCACAAACACACACGCACGCACGCACACAGACACACACGCGCGCGCGCGCGCCTCATGTCAGTGAAAACAGTCTGCACATAAGCTTGGCTCTGGCAAACATCTGTGAAAAGTTCAGGAACACTAGAGGTTAATCTGACTGTGTAGCGAGACCTCGCTGCAGCTGGCTTTCATGGTGGAAGAGACAAAAATATGCCATGCGAGAAACTCCCCAAACAATCAAGCCTATGATACATAACATGTAAAAAAAAACCCACAAAAATGCAAACAGGAACATGCTACTCATAGCCTTATTCTTTTGCTTTTTGCTATTTGCTTCCTTTGCGCTGACATCTTTCAAAACCCATGCTGGTGTTTTCATTTATAAATCTGACTTCATGGCATTTAACCCATGACAACAGTGATAAAAAACCATCGTGAACGTTCTGAGGGTCTGTTTAGTTAGTTATTGGATTTTATTGTCCTGTCAACAGAAAAGGCTCGCCTCATGACGAATCACACAGTCAAGGTCGTTTTACACCTGTTGAAAACACAAGTCATTAAACCACAAGAAAAGAAAAGAAGAGAGAGAGAGAGAGAGAGAGAGAGAGAGAGAGAAGAGAGAGAGAGAGAGAGAGAGAGACTCGAACCTGAAAACTTTTATACTCAAACTTGTGATTCAAACAAATCAGAGAGAGAGAGAGAGAGAGAGAGAGAGAGAGAGAGAGAGAGAGAGAGAGAGAGAGAGAGAGAGAGAGAGAGAGAGAGAGAGAGAGAGAGAGAGAGAGAGAGAGATCACAGTTCTGAACTTTTCTGCGTCCATAGTACCCGACTGCGGAGTCTAAGTGTCTAACGGAAGAAGGCGAACAATCACCTTGAAGAAACGTTCACGACTTCCAGCGAGGTTACTGCAACACCCAGTCCATACGGAAGGCGTGTGTTTCAAGTTATCGACACAAACCTTAAACCCCTGACGCCGGTGCCACCGCAGGCACCCGTACGTGAGGTCCCGAACAGCCGCTGGAAAAGACCTCAGCGTCTTGGCCATCCACAATCCTCCGCCCCGGAGTCCCAGTCACATAGACGCGGAGAGAGAAGGGAGAAGAAAAAACAGAGAAAGAATTCGAAGAGGCATCTCAGCACGCAAAAGCTGTAATTTGGATATTGCTATTTTAACACGCAACGATCAATATTAATTCGCCATCTTCGCTCAAGTTCCCTGGTCCTGAGGGGCCGTCGCAGAAACGTGGATGCTGGATAGAGCGCAGGAACAGTGCGTATCGCACGTGCTTCCACAGAATGGTTGTGTGTTGGGGCTTGGGAAATCCGAGACTGTAGATTCCGGTCTCTATACTTCTGGGCACGGTTCCGAAGAAACGCTTGTCGATATTCGTCCTGTCGGCTTCCATTCTTCTCGCTTGTTTTTCTTCCTCCTCTTCTTCTTCTTCTGCTTTTGAATCGCATTTTACATCTTTCGGGTTTCGTCTTTTTGTTTGGAAACTTCTGCTGGCGTTGGAAGCGGTGGGCTTGATGAAACTACTGTCCAGTTTCATCTCAGTTTGATTCGCGTGCAGAGAGTGCATTAGAGAAAATATGGATTTGTACCGTTTTTCGGTGTATTATTTTACAGATGAACAGAAGAAGCACAGTTTGTTGCAAACAATTAAAAATCAGCCAGAGTACAAAACCGTGGTATTAAAAGATGAGCTTTTAAATACAGACTGTCAAAATGGTGTTTACGATTACGGGGCTTTGAAATCATAGGAGTAGAAGGATCATTTGAATGATCAAGTTGTTACCAAGATTACAGTCTTTACAACGTTGTACTGGGTTCTCTATTGTTATCTATTCCTTCCTCTTCCTCCCCTGGTTGTCACTGTTCTCACGAACTGCCATGGTTCTGTCCGAGTTCTCGCAGACTGCCATTGTGCACCACGACTTGGAATCTCCAATATAATGATAATAATAATAATATTAATGTACACTTAGAGCGCCTAACCCGCACAGGCCATAAGCGCTTACACGTTCTCTACAAATACATATTTGTCAAAATTCAATGCATACAACATGAACATAGAGCTCGATGCGCTGTACACAATTCAGTTATAAACTATATCCATTTTGAAACACCTCACGTGGAAAACAACTAGACCAATTATAGCAATCCAAATCACAAGAAGCTAAACAAGCAAGATATACAGTACACACATTCACACGCAGCTGCACACGCACGCACGCACGCACACCCCCACCTCCCCCACCCCCAGCGTACATCAAAGTGAAATAATATAAGCACAAGTCGGAAGGCGAGGGGTAGGAGGGGGAGCGGGGGGGGGGGTTAGGGGGGGGGACAGGGGTAGAGAATTTGCTGGTAGGAGTAGGTTTTAAACAGATGGGTTGTCAGAGCGATTTTAAAAGCGTGGTTGACTGAAAGTGTCCAATCTTACGAGGCAGGATCGAACTCAGACATAAAGAACAGTACAGGAAAGCGAACAACTCCGGTGCAATTTTTTTTTTTTGAAAATTAATCTTGTTCCATGCTTGATCATATATATATATATATATATATATATATATATATATATATATATATATATATATATATATATATATATATATATATATATATATCAGTTCTGCCATTGTGCTTTACATTGGGTGTGAAAAGCACATTTACACACAGCTTAACACAGGTGTTGTGTGTGAATTTTTCATTCGTCACAAAGGAGAAAAATCGTTATTTTTCTATCAGCAAAATTCATCGACATTCTGTATTCTTTCTTGCTGCGTTTCAAAATTCATTGCCCCTGAGGAATCTCCCCACAATAATTCAATATACGTTCGACAGGAAAACCAAGCTGTGATAAAATCATACTCATAATTTATATATGCACCCAAAAACCTTGACCCAGCCGAACCGTAGTTTGTGCAGAAGATGTATGGCAAAGGCCTCGTGGGAAAATCCCTTGAAAAAAGAAAAAGGACATAAAAGTTTATTTGCATCTTGATATCAACTTCTTTTCTCTTCGCCGGGTTTTATGAGCACTTTTCTGGAGAGAAAAAAGCAATCCCGAAAAAATTGGTTCTGGTTCGTAAACAGGATCCAAACACTTAAGGGGTTAAAGCGAAGGATTATTTAATATGACAACACACAACTTGCGAATTTTGGGGGCGGGCCCCTTTTTCAAGTGAAAAAACAACACTTCATAGTTGAACAGTGAAAAATGAATGCTGTTGGTTGTGGCGTGTTGGTGTCTTTCCATGGAAAGCTATTATTATATGTTATGGGCAGGGCCTACCGGCACTTTCTAGCATCCTGGTCCATTCACTATCGCTTGTTTTCCAAATCCTCTCCCTGCTTTATAACTGCATTAGTTTTGGCTAATGCAGTTTTCCGTGTGGCCCCGCGGGATAAGATGGGTCATCTTCGTCATAGTCACAAGCGATTTAAACAGGTCCCTGTGGTGAATGCCTATGGAACACACACAGGTACCAGAACACGTGTTACGACATGCATTGGTAGATAGTGTTAATATTTGACGTTGTAACAATGAATTAGACAAATTTGTGATTTACTGACTTGTGTTTTGAATTGGTGTAAAAAGATGTGTGTGTGTGTGTGTGTGTGTGTGTGTGTGTGTGTGTGTGTGTGTGTGTGTGTGTGTGTGTGTGTGTGTGTGTGTGTGTGTGTGTGTGTGTGTGTGTGTGTGTGTGTGTGTGTGTGTGTGTGGTGTGTGTGTGGTGTGTGTGTGTGTGTGTGTGTGTGGTGGGTGGGTGGGGTGTGTGTGTGTGTGTGTGGGGTGGTGGGGGTGGGTGTGGTGGGGGGGGGGGGGGGGTGGGGGTGGGGGGGGGTGCGCTTAGAATAGCCTCTAGGGACAAGATTTTGCGCTTTAAAAATACTTTTATTATTATTATTATTAAAATTATTATTATTAATTTTGAATGTGTGATTCGTCCTGAGTTGATCCTATGCGGTTGATGGGACATTTAAATTTTTGTATGGTGTACACAGAACGCGCCGAGACGGCAGCAGTTTCACGTGGCACTAGCCACGTAAAAACCAAACAGCGCTGTAAGTACACCACTTCAGTGGATATTCAAAACACGCTATAAAAAGCGACAGTCACTGATTTAGAATGACAAGCGACAAAGGGCAGAGTCTGCTCGAGAACGGAGAACAGCGCTACATAAAAGCGATCATCACCATCATCATGCACGTGAGCCGGTTTGGCCTAGCGGTAAGGCGTTAGGCTGGTAAGCGGAAGGTCCGCGGTTCGATACCGCTTCGGCTCTCCCTTATCTTCAAAAAGGTTGTGGTTTGTGGACACTGTCTTGTGACTTTGTCCATCACTTCCTACTGAAACATTAAAATGGCTCTCATCGTTGCCCATCTTAATGCAGAAGTCATTCTGGTGGTGACAGTGTAGCGATAGGTATATAATCTCCCTCTCCCCCCACCTCCATACCCCTTCCCCCCTTCTCCCCGTCCCTAATAAGCCTTATGGTTTCTGTGGACGTTAAGCACCATGTTTACTTTATCATCATTCTGCCGACAAGCTGTTTCAGGTCGTTGCCTAGAGGGAACTCAGGCCATGCTGATTAATCCCTCAGCAGAAATTCTAAAGAATGTGGCCATGAAAGCATTGGCTTTTTCCTCCGTTGCCTTACTGTTTTGTTCTCATAGAGGCCAGAGAGTGACATTTCACGGCGCGGCCATTAAGGACTTTGTTCGACGACATGTCTTAACATTACATCTGTGACTATCTCAAGGAGATCATATTTGTTCGGAAAGATGTACATTTTTTGGGATAACCTTTTGGATCTGTTTTGTTGTTACCTATTCCTCCCCCCCCCCCCTTTCTTAAAATTGCTGATGTACTAGTTTCAGCATGTATATATTAAAAATAAATTGTTGTGCTATGATACAATGTATTTCGACCTGATAGAGCCGTCATGGGTGATTGGGCGTAAAAAAGGGAAGTTCCTTCCTTATTACGTTCCTTGAACGTGTCTGTAGGCTGCTCTGCATCCAGAGCACAGAGCTTTTTAGACAGACACTAAGCCGACCATCCTACGGACAAAAGCAGTGGCGACAGAAAGGGGGTTGGGGATAGGGATGGGGGAGGGGGGAGATTGGAGAGGGCTGGGGGGGGGGGGGGGGGGAGGGAGCGAGAGGCAGAAGCTTACAGCTCGAACCAGGATTCGAACAAGCAAAAAAAAAGACAAAAAAAGACGAGGAAGTAAACATTTTCAAGAAGAAAGAAAGAAAGAAAGAAGAAGAAGAAGAAGAAGAACCGTTAACCTCTCAACCCCTGTCTGTGTTCTCACCACCCGGCCACGCCGTGTCCCCGCCCCCTCTCAACGCGTCTCAACTCGGGGTCGGGAGGAGGGGTATGGAGGAGGGGTCGGGAGGAGGGGTAGGGAGGAGGGGTATGGAGGAGGGGTCGGGAGGAGGGGTATGGAGAGGTCGGGAGGAGGGTATGGAGGAGGGTAGGGAGGAGGGGTAGGGAGGAGGGTATGGAGGAGGGGTGGGAGGAGGGGTGGGAGGAGGGGTAGGGAGAGGGGGTTGAAGGAGGTCGGAGGAGGGAAGCAGGAGGAGGGGGGGAAAAAGGGATGACCCGAGGGGGATGCCGGAGGGAGTCTAAACTGGAGGTGGGGAGGGAGGAGGAGGGGAGGAGGGGAGGAGAGGGGATCGGAGGGGGGTAGGAGGAGGGTGGGGAAGGGTGGAGGAGGGTACTGGAGTAGGGGTATAGGAAGGGAGAGGAGGAGGGGTATGGAGAGGGGGGAGAGGGAGTGGAGGAGGGGTCGGGAGGAGGGGTATGGAGGAAGGGTATGGAGGAGGGGTCGGGAGGAGGGGTAGGGAGCAATGCGGAGAAGCTTGCACATACGTACCGAACCAGGATTCGAGCAAGTAAGAAGAAAAAAAGAAAAAAGAAAAAGAAACAACAACAACAACAAAGCCAGAAGAAGAAAGAAAAAAAAAAGGGAAAAAACAAACAAACCCCCCAGAAAAAAGCCCAGAAAAAAAGGGGGATTCGAACCGTCATCCTCTCGATCCTCCGGATGTTTCACCGTTTTCTCACCACTCCGGCCGAGATGTAGGAGGAAGAGGAGGAGGAAGAGGAGGAGGAGGAGGAGGAGACGGAGGATATACACCGACATCAGGCGTGAACGCCAGCTAGGAATCTCACGCAGCTCACACCCGCACTGTTGCCGCTCGGTGTGTAAGTAAGTAAGTAAACATGTTGCCTAACGTCCACAGAAACCATGAGGCTTATTAGGGAAGGGGAGAAGGGGGGAAGTGGGTATGGAGATGGGGGAAGAGGGAGATTATATACCTATCGCTATACTGTCACCACCAGAATGATTCCTGCATTAAGATGGGCAGCGATTTTAATGTTTCAGCAGGAAGTGATGGACAAAGTCACAAGCAGTGTCCACAAACCACAACCTTTCTGAAGAGAAAGGAGAGCCGAAGCGGTATCGAACCGAGGTCCTTCCGCTTACCAGCCTAACGCCTTACCGCTAGGCCAAACTGGCTCACCGAAGAGAAAGAGCGGTATCGAACCGAGGTCGTTCCGCTTACAAGCCTAACGCCTTACCGCTAGGCCAAACCGGCTCACACTCGGAGTGATGATGATGAAGTGATGCTTAATGTCCTCAGATGTCGGCTGACATATTAAGGACAAGTTGTGACCAATGCCGAAGCACGGTTCAATAAATCTTTACGTCCACGGAAGCCAGAAGGCTCGTTAGGACGGACAGCCCAGGACGGCCACCTCGACTCTCACACAGCTCCTGAACTATGTACACTCGGAGTGTATTCACCTTTCCATGAAATATACCCGTCCCGGAGACGCGAGGCTGCGGCAAGGCCAATGGAAGGACGAGAAAAGACCGCGGGTACCCGGCGAACCGACTGCATCAACATCGCTTCTTCCCTTCAGCCCAGCGGGGAAGCCGTGCACCCGGCCATCCAAACATATTCATAACCGGTGGTGGCGAGACGAATCAAACGCAAGACTGGCATAGTCTGTGGGTCAGACCCGGGGTAGGTCTGGGCCGCCTCACTGCTGTTGGAATCGCAGAGATTACTGACTAGGAGTCAAAAACCGCGCATGAGACTTTTTTGGAAAGGAGGTGGGGGGGGGGGGGGGGGGGGGGGGGGGGGGGGGGGACGGGGCGGTTAAAAATGATAGCTAGAATGCCGGTGAGAAGATATGTTTCTCTCACTGACATCACGAAGTTTGCCTTGGGGATGCATGTACAGGTAGCAAGGCAGAGCTGTTTTCGACGCATCTTTCAACGCTGTCTCCCAATGGAAGAAAGAGCATGGAACACAAACAAAAATCAAAACAAAAAAGGAACACAAAACATTACCACCACCACTACCTACAACAAACATAGAAAACAAACAACAGCAACAAAACTACCCCGAACGAAATTATGAAGAAGAAAAAAAGAAAAGAAAAAAGAATACGCCAACTTGGCGTAACGTCTGGGGGTGGTAGCGTGGTAGGGTGGCGGAGTGGTTAAGACGCATTTACTGGACTTGGGATTGAGAGGTAGCCGGTTCGAATCCCCTTTCTCAAGTGAAATCTGCAAAATCAATCCATACACAAATATAAAACCTAACGTACATACACAAAATCCAAACACACATTTTGGAAGAGTAATTCCTTCATGGTTTAAATAACAAACAAAAAACAGAAAAGAAGAAGAAGAAGAACAACAACAACAAAAACACAACAACAACAACAACAAAACAAACAAACACACCCCCAACACACACACAAAACAACAACAACAACAACAACCAAAAAACGGGTGAGGCTCGCCCTTGCTGATATCGCAAAGAACCCTTGTAGGCGGAGGAAAACAAAAACACAAAAAACACTGTTCATGCAGAATACACATTTCATCAACTCGAGGACTTTACTACTTAGGCTGAACCGGTAGCGCGAGTCTGTGGCGGTTGGCTTTGGCCTGAGAAAGCAAGTCAACTCTTCCCTCGGAACGTACAATCAATACAACAAGCGCAGCAGTTCCGCAAGAAAGTGATGGAGGCCAGGTTCACATGACGCTGGTGGAAGAAAAGACGCAAGACATAAGTCGATGTACCAATGACCGGAAGGAATTTTCCACCCCACGTCTGCGTAATACACTTTCGGTGTCGATTTTGGATTGTTCCAGTGTCACGAGCTTGTCTGTTTACTTGCTGGGGTCACGTTGCTTGCAGCCTTGTTGGTGAAAAGACATCTGTGTTATCCCTGGCAGCACGTGCCAGCCTGTCCCGCTGGTCACAGCAGGGAGGAGACCTCTTGCCTCATCTACACACTGTTCCGATCCCTACATCCAAGTAGCGCAGATTATGATGTAGGCTACTGGGAATTGGGGAGTGGAGCGCGAAGCCCTGCGTTAGGAAGAAAAAAGGGAAAGAAGACTGGGAGAAAAACATATTTCTGGGAGAAAAAAAATCATTTCCTGCCTTTCTTTTCTCGTAGAGGCCGCTCAGGGTGACGGAGCGCTGCGGATACAAATACGCAGGTCCGCTCTGCTGACAGCCTGGGGATACCAGGAGTGTCCCTGGCCCCCATGGCTTTGCGTGAAGTGACACTGTGCATGGTTGTGTGGTGTACACAGAACGCGCCGGGATGGCAGCAGTTTCACGTGGCACCAGCCATGCCAGCGCTGTAAATACACCGCTTCTGTGGATATTAAAAACAAACAAACAAACAACAACAACAGCAGCAACAACAAACAAACAAAACAACAACAACAACAACAACAACAACAACAACAACAAAAAACGAGCTATAAAAAGCTATAGAATCACATGCGAGCGCAGTGAATCCGCTCGGAAGCGGCGAAAAGCGCTATGTAAAAGCTATCAACAAAGCCTGGAGTATACTACAACACTTTATTGTCCTTGTTGGGAAATTCATTCCTCAGAAGTAAACACAAGACATAAAACTTCCTACATGTTGAAGATTATTATTTAGGATAGGCTATTGTGCAAATGACTGTGCACTTAATCGATCTCAGAAGCGATGTTTGACGATGTTTTTAACTCCGTTTTATTTGATTCATATACTCTTACCTTTGTAATGTTGAATTGTCTAATTATTTTCGTTTTTTTGTATGGATGGAATTTGAGTGACCCATAGGGTAAATTTTTATTTTATGCATTTATAATCAATGACCAAGTTCTTTTGTATTTGTATATCGCAAATTATGCAAACAAGCGCACGCACTGAGCTTCCTTGAAAGGTAGGTCAGAAAATTCAGTATAGCTTCATATGCTTCCTCTGTTGCCAGGAATTTTGTCTTTACCGTTTTTGTTTCCGCTTATCTAGGCTATTTTAACTTCAATTTCAAGGTCATCCTTCGTGCAGTCAACCAGATCTTTACTTGTAAGTAAATTTGGATTTTGCCCCATCTTTAAAAAATTAAAACACAACCCAAAACGCATATCATCAAACCAAAATTAAAATTAAAGTCTGATTCACGCTCATAACACTTAAAAACCGCAGTTATCCATCTACTTGTTCTGACACTCATCCTCCTATGAAAAGGACAGGGTGGGGGGGGGGGGGGGGGGGGGATAAGTTTAAATGAACCAGGAAACGCACAAATTAGACGGGGCAGAATTCTGGCAGCAGACAAGGCAAGCTGAGATATACTTTGATCTACTCCAGGGTTAAAGCGAGAACCTTTCATAGCTGGGTCTGCATGCCCCTCATTGGGAGAAGAAGAAGAAGAAGGAGAAGAAGAAGAAAAGCAGCAGCCGGAAGAAAAAGGAGAGAGAGAGAGAGAGAGAGAGAGAGAGAGAGAGAGAGGGAAAAAATTGGCTAATGTCTCAGGCCGGTCCTGGTGTGCATGTCAAGAACGCTCATTTGCTGAGAGGAGATACATCTTCAGGTTTTTCTTGAATGACCCCATTTAGATAGCTTTCTTTCGGAGGAAGAGGCAGATTGTTCGTCAGGTTATCTGCTGCACACGAGAAAGCTATGCTGATACCGAAAGGCTTAATAACGTTAATAAATAAGGACTGTAAAACGGTTTCTTCCCCCATCAGTTGAAGTCCAAAAACAATTTCGGAATGTTGATATTGAATGGTCAAATCAATAAGTTTGAGGAAGATCGCCTTTGCTTTGCACTGGGGCTGCCTTGGACATTTTCTTGTTGTCTGTCTGTATGCTTGGCAAACAGCCTGCTGTCTGTATTTTTGAAAACAGCCTGCTGTCTGTAATTTTTGCAACTCGCCTGCTGTCTTTCTGCATGCTTAGCAAACACCTTGCTGTCTGTATTCTTTGCAACCCCTCTGCTGTCTGTCTCTATTCTTTGCAAACAGCCATCTGTCTGTCTCTATTCTTTGCAACCCGCCTGCTGTCTGTCTCTATTCTTTGCAACCCGCCTGCTGTCTGTCTCTATTCTTTGCAAACAGCCATCTGTCTGTCTCTATTCTTTGCAACCCGCCTGCTGTCTGTCTCTATTCTTTGCAATCCGCCTGCTATCTGTCTCTATTCTTTGCAACCCGCTCTGCTGTCTTTTTTTGCAACCCGCCTGCTGTCTGTCTCTGTTCTTTGCAACCCGCCTGCTGTCTGTCTCTGTTCTTTGCAACCCGCCTGCTGTCTGTCTCTATTCTTTGCAAACAGCCTGCTGTCTGTCTCTATTCTTTGCAACCCGCCTGCTGTCTGTCCGTATTCTTTGCAAACAGCCTACTGACTGCATACTTAGCAAACAGTCTACTGACAGCATACTTAGCAAACACCTTGCTGTCTGTATTCTTTGCAAACAGCCTGCTGTCTCTGTTCTCTGCTCTGCAAACAGCTGTCTGCCTGTGTGCTTGACCATAATATAATGGAAGCTGTTGTTTTTAAGGCATCGTGTCATAAACTTTCATATCATCAAACTCCCACCTTCGAGAGCCGGTTTGGCCTAGCGGTAAGGCGGTAGGCTGGTAAGCGGAAGGACCTCGGTTCGATACCGCTTCGGCTCTCCTTTCTCTTCAAAAGTTGTGGTCTGTGGACACGGTCTTGTGACTTTGTCCCTCACAATATTATTAATGAAACATTAAAATGGCTCTCATCGCTGCCCAACTTAATGCAGGTCATTCTGGTGGTGACAGTGTAGTGATAGGTATATACTCTCCCTCTTCCCCTACCTCCATACCCTCTTCCACCCATTCTACCCGTCCCTAATAAGCCTTATGGTTTCTGTGGACGTTAAACACCATGTTTACTTACTTAATCCCCCCTTGCTGTCAGACCTTCTTCACCTGCAGACCTCTACCCGGAAGATACGCTCTGTTGCATACAACCGAGGTTTCAGAATACCACCTTTCGTGCTACGTTCAGAAGAGAGAGAGAGAGAGAGAGAGAGAGAGAGAGAGAGAGAGAGAGAGAGAGAGAGAGAGAGAGAGAGAGAGAGAGAGAGAGAGAGTACGTTTTTTTGAAATATTCGATATGAATGCCTTAAAAATGGACCTCCCCCCATTGAAAAGGGCTATGGCCTTATATCAATAAAATCAGTGTCAGTGTCAGTGTCAGTGCTACGTTCAGTGGTCAGCACACCTTCTTTCACTTGGCTCCAAGTACCTGGACATTTTTTCTCTCAGCAGACTCCATCCAACCACCTTCATGTTTCTGTCCGTCATTCTACCTCTGTCAGTTCTTTCAAATCTTCCTTCAAAAACCCGTTATCTTTTAAGATACCTTTTTTTTCTCCAGTCCCATTGCCAAGAGACCGCGCGCGCGCGCGTGCGCGCGCGCGTGTGTGTGTGTGTGTGTGTGTGTGTGTGTGTGTGTGTGTGTGTGTGTGTGTGTGTGTGTGTGTGTGTGTGTGCGTCAATGTGTGTGTGTGTGCGTGCGTGCGTGCGTGCGATTCGTGCTGTGTATGCGTGTGCGTGTGTGTGCACCCGCGCGCGTGTGTGTGCGTGCGTGTGCATGCGTGCGAGGGTGTGTGTGTGCGTGAGGGTGTGTGCGTGCGGGGGGGAGGGGGGGTGCGTGCGTGTATGTGTGTGTGTTTGTGCGTGCGTGCGTGCGTGTATGCGTGTGCGTGTGTGTGCACGCGCGCGCGTGTGTGTGCGTGCGTGTGCATGCGTGCGAGGGTGTGTGTGTGCGTGCGGGGGTTTGCGTGCGTGTATTGTGTGTGTGTGTGTGTTTGTGTGTTTGTGTGTGTGTGTGTGTGTTTGTGTGTGTGTTTGTTTGTTGTCAAGCTATATGTATGTTCAAAAGAACTTGTAAGCACTTAGGGCCATTACAGATTAGGCACGCTGAGTGCCCATTCTTCTTCTTGTTATTATCATGATAAGCTGACGATGACAAGCTAATCAGACTGGTGAACTTGAGAGAGAAAGGAAGCAGTCTTTTGCACTAAAGAGTCTATCAGACACTGATAGACTCCATCTCACCGGCCCCAACCTCCATCTCGTAAGTGTGGTTCTTCTGCTGATGACGTCACATCCGTTACGGATTGAAACGCACTGAAAGCCACAGACACAGTGCACCATTTACGCCAAAGTAGACAAAGAGGTTAAACCTACTTTTTTTTCTTCTTCTCTTTTTTTCTTTTTCTTTTCTTTTTTTCTTCCTGTGTGACGTGCAGTTTGAAGTTATATACCACAACACATTGGGGCGGCGCGGTTAAGCTCGTAGAGCTCTTAATTACATTACGTCTGGGAGCTTGATCCAATCTCACTGACTCCACCATTTTCGCAACTTCCGACCAAGAAAAAGAAGAAAAAAAGAGAGAGAGAGAGAGAGAGAGAGAAGAGAGAGAGAGAGAGAGAGAGAGAGAGAGAGAGAGAGAGAGAGACAGTGCAAGCCGCTCCGATTGGCTAATGCAGAGGAAGCGACGCAGACGGGCGCTGAGATTGGCTGAGGCATGCGTTTTAAACGGATTAAACTAGTGCACGTTTAACCCTTTCTCTGTCCTTGACATAGTAAGGTGTTCTTGACGAAGTGTTTTATGTCTGCCTGTGGGACATCTAATAGTGTTTTCTGTCGGTCTGTGAGACATCTCATAGCGTGTCTGCCTGTGAGACATCTTACAGTGTATTTTGTCTGCCTGTAAGACATATTATAGTGTTTTCTGTCTGCCTGTAAGACATCTTATAGTGTTTTCTCTCTGCCTGTAAGACATTTTATAGTGTTTTATGTCTGCCTGTGAGACAGCTTATAGCGTGTTCAGTCTGCCTTTGAGACATAGTGTTTTCTGTCTGCCTGTGAGACGTCTTATAGTGTTTTCTGCCTGCCTGTGAAACATCTTATTGGTACGTCCTACTCGAATTCTAACCTTTGGTCCAAACTCTGGAGAAGCAAAATGGAAGAAAATGAACATTTCTGGTTGGCTAAATCCCTCTGAGAAACTCTTATCTGAAGGAACTGCGTCAGCAGCCCAATTTCCTTCGCAGGGAAAGGGTTAAACCCGCGGTCAATGGGTCGGATGACACGTGAGGAAAAGATCAGAAACGGTGCCACGTGACGCTTTCGGGTGCTGAAATACGTTATTACTCTCACGGGTAGGACAGACGGAAGAAGACCCCTTAATGGGTGAACACCCCAGGTATTCACAACCTTCCTGCTCGCTCTTTCGTCTGTAACAGGAGGCTGACATAACTCTCAAAGTCTGAAAGCACGGGCGCGATTTCTGGTTTGAAAAACATGTCAGAAGGTATGCAGAATAGGTCTAGATGTATGACGAACAGGAGTGGAGTAAGCTTGGCAGTCCACAGTTCTCTCTCTCTCTCTCTCTCTCTCTCTCTCTCTCTCTCTCTCTCTCTCTCTCTCTCTCTCTCTCTCTCTTCCTCTCTCTCTCTCTCTCTCTCTCTCTTATTCTTCATATATATATATATATATATAAGAGAGAGAGAGAGAGAGAGAGAGAGAAGCCACACCATAACCCGAAAAACAACAAAAAGCAAACGAGAAACAGCAGAGCCCAACCTTGAATTGTAAAAAGATGAGAGAGAGAGAGAGAGAGAGAGAAGAGAAGAAGAGAGAGAGAGAGAGAGAGAGAGAGAAACACACACACACACAACACACACACACACACACACACAACACCACACACCACACACCAACACACACACACACCACACACTACCACTTCACGCACGCACGCACGCACCCGCAACGCACAACACACACACACACACACACACATTTTATACCTATCGCTACACTGTCACCGCCAGAATGATTCCTGCATTAAGATGGGCACCGATGAGAGCCGTTTTAATGTTTCATTAATTGTGAGGGACAAAATCACAAAGACAGCGTCCACAGACCACAACTTTTGAAGAGAAGGTAGGCCGAAGCGGAATCGAGTCGAGGCCCTTCTGCTTACCAGCCTAACGCCTAACCGCTAGGCCAAACCGGCTCACAAACTCGTTCCTTCGTCCTATTCGCTCTGGTATGACTGTCATGGTTGACTGGGCGTCCCCGTTCGTCCTAGGTCTTACAAGGTAATGACAATTGCTATCAACGTTGCCGTTTCTTCTTCTTTTTTAAACTGAGAGAGAAGCTTGATTCAGACGTAAAGCCGCAACAACAGTAAACAACAAACGACAAGAGCAAGAAAAATAGCTTTCCAAGCATATAAACGCTCAAAGCAGTCATAGTCCAGGCCCTACGACGCGAAATCGCTAGCTTAAATATCGGCTGTTTAGGCCCGAGTTTCGGCACGGACTTCGGTGTCGTCTCAGTCCATGATTACCATTCTGGGGCCATTGTCCCAGAATCGCCTTGAGATTTAAGCCGGCCTACGGCTTTAGGCCCGATTCATAGTTACGGCCCTGCTGGTGTCTGGCACACAACGGCGACAGTCAGCCACAATAGCCGCTCCGTCAATCAATGCACGAACGTGCGGCACAGCAGGCTACGTGACATCTGCTGGTGACATGCTACGTCATGCTGTAGTCATAAGGCTGTGCTCGAGAGTGGATCATAGGCTTCAGAAAACATGTCTATGTCCAGTGCTGAGTCTCAATGCCGACGGTGGAGTCCCGCTCTGTATGCGGTCTTTTTCGCACTGCCCCTTGTTTGCCAGACATCGTGAACATGTTTTGGAGACAATCTACTCCGCTCACCGTTTGTAGGTTTTGGCTCACTGCTTCTGCTTAGTCCTGATATCTGTCTATCTATCTATTTATTTATCTATTTATTTATCTATCTATCTATCTATCTATCTATCTATCTATCTATCTATCTATCTATGTATGCGTGTGTGTGTGTGTGTGTGTGTGTGTGTTGTGTGTGAGAGAGAGAGAGAGAGAGAGAGAGAGAGAGAGAGAGAGAGAGAGAGAGAGAGAGAGAGAGAGAGAGAGAGAGAGAGAGAGAGAGAGAGAGAGAGAGAGTTAACACGCCCCTGTGGACGAAACAGTCACATCACAAGTCAGTACACATTTCAAAACTCTTCTAAAACTATGCTCAACAGTTCAGTCCAAACGCAAGCTCATTTGGGAGTAGCTGAACCTAAACTACTGCCCATGAAGTCAACAGAAATGTTGCAGCGAGCTTACGCTCTGACTATGAACCATGAAACTATTAGGCGTTGTAACATTTATTTAGCGCACATGCTACTAGAACGTACGTCGCTTGCCTAATACCATTATTGCCGTTCTTTCCGCTCCCGGCCGTACACGAAGACCCCATTGACGAGACAGCAGAAAGTGATGAAGTGTGCTTGCACGACTCCAAGCCTCGTTTTTTGGCACCCTTCATCCAAACTCTGCCATCATTGGTTACGCCGCTGAAGGGGCACTTCTTATCTCCGCGCATCTGTTTACCGAAATCTCCCCGCCAATACGTCTCACGCTGTCGGCGCCATTCGTAACATTTACGCAGAGACTGAGTGCTAATTAAGACTATGCAAACAACGTAGCGTCGAAACACGCACATAAACATCGGGTGCGTCCATCCCTATTAATTAAAAAAAACACCAAAAAAACAAAAACAACAACAACAAAAATCGTCTCGCCTCAAACGTTTTCGGGTTTATTTGTGCTAGCATAAGCACTGTGAGTGGTTATTACAATAACGCGGCCTGATATAACTTGAGCTAATCCGTGTGGTTACAAACTTTCTGCCATAATTATGTCGATCTGATATAACCGCACTGGTTGACTGAGCGTAAAACACCAATTTGCTTACTTACTTCTGCCGTTTGAGCACCAACGAAACACTGCCATTCAGCTGACGGTTTACGGAGCCCTAGCTATGGCGTAACCAGTTACGGCAGTCACCGGAGGAAGGATGCCATAAACCAGTGCTGGGAGTTTGCTGCGGAAGCCACGTAGGTATGGTCGCCTTGTATCTGATAATAATTTAGCGCTGGCTTCATGCTCATCATAATCCGCGGAGCAGAGTCAATAGAAAAATGGATGAGCATCTTTCACAACCGCTGCTCACGTCTCGTGACGCATCGTCTGTGCCAGGCGAGCATCTCCGTGACTATTTCACGTTCCGCTGAGAAGCAGTGTGTAAAATAAGAACAAAAAATAATAATACATAAATATTCTATGGCGCCATTGCCCGCTGAGCCAGTTCAACACGCTTATTGACATTTTTTTTTTTTACATTT
>JABMCL010001027.1:92500-107500 GCA_018857735.1 Alviniconcha marisindica | reverse complement strand
GAAACCCAGACATGAAATGCAGCAATACATGGACCATGGAAACATCTCATGATTGCAAATCAAATACAAAGAGCATCAAAAACATAGTAGTAGTAGTAGTAGTAGTAGTAGTAGTAGTAGTAGTAGTGGTAGTAGTAGTAGTAGTAGTTGACCGCTTTTATTTAGCACTATTCTCTGCCCTCGCGTCTGATTCTGAATGAGTGAATGTATGCTTTTTTATAGAGCGTATTATTAATATCCACCGAAGGCGTGCACTGACAGCGCTATTTGTTTTTTTTGCATGGCTGGTGCCACATGAAACTGCTGCCGTCTCGACGCAAGTTCTGTGTACACCATGTGTACACCATTCAACCATGCACCAGTTTACAATGTCACTTCCTTCAAAGCCGCATAGGTAGGGTGACTGTGTGTTTAGCTGTAACCTGCCACCTGCACTTTTGGCAGAATGACCGGGATCTTTTACGTGCTGCTGCGGTAGCTCGGGGGTGGAACGGATATAGCAATAAGAGTCGACCCTGGAGAAGTTGACCCTGGAGAAGTTGACCCTGGAGAAGAAATTCTCCCGCGGGAAAAGCAGGCAAAGGATAACTCATCTAAACGAGACTCTGTGTTTAGTCACTAATGACATTCTTTAGTCGTTAGTCACGGTTGATTTGCGTGACAGAAAAAAGGGGGGTCAGAGCGTCCTTATAGGCACCTTTAAGCGTCAGTGAGAGTGCTTGCAATTAAAGTGAAACAGCTGCCCGAGCTCGCTTCCATTTACCATGGCTTCCATTCGCGCAGGATTTGATTTTTTTTATTGGTACCGGATATCAATGATTTCTCTGCCTTTTTTATCCACAGAGCGCGTGGGCTTGAACATATTAGACAAAACTGACACTTGAGTCACGATTCTTTTCGAAAAACACAAAGAAACTTGGATCGTTTCTAAAATAAAATAAAAACAAAAACAAAAATAATAATAATAAAATAATAATAAAAATCCGAAAGCAAGGATGACTGCTAGCGTTTCAAAACAGGATGCAAACACTTGAAAGGTTAAATGGAACGCTAATTTAATGTGACAGTATAAAACTGCAGCGAATTTTCGTGCTAATCCCCTTTTTGAAAAACAGTTATACGGTGAAAAATGAAAATGTACTTAACCCGTTTCAGTTTTGGTGTGTTCAGTGCCTCGAGCGTTTCGAAGAAATTTCGCACATGTTTTGTCTTGTCATATTAAATGAGTGTTCCTCATCGCACCAGTGTCGAATACCACGAGCGATATGACTCGAAACACAGAGAGAGAGAGAGAGAGAGAGAGAGAGAGAGAGAGAGAGAGAGAGAGAGAGAGAGAGAGAGAGAGAGAGAGAGATTTTATTTGATAAGGCCTTAGCCCCATTTGAAGGGGTGTAATAAACATTATAAGACAATACACAATACACACACAGTAATCAAGTTACTGACGTTGGAATGCTGCAATGTTGCAAATGAACAAGGCGGAAGCGAAACCGTGTGTAAAGGATAATATTATAATAACGTTCTTCAGTATTAGTTCATAATGTACATGCAAGTTCTTCACGATAGCAGGGTTTTCCTTCTGCTGAATGCTTTATACACAAACAAAGCAAGATTTTTTCAGGGCCCGTTCGTTTTGTGTAGCTAAGAGCCAGCCGAAATTTCCATGAGTTATTGAAATTATTTTGACTCTATAAACTCATATCTTTAATCATCAAATGCAGGACATGACAGCGTAGAACAAAATGGACTTCATTATCCTCAGCCGAAAGACACAATGGACGTTTCAGTTCATCCACGTTATGAAGTTTAAATCTTGATCTATGCGCTTTAATATATGACACCCCAAATCTAAATCTGGTCAGTGCATACCTTGTGTATCTTTTGTGAGAAGAGTGCGTGGGAAGAGGATCCCAGTCTTTTTAGAATGGTAACTCATTTGCACTACCAGCATAATCAGCTCTTGAACGAGCGGATGGAACCCAGACTGAAATAACGATTTAAATAGCAACCCCCCACCGTCACACCCTTCTCCAGACCGACGAAGAGAGAGAGAGAGAGAGAGAGAGAGAGAGAGAGAGAGAGAGAGAGAGAGAGGAGGAGGGAGGGAGAGAGAGAGGAGAGAGGAGGGAGAGGAGGGAAGGAGGGAGGGAGGGAGAGAGGAGGAGAGGAGGGAGGGAGGGAGGGAGAGGGAGGGAGGGAGGGAGGGAGGGAGGGAGGGAGAGGAGAGAGAGAGAGAGAGAGAGAGAGAGAGAGAGAGAGAGAGAGAGAGAGAGAGAGAGAGAGAGAGAGAGAGAGAGAGAGAAGCAACTGAAGGTAACAATTATTCTACCCCCTCCCCCCTTCCCCACACAGATTCCTTTACAATCGTTGCTCTTTTCGGTGGGGGGTTGGGGCCTCCCAGTGTGAAGGAACAATATTTTCATGGGCCAGAAGGTGCCTCTCAACATGGCATCCTGGAGAAAGGTAAATGAAATCGGCAGATCAGCACCCCTTCTGGCACGTTCAGTCAGGGTGTGGGAGAAGGTAAGAATCGGCAGATACCGAGAGGCGGCATGGGGTAAGCAGGGTGAGGAGGGGGAGAGAGAGAGAGAGAGAGAGAGAGAGAGAGAGATACCGTAGCTTTATTCATTTAGGCCATTGTCCCTCATGAAGGTGTGTATATAGGTAGATGACCTACCACCTCACAGTACATACTATAATTATGCATATGAACAAAAAACACAGCAACAACAACAAAAACAACATGTTAATGACAATGTGCTTGAGGTAAGTACTACAATTGACAGTGTACTTGAACTTAAAAAGCTACACAACTTAAAAGCTTTGTAAAATACACTGATAGAGTTCTCACAATATTTTCATGAATGGCATTCCCATGTTGAGACTTGATAGATTTTTTGTTTACAGAACATTTTTCGCCGTTCATGATACGTAAACGTATCTGATAGGCATTTGAAATTTATACTGACAAGGTTTCGACTGGGTATTTCAACATTGTGGAACATCATTACAGAGAGAGAGAGAGAGAGAGAGAGAGAGAGAGAGAGAGAGAGAGAGAGAGAGAGAGAGAGAGAGAGAGAGAGAGAGAGAGAGAGAGAGAGAGAGAGAGAGGAAGAGAGAGAGTCTGAAGTCTCAGAGAATAATGACAGATTTTGACGGTTATTTCAGACATGTACTCATTAACGAGAGAGAGAGAGAGAGAGAAGAGGCAGAAGTAGAAGAGAGAGAAGAGAGAGAAGAGAGTTAGAGAGAGAGAGATGAGAGAGACATCAGTACAGAGAGAGAGAGAGAGAGAGAGAAGAGAGACAGAGACAGAGAAGAGAGAGAGAGAGAGAGAGAGAGAGAGAGAGGAGAGAGAGAGAGAGAGAGAGAGAGAGAGAGAGAGAGAGAGACCGAGAAGAGAGGATGAAGACGACAGCAGAATATCATTTGACAGAATGACAGACACAGGAGACAGGCACAGGTTGAGAGAACCGAGAGAGAGAGAGGAGAGTGAGAGAGAGAGAGAGGAGAGAGAGAGAGAGAGAGAGAGAGAGAGAGAGAGAGAGAGAGAGATGTCTACGCGGCGACAACTAGCGCCATGAAACTGCGTGCTTAGGAATATTCTTTCACCACTATTTTATCACAGTCCTCGGGAACAGTGGCCATCGCGTTGTTGCCGTCCAGGTGACCCGCACGGGAGCTGAGTGGGAGTAGGTGCAATCGATATGTCACTTCGCGCATCGTACAGCGTAGAAAATTAATCGCCACGACATCTATTAAACCCCACGCGCTACACTCCCTTCTCCGTCTGTTTCTTTGTTTTCTTTCTTTATTTCGAGTCATGCTAATACGCTAAATGAGGTGGCCACGTTGTGTTCCTTAGAATGGTTTCTATCAGTTTTGTGCGGACCCAAGGCTGTGACTGCCAGGACCCGAGACTATGACTGCCAGGATCCAAAGACTATGACTGCCAGGACCCAAGACTGTGACTGCCAGGACCCAAGACTATGACTGCCAGGATCCAAGACTGTGACTGCCAGGATCCAAAGACTATGACTGCCAGGACCCAAGACTGTGACTGCCAGGACCCAAGACTATGACTGCCAGGACCAAGACTGTGACTGCCAGGATCCAAAGACTATGACTGCCAGGACCCAAGACTGTGACTGCCAGGACCCAAGACTGTGACTGCCAGGACCCAAGACTGTGACTGCCAGGACCAAAGACTGTGACTGCCAGGACCCAAGACTATGACTGCCAGGACCCAAGACTGTGACTGCCAGGACCCAAGACTGTGACTGCCAGGACCCAAGACTGTGACTGCCAGGACCCAAGACTGTGACTGCCAGGACCAAGACTGTGACTGCCAGGACCCAAGACTGTGACTGCCAGGACCCAAAGACTATGACTGCCAGGATCCAAAGACTATGACTGCCAGGACCCAAGACTGTGACTGCCAGGACCCAAGACTGTGATAACAGAAAGACAGTCTGGAAATGTTTACGGTGAAGTTGGAGATTGCCTCACATACACAGCCTATAGACAGAGGCAGGCAGACAGACAGACGATCAGGGAGATAGACCGACAGACGGTCAGACATACATAAATCAGACATAAAAAACAGACAGGCGGACGGTGACGTCGAAGTTCTCAAGTTGGAGATTGCCTCAGATACACAGCCTAATGACAGAGGCAGACAGACAGACAGACATAAATACAGACATAAAAAACAGACAGGCGGACGGTGAAGTCGAAAACTGTTCTCAAGCTTCAGATACACAGCTAGCGCACAGACAGTGAAACAGATCGGCAGACAGACAGACCGGCAGACAGACAGACAGATAGCCAGGCGGTCAGACAAGCAAACAGACAGACCGACCGTGAGACCGACCGACCGACCGACCGACAGACAGACAGAGAGTCAGACAGACAGGCAGACAGGCAGTCAGACAGATAGGTAAACAGACATACAGACAGATAGGCGGTCACACAGAGAGACAAACAGCCCGCAAGCCAGCCAGCTAGCCAGCCGGCCAGACAGGAAGTCAGACAGACAGACAGACAGACAGACAGGCAGGCAGATAGCACACATCCAGACAGACAGGCAGTCAGGTAGACACACAGCCAGAGGGACAGGCAGACATATGGAGGGGCGGTCAGACAGACAGACAGACATACAGCCAGGCAGACAGGCAGTCAGTTAGACGGACAGACGGACAGAGAGACAAACAGCCAGCCAGCCAGACCGGCAGACAGGCGGTCAGACAGACATACAGACAGGCAGGCAGAAATAGAAAGCTAGAGAGTCAGACAGAAAGACAGACGGACTGTTAAAAGACACTACCTGCTTACCTACCTAAGCGACTGTACTGATTTTGTTCTGCCCATTCATTCACTGCTGCTGAAAACTGTGTTTTGTGCTGAAAGAATCCACCACTGAGTTCGTTGAGTAAGAATTACTTTTCAAAAGGTAGACAGGAAGGTAGGTAGGTAGGTACGCAGGTAAGCAATCGATCGACTTACTGAGTGATTAGTTAATTTGGTAACGAGCTGTTTTTGCAGGACCTACTGTGACCCAAATTTTTCCCTTTGACTGTCGTAAATTCACACACTCACATCTACGTACGTACGTACGTACGTACGTACGTACCTACCTACCTACCTACCTACAGAGAAACACAGAGACACAATGACACGGACAGACACAGAGAGAGACACAAACACAACACAACACAACACAACACACACACACACACACACACACACACACACACACACACACACACACACACACACACACACACACACACACACACACACACAAATACAAGCCAACATAAACACACACACACACACACAAATACAAGCTAACATAAACACACATACACACACATATACAAACACGCACACGGACACACAGACACACACAGACACGCACAAAGACACACATACAGGCACGCAGACAGAAACATACAGAGACACAGACAGACAGACAGACACCCCCCCCCATACATACCCCCCACCCCCCAATCCCCCCACACACACCCCCACACACCCACGCACGCGCGCGCGCTCGCACACCCACACCCACACACACACGCACACACACGCACACACACACACGCACACACGGACCCCCCCCCCCCCCCCCACCCCCCCCACCTACACATAATCAAGTCAGCGTCGTGACATGAAGTTAAGCAAAACTGTTGTCAGGGACAATTTCAGCGTCCGTTTTTCTTTTTTTCTTTTTGTTGTCGTTCGCTTTATGTTTATTGATTTCAGAACATTCCTGTTCTCCTTTATTTTTTTGTAATGCGAGCGACGAGTAACGTACACTGCTGTAGCTTTTACGAACGGACATGATTTTACTCAGGGGAATGTTACATCTTCGTGGAAACTATTGCGTCTACTGATTCCATTTGGTATTCCCAAGTCACTCTGCTGCGTGTATTGGTATTATATCTAGCGTTGAAAAGCAGGGACGAAAAGAACTGCAGCTTCGTTTAAAGGGTCTCGAACTGCAAGGCCTCCCAGTACATCAGCCAAGTGAAAAATCGACCATTTGTGGTTACAGTCTGAGTAAGGATAATTAACCATCTCCAGTCTGCTCACAGGCCACAACCGTCTGATGCAGCGCTTATTTACATAGTGGATATAATAACTATTGGCCAAAGGAATGAATGAACAACTGCTGGTGCAGTTGCTTACTTACTGACTGACTGACTGACTGACTGAATGGCTTACAGGATTACTGACTTACTGGATTACTGACTTACTGAACCGTCTGATGCATCGCTTATTTACATAGTGGATAGAATAACTATTGGTCAGTTAGTACTCTGGCCCGTGTCAGACAGGTAGCATCAGGACACACGTGTACTAGCTGTGAGTGACTGAGTGACTGAGTGAGTGAGTGAGTGAGTAAGTAAGCAAGTAAGTAAGTAAGTAAGTAAGTAAGCTAGCAAGACAACAAGTCAGTCCGTCCGTCCGTCCGTCCATCAGCAAGTCAGTCATTCAGTCAGCCAGTGAGTGAGTGAGTGAGTGAGTGAGTGAGTGAGTGAGTGAGTGAGTGAGTGAGTGAGTGAGTGAGTGAGTGAAGTAAGTAAGTAAGTAAGTAAGTAAGTAAGCAAGTAAGTAAGTAAGTAAGTAAGAAGTAGTAAGCAAGCAAGCAAGCAAGCAAGCAAGCAAGCAAGCCAATCAGTCAGTCAGTCAGTCAGTCAGTCAGTCAGTCAGTCAGTCAGTAAGTAAGTAAGTAAGTAAGTAAGTAAGTAAGTAAGTAAGTAAGTAAGTAAGTAAGTAAGTAAGTAAGTAAGTAAGTAAGTAAGTAAGTAAGTAAGTAAGTAAGTCAACCGGGTAGACCATTTCAAAGCTGACTATCAAATGTCAAATCGCTCCAAAACAAATAAAGATCCAATAATCCGATATTGTCAACGGCGAACAAAACACACACAAAACAATCCTAATCAAAACTGATTCATTAAACTTTGTTGACAACATCAAATTCTCGGTGAAAATCGAATATGGAACCCGGAAGAATACTTCTGAACAACAACCTAAAAATAACTGCTTTGAAACATTTTCGTCTAACATCAATCAAATCTGAACAGCATAATAAATCATAGTTTAAAGAAAGCGACTTGCCGTATAAAGTGGAAAAGGATGAGTCTTCTCCTTCAGTAAGGAAGAGACTGTCAAATAAATATACGAGGCTGGAAGAAGAAAGAACTGAAGACAAAAGTAGCAGCAGCAAAGCATCCTTTGTGTGTATGCTCTGTTCAGTTAGTTCAGAAACATTTTTGCCACCCCATCTGACTTGATCCAACATCGTGTAAAAGTAGCAAGGTCACTAACTCACGCCCGTAGCCTGCACGCAGGCTCGAAAAGGGAAGCAGGGTTCAGGAGCTGTGTGAAAGTCGAGGTGGACGTCCTGGGCTCCCGTCCCTAATAAGCCTATGGTTTTAGTGGGCGTCCAGGAGCTGTGTGAAAGTCGAGGTGGCCGTCCTGGGCTTCCGTCCCTAACAAGCCTACGGTTTCTGTGGACGTAAAGCAACACTCAACCATCCAACCACCTTCTCCCAGAGCTCAGGAGCTGTGTGAAAGTCGAGGTGGCCGTCCTGGGCTCCCGTCCCTAATAAGCCTACGGTTTCTGTGGACTCCAGGAACTGTGTGAAAATCGAGGTAGCCGTCCTGGGCTCCAGTCCCTAATAAGCCTACGCACGGTTTCTGTGAACGTAAAGCAACACTCAAACCAAGAAAGGGAGCATTCAAATGGCTCCATCTACACGCTGAATGCATTCGGTTGTTCTATTAATATTAATGCATAAGACGTACTTTTTGTTTCGTTTCGAATTTAAGCTCCTTAATGGCGCAGCAATGCTGCTTTGCTGTTGTAAATGTTATGCAACGGATATGAAGAAGTGGGTCCTGTAGCTCAAGCCAGAATTCGCTTGGTAACGGAAACACCAAACAATTACCCAGAATGCACTAAAACAGTAAAAAGGCTTCAGAGTGTTGAAGTTGGACACAATATGTAAGAAGAAGAAGAAGAAGAAGAAGAAGAAGAAGAAGAAGAAGAAGAAAAACAAGAAGAAGAAGAAGAAGAAGAAGAAGAAGAAGAAGAAGAAGAAGAAGAAGAAGAAGAAGAAGAAGAAGAAGCAGAAGAAAAGAAGAAGAAAGAAGAAGAAGAAGAAGAAAGAAGAAGAAGAAAAGAAGAAAGAAAAGAAGAAGAAAAAAGAAAAGAAGAAGAAAGAAGAAAAGAAGAAGAAAAAAAGAAGAAGGAAAGAAGAAAAAGAAGAAAAGAAGAAGAAAAGAAGAAGAAGAAAAAAAAAAAAAAAAAAAAAAAAAAAAAAGAAGAATAAGAAGAAGAAGAAGAAGAAGAAGAAGAAGAAGAAGAAGAAGAAGAAGAAACAACTTGGTGTTTTACGCCGAGTCAACCAGTACGGTTATATCAGGGCTGAGAAGAAGAAGAAGAAAGAGGAGGAGGAGAAGAAAAGAGGAGAAGGAAAAAAGGTTGGTTGGTGACGATATTTTTGACACACATTCCGGCCTTGCTCATGATGTCACTGATACAGACTCTGGGCACAAAATAGCAGCATTCACTTTTTTTTTTTTTTTTTTTTTTTGACGAGTTTTAAAACTTGATTTTTAAGATACAGGACCATAGGTCAGAATATCGATTTTCAACGTTTTCCAACTGGCAGGTTTTCTGCTTTTGTAATTTCCGCGGTCCGGGTATCTTCTTTAAAAAAAATCTTTTTTGTCTATCTTCTTCAAACACACGATAACAAAACTTCAACATTTAAAGTGAATCATATTTTTAACTGAAATTCCATGAGGTTTGCTTTGTCCTGATATGAGCTATGCAGTTGACAGAACATAAAGCATCTTAGAACTTTTTCTCGTCAAGTAAAATCACAAAGATTTTTTTGTTAGGTCAAAGTAGAGAAAGAAGAAGAAAAAAGAAAAGGGAGGCAGATCGAGAGACCGATGCATTTCGAATTTATTGAGATCTTTCACTATAACTACTAGTTCTGATCTAATCCATTTTGTGTGCACGATTTTTCAACCCTGTTCACCGAGGAACCAGAAAAGGTCGAAAGTGGCAGAGGGGTAATTTCCCTTTGAGCTACTGTTGTTTCCGTCACAAAAAACTGTTTAGGATTGAAATTTCAGTCTTTTGTTGCCGAAGTGAAAACTGAGGAAAGGAACAGGCTGGCTAAATCAAAATCGAAATCTGAGCTATGCACAGCTGTTTCCCTTTGTTAAAATGGTGTGTGTGTGTGTGTGTGTGTGTGTGTGTGTGTGTGTGTGTGTGTGTGTGTGTGTGTGTGTGTGTGTGTGTGTGTGTGTGTGTGTGTGTGTGTGTGTGTGTGTGTGTGTGTGTGTGTGTGTGTGTGTGTGTGTGTGTGTGTGTGTGTGTGTGTTGTGTTGTGTGTGTGTGTGGTTGTGCGTGTGCTTCTGGGTATGTGTGTTTTTAGTTTGTGTGTGTGTGTGTGTGTGTGTGTGTGTGTGAGAGAGAGAGAGAGAGAGAGAGAGAGAGAGAGAGAGAGAGAGAGAGAGAGAGAGAGAGAGAGAGAGAGAGAGAGAGAGAGAGAGAGAGAGAGAGAGAGAGAGAGAGAGAGAGAGAGAGAGAGAGAACCAGCCACCCATCCAGTGCATGAACCAGCCAGCCAGCCAGCGAACCAGCCACCCATCCAATAATTATGTGAATAAGCCCCGGCGAACCAGCCACACATCCAGTACGTGAATAAGCCCCGGTCAGACAGCATGCTAAACAAACATAAATACAAATTAGGCAGATCGACAGGCAGACAGACAGACAAACACACAGACGGGACCGAAGACAGACAGATGAACAGGCAACAACACAGGCAGGCAGGCAGGCAGGCAGGCAGACAAGCAAAGAGACAGGCAGGCATACAGATAAGCTGACTGACAGACATGTATACATACAGAGAGACAAGACTTACAGGCAGATAGGTTGCATTCACGCATACAGGCAGGCAGGCAGTCAAATGTATGAACAACAATATCTCGACGTATCAACACGTAAAATGAGATCTAGTTCTCACTGCAGCCAAAGACATCCAGACAAAGCTGCTCTCTAAAGTCCAGCCTCTTTCCCCACAGACTTTGGATCTGACCACCATGTGGCACAGTGTTGACCGGTGAATCTGACCACCGTGTGGCACAGTGTTGTCCGGTGAATCTGACCACCGTGTGGCACAGTGTTGACCGGTGAATCTGACCATCGTGTGGCACAGTGTTGTCCGGTGAATCTGACCACCGTGTGGCACAGTGTTGACCGGTGAATCTGACCACCGTGTGGCACAGTGTTGACCGGTGAATCTGACCACCGTGTGGCACAGTGTTGACCGGTGAATCTGACCATCGTGTGGCACAGTGTTGTCCGGTGAATCCGACCACCGTGTGGCACAGTGTTGACCGGTGAATCTGACCACCGTGTGGCACAGTGTTGACCGGTGAATCTGACCACCGTGTGGCACAGTGTTGACCGGTGAATCTGACCACCGTGTGGCACAGTGTTGACCGGTGAATCTGACCACAGTGTGGCACAGTGTTGACCGGTGAATCTGACCACCGTGTGGCACAGTGTTGACCGGTGAATCTGACCACCGTGTGGCACAGTGTTGACCGGTGAATCTGACCATCGTGTGGCACAGTGCTGACCGGTGAATCTGACCACCGTGTAGCACAGTGTTGACCGGTGAATCTGACCACCGTGTCGCACAATGCTGACTGGTGAATGCACGATGATCTGACCACCATGTGGCACAGTGTTGACTGGTGAAATGCACGATGATCTGACCACCATGTGGCACAGTGTTGACTGGTGAAATGCACGATGATCTGAGTCTAATTCAGCATTCAGATGATTGTAATTTGCCTCATTTGTTTGCATCTGATGTATCTCGTCATATGAGTGAACTGGCGCCTTTACTGATTGCTTTGTGATGGTTCTTGTTCGGAATTAACCACACCTTCGTTCCGTTGCTCTGCCTTAACTTGTAGTGAAAACATGGCGGCCACTCTTTGGGGGTTTCGCGCGGAATATTAATTGTGACGTTCTGATTGGCTGAATTGGTCAGGTGATGGCGTGCAGTCCGCGGTAAGCCTCTGCACGTGTAGGTCGATCTTCGTCAACTTGGTCTTTCTGCGCCCCCCCCGCCCCCCAACAAAACAGCAAAACGTAGGAGTAGAACAAAGTCATAATTAAAGACAAAAAAAGAGAGAAAAAGGTAGGGACACACACACACACACACACACACACACACACACACACACACACACACACACACACACACACACACACACACACACACACACACACACACACACACACACACACACACACACACACACACACACACACACGCACCACACCACACGCCCTCTCTCTCTCACACACACACACCTCCACCACCACCACCACCTCACACGCACACACTAACTCTCTTTCTCTCTCTCATCATGTACTGCCACGCGCGCGCGCGCGCGCGCGCATGCACACATACACACACACTCACACACAAACACACACACACACACACATTGACACACACACTCAGTGACACATAACACACACACACACACACACACACACACACACACACACACACACACACACACACACACACACACACACATACACCACACTACATCACACGCCCTCTCTCTCTCTCACACACACACACACACCACCACCACAACCACCACCTCATACGCACACACTAACTCTCTTTCTCTCTCTCTCTCATTGCCACACACACACACACACACACACACACACACACACACACACACACACACACACACACACACACACACACTCGAAATAAAAACTTTCTTCTATCGGCTGCGCCACCGAAAAACCGACCCGGGTCCGACCTCACCCACAAACCGTGCCGTTGACGTACACGCTTTGCCGCACAGCAACAACGAAAAGCAACTATAGTGCCGCAAGCGCCACGCGGCTGTACTTTTGGAAGCCGCCACACCGCTGTCACTGTGGGTAGCAGAGCCCGAAACTGCACGAGCGACTCGCAGCAGCCGCCAACGGCTTATACTCCTGTTGATCCAAAGTTTCGGCAACTGCCGCCACCGTCTGATTACCGTTTTTCTCATCGGTTCTGGTAACCCCCACCCACCTCCACCTCCACCACCACCACCACCACCACTCCCACACCCGCCCTATTCGTCCCTGCTTCACCCTCACCCACCCCCACACCCCACACACTGACGTACGTACCACACACTCACACAGACACCCAGTCAGTGTTACAGAACCGCGTGTAGACTAAAAAAAAAAAAAAAAAAAAAAGTCTTTTTGCCTCGATCGTTCTCCAGGCCGAGCCAGACAAGTGCGGAGGTACGTATGAGCGAACCGGGAGTCTCTTCTGGTGTGGCCAGTCGTTTGGCATTTGCATGTCACGAGCTGCAACAGACAACTGACTGACAGCTGAGTCTTAACGGCGAAACTGACACGCTGCAGTGTCGATCAGTGTGCCTGGAGTTTACGAGGTCAGTCGTTGTATTATTCCGTGTCGGCGGGTCGTCGTCGTCGTCGTCGCCGCCGTCTTCTTCTTCTTCTTCGTTGTTCGTCGTCGTCGCAACAGCATCCGACTGAGTCGAGTCATCATCGCGACGCGGTTTCAGTTTCGAGTGGCGCCAGGTGATGTGACATCACGCTGTTTTCGATCCGGGCGATCGAAGTGTGGGATAAATCAGCCGCTGTTTGTTTCTTCCCTTTTCTTCTTGTTCTTATCGTCTCTTATGGATGGAGGCACGTCAGATCAGGTATGTGACCCTGTTCATTCAAGCCAGTCGGCTACTTGCTTTGAGGTTCGGTCTGTGGCTGTGTCAGCATAGAAATGTCGGACCGGATGGTCGGATTTGTCAAACACTGTATTCCTTGCCTACACGTGAAGACTCCATTGTTGTGTCAAAACTGGCTTCGCACTGCTTTTTGACACTGGCGCTTCAAGGTTTCTCAGTGGGGCGGGGTCAGTGGGGGGAGTCGGGGGGCGGGGTGGGGTGGGTGTGGGGTGAAGTCTGGAGAGGGGGACCGGCGTGGGGGTGGGGTTGGGGTCGGGGGTACTAGTTCACGTGGCATGTAGGCCTATTGCGAATGTAAGTATCTTGTCAGCGCCTGCTGCGGTGTTCAACTCGAGAGACTCAGTTGGTGATTTGAACTTTGTTGTAGGAGTTTTAATGGCCTGGCTGGCTAGCTATTTCACTGCGGATGTGTTATAGACATTTTAAATAGGCTAGCTGTTTCGGTGGATGATTTAACTTTTTCGTTACAGGAACTATTTTAAAAGGCTAGATATTTCAGTGGGTGTTTTTAACTTTGTTTAAAGGGTTTCGATAGACTAGCTATTTTAGTGGGGGCGGGGGTGGGGGGGCGGGGGGTTAACGTTGTTATAAGGATTTTAATAGGTTATCTATTGCAATGGGTGTTTTTAACGTTGTTTAAGGGTTTAATAGCTTAGCTATTTCAGTGGGAGTTTTTAACGTTGTTCTAAGGGTTTAATAGCTTAGCTATTTCAGTGGGAGTTTTTAACGTTGTTTAAGGGTTTTAATAGGTTAGCTATTTCAGTGGGAGATTTTAACGCTGTTATAAGGGTTTTAATAGGTTAGCTATTTCAATGGGTGTTTTTAACGTTGTTATAAGGATTTTGATAGGTTAGCTATTTCAATGGGTGTTTTTAACGTTGCTATAAGGGTTTTGATAGGTCAGCTATTTCAGTGGATGTTTTTAATATAAGGATTTTGATAGGTTAGCTATTTCAATAGGTGTTTTTAACGTTGTTATAAGGGTTTTGTAGGTTAGCTATTTCTATGGGTGTTTTTAACGTTGTTATAAGGATTTTGATGGGTTAGCTATTTCAGTGGGTGTTTTTAACGTTGTTATAAGGGTTTTGATAGGTCAGCTATTTCAGTGGGTGTTTTTAACGTTGTTATAAGGATTTTGATAGGTTAGCTATTTCAGTGGGTGTTTTTAACGTTGTTATAAGGATTTTGATAGGTTAGCTATTTCAATGGGTGTTTTTAACGTTGTTATAAGCGTTTTAATAGGTTAGCTATTTCTATGGGTGGCTTTAACGTTGTTATAAGGGTTTTGATAAGTTAGCTATTTCAATGGGTGTTTTTAAGTTTGTTATAAGGGTTTTGATAGGCTATCATTCAGTGGAATATTTAATGCTCCCCCTCCCGTACCCTCCCGTACCCTCCCGTACCCTCCCCGCCCGTCTCTCACCCCAACCTGCTTTCCTACCTTTCCTGTTCTCAGTTCTGCCAGTTGTGTCAGATGGCTCTGTCCCCTTGTTATTTTCAGTAATGGAGTCCTGCGTGAGAGAGAGAGAGAGAGAGAGAGAGAGAGAGAGAGAGAGAGAGAGAGAGAGAGAGAGAGAGAGAGAGAGAGAGAGAGAGAGACTCATGCCTTTCACCTCTCCCCCTGAAAGAATGGATTTTAGATGTGTCGAAAATTCCAAA
>JABMCL010001027.1:80000-82500 GCA_018857735.1 Alviniconcha marisindica | reverse complement strand
GGTGTTGTAAAGCCGGACAGACCAGCGTGTAGACGTGTGTAGACAGACAGGCAGGTGTTTTCGTAAAGCCGGACGGATCAGCAGGTAGACGTGTGTAGATAGACAGGAAGGTGTTGTAAAGCCAGACAGACCAGCATGTAGACGTGTGTAGACAGGCAGGTGTTGTAAAGCCAGACAGACCAGCAGGTAGACGTGTGTAGATAGACAAGCAGGTGTTTTCGTAAAGCCGGACAGACCAGCAGGTAGATCTGTGTAGACAGACAGGCAGGTGTTTTCGTAAAGCCGGACGGACCAGCATGTAGACGTGTGTAGATAGACAAGCAGGTGTTTTCGTAAAGCCAGACAGATCAGCAGGTAGACGTGTGTAGACAGACAAGCAGGTGTTTTCGTAAAGCCGGGCAGACCAGCAGGTAGATCTGTGTAGACAGACTGGCAGGTGTTGTAAAGCCGGGCATACCAGCATGTAAACGTGTGTAGACAGACAGGCAGGTGTTGTAGAGCCGGGTAGACCAGCATGTAGACGTGTGTAGACAGACAGGCAGGTGTTGTAAAGCCGGGTAGACCAGCATGTAAACGTGTGTAGACAGACAGGCAGGTGTTGTAAAGCCGGACAGACCAGCATGTAGACGTGTGTAGACAGACAGGCAGGTGCTGTAAAGCCGGACAGACCAGCAGGTAGACGTGTGCAGACAGACAGGCAGGTGTTGTAATGCCGGACAGACCAGCAGGTAGACGTGTGTAGACAGACAGGCAGGTGTTGTAAAGCCGGACAGACCAGCATGTAGACGTGTGTAGACAGACAGGCAGGTGTTGTAAAGCCGGACAGAACAGCATGTAGACGTGTGTAGACAGGCAGGTGTTGTAAAGCCGGACAGACCAGCATGTAGACGTGTGTAGACGTGTGTGAGAAGAGAATATACATACCGCTACACTGTCACCACCATAATGACTCCTGCATTAAGATGAGAGTCATTTTACTGTTTCATTAACTGTGTGAAGCGAAGTCACAAAGACAGTGTCCACAACCAGGACACTGAAAAAGAGAGGAGAGCCGAAGCGGAATCGAACCGAGATCCTTCTGTAGACAGACAGGCAGGTGCTATTACAGTTTTACAGTTAGGCCAAGCCGGCTCTCGAATATAAAGTTCTTTTCTCTTCTCAGTTTTATACACTTTTACCTCAGCTGGGAGCTTTCCTGTGTGCTCTAGGAAAGCTATTGGTGAGAGAGTCGAGCTATTGATAGTAATTAGTGCCCAACTTTGCTGTGATATCTGCAAGGTTTAGCCGTGACCATATTCGTTTCGCCCTCCGCCGTAGGTTCTTTAACGTATTGGGCGGTTCAGTGAAGCTGGTTTGCACGAGTGAAAGCCCTTTGTAATCTTTCGCGCAAGAAGTCGCGAGAGGTCGCCGCGTCACTTCCGGGCCGATTTCTGAGTAGGCGTTGCTTCACGCTGTGCGTAACAATGGAAGTTGAACCTAAACTTGCGAAGCAGTACAAATGCCACCACTGTTGCAGTTGCAAAAATTACCTGGGAAAGGGGATGGAGGGTGGAAAAAAAGTGTCTTTGCGCCTTTTTTTTGGCTGACCAGAAGATCGTGAGTTCGTGGGAAAAATGTGTTTTGGGGCATCCTGTAGCACGAGCAACACGTTATTGCTTGTTGCCAGACACATTCTGACTACGGGCCTCCAAAAGTGTCTTTAAAGTTGGCAGTGTAAAATTCGCAAATCACTGTCACCGCCTTTCATTGTGAAAAAAGTACGCACCGGAAGTAAAAGCAGCCAAGGGACTTAAGCGATGCCGGGCAGAAGTCAAGGGAGTTAACAACCCCGCCTGAATCGCCCAATACAAGCACGTGCCCCACGCAGGGATGTCTAGATGTCTTGTCTCACACGACGGACTAAACACCTAGTCCTTAGACTAAGGAGCTGGGAAGAAGTTTACTGAGTGATCTGGGATCCGAACCCTCATCATTTCCATCCTGTGTCCGTGGCCTTATCCGCTTAGCCACATACGCCACCTCCAATGTTAACAGGATAGTAGACTATAAGTAGTATGTGATATGCTAGTGCTTTTTGTTGTTTTTTTGCCGTCAATGTCGTTGTCCCCTTGGTGTGAACACGAAACTCTGCTATCGTTTATGGCACCGGTGCATGCTGGTCTGGGTGGTATACAATTATAGATATAAACCACCGGACTGGGATGTACATAATTATACTGGATAGTAGACTATAAGTAGTATGTGATATGCTTTTTTTCTTCTTCTTTTTTACCGTGCTGTCCCTTGGCATTTTTTTTTGGGGGGGGGAGGGGGGTGGGGGGGGGGGGGGTGTGCCGTCAATGCCGTTGTCTCTTTGGCGTGAACTCCAACGTGAGTTTTTCACACCATGCGGACACCCGGTAAACACTGGAAAATATCAGCTTGTATAATGTTGCTGTGTCACGGAAACAGCGGTCCCCACAGATTAACACCAAACTCAAGCAAAATGTCACATGTCATA
>JABMCL010001027.1:72500-75000 GCA_018857735.1 Alviniconcha marisindica | reverse complement strand
CTCCCCTCTCTGTCCCTCCCCCCTCTCTCTGTCTCCCCCTCTCTGTCTCCCCCCCTGTCTCCCTCCTCTGTCTCCTCCTCTCTGTCCCTCCCCCTCTCTCTGTCTCCCTCCTCTCTGTCCCTCCCCCTCTCTCTGTCTCCCCTCTCTGTCTCCCCCTCTGTCCCCCTCTCTGTCCCTCCCCCATCTCTCTGTCTCCCCCCTCTGTCTCCCCTCTCCCTCCCCCTCTGTCTCCCCCTCTCTATCCCTCCCCCTCTCTCTGTCTCCCTCCTCTGTCTCCCCCTCTCCCTCCCCCTCTCTGTCCCTCCCCCTCTCTCTCCCCGGAACGGAGCGCAGGTGCTGACAGAAAATTGTCTGTTGGGGAAGGGCGCCCAAAAACAAAACAAGAAACATAAAATGAAAACACAGACCCAAAGAATGGCGGTAGTGGAGGTGGTGGCGGTGGTGGAGGTGGCGTGTGTTTGTGGAGGAGGGGATGGGGGGGGGGGTTAAGATGCGGAAGTGGTCCAGGTAAGACGATTAAATAACACCCTCCTCCTCCTCCCCCCAGAGTCCCACCCGTCCCCCCGTCTCCCTCTCCAACCCGCCCCCCCCACCCCCCTCCAACCGCCACCCGTTCCCTTCCGCCCCTCCCACCAGCCAACCAGTGCTGACAATGCCACCGAACGTTAAAGCTAAACCGCGTCAAGGCCTGTGTAACTATACTGTACATTGAGAAGTTCCTGCCTTCCTTCCTTCCGCTGAGTCCGCCGGGGGTTGGTTCCAGCGTTGTGTGCGGGGTGTGGGCATGTGCCGAGGTGTATTGAGTTGCTGCCTAATGTTGAAGCGTCTGTCTAATTTGCTGCCGAAATCCTGCCATTAGCGGGTTCTGAAGTAACGTTAATCTACCAGATAGTCTGGTGTACGGGGCTTGTTGGCGCTAACTGTTCTAGTTGTCTAGTGTGGAGCTGCTAAGTACACACACACACACACAACCCCGCACACACACGGCGGAGTCGCACCTGAGGCAATCATCGTAAAGGATACAGTTGACGAATAGTGACGTGTCTTATATTTTTCCAACGATAATGTTTTTGCGAGTCAAGTTGGAACACATTCAGTGAGCGGTGAGTGATATTAGACCGTCGGTATTGTTTATGACCCAAATTGGACAATTCTTTATGAAGCAGATTAGGACTAATTCGTTCACCGTGTTTGTCACGGCGTAAATCAGAACCAGCATTCTGGTCAGTAATGAGAGAACTTCGCTCCATTTCTGACGCAAAAACCGTCCGCATTCCTTAAATTTTTGTTTCTGTTTTGGGGTTTAGTAGGCTTACGACTGTGTCATTTTTTTGGGCTTTGTTTTATTCTGTTTGTTGCTGTTGTTGTTATGAAACTTTTGCGTTCTTGTTTCGTGTATTGGAAAGTTGTTAAATGTGATAGTTGGAGCTGTCCCGGTTTCTTCTTAGTATTCTGATTTACCTGTAGCGTATGTGTACTTATAAAACATCCTTCTTGAAACCTTTTGTCAAGTAAACTGTGCCCCAGCTTTTACTAGAGATGAGGCGCAGTTCAGTTAAGTTCAGTTCAGTTCAGTTGAGTTCAAGATGGTATCTACGCGCTCGGAAAAGCTCATATGCGCTCCACCCCGTCTCTCAGAGAATTCCCCAACGTTGCCTTAGAAACGGTTCCAGTGTTCGTCTGACTGACGATGGCCTTCTCTCGTCCTTGTAAGGGAGATCGGCTAGCGCAGTAGAAATGCCCACTACCGTTATCATTATAGTTATGGTTGCCTGATGAAAAGCAATGGGGTTATCGATAACTGCATCACATGTGTTGAAGGTGAAGGTGGTCATCAAACTCCAAACACTGGTTTACGACACCCTTCCTTCAACCACTGCCGTATTTAGTTACGCCATAGGGTCTAGAAAACTGTCAGCTAACGAGCAGTTTTTTTGTTGGTGCTCAAACAGTAGTAAGTTTGTTACAAACAACTCAAATAAAACAAGGCGTGTCATTTATAGCCGCCAACAAAGTTTACACCAGCACAAATAAAACCACAATCGTTTGAATCGAGTCGGAACTCGTTTCTTTACCTGGGGTGGATGCGTCTCATGCTTACGTGCGTGTTTGGCGCTAGGTTGCTTCTACAGTCTTATCAGTACCGAAACCTTTCACAGGGCGCTGACCGCGTCGCTGGACAGCTGCGCGGAGATAAAGAGTGCCCCTTCAGTGGCGTAACTAAATCTGGCAGAGTTTGGAGGAAGGTGCCGGAAAGCGATTCTCGGAGTGTTGGTGGTCATAATACTTGGGGAAGGCGAGTGGTTGTGAACATGTCCAAAAACAGGAAACGGGTACTGTCGAGGTTACGAAGAGAAAAATAAAATATGTGTTTCAACAACACAGCTGTCACGACTACTATCCGCGGGAGATGGTGGGGAATAGTGGCTGGGGTGGATGTCAGGTAAGCTGGTGGTAAAGGGGATCTGGGGAAAGGGGGGCGGGTTGGGGGGGAGGTCCA
>JABMCL010001027.1:62500-70000 GCA_018857735.1 Alviniconcha marisindica | reverse complement strand
CTGCAGTCAAAACCCGCGCGATTCTGACTGGATCCTATCACAGGTGTGGCTGGGGTTTGTCATTGTTTTGGTGGGTTCTGTTTTTTGTTTGTTTTTCGTGGCGTCTATCAGTTTCCATTCTTGTCACCGTTCAACCTTTGAGTTTCATCGGTCTGGGGGTACGGCCAAGATCAAAAGCGAAATGAAACGGAGCCAATGAAGTTTTAACGCCTCTTTTTCTTTCCATCTTTCTTTTTGAGAAACGTTTTCGCCCGGATATTACAACTGGAGCCGGGGATTGCTGGCTTCGATTGCCGAACTCTACAGTTTGGCAGCAACGCCACTACTTCCCTTTCGTCGAAGCGTCGTTTATTAGACGACCACCGGAAGGTGATATCAAATAATGTGCAATGACGAAGGATCATAGCGTGATAACTTTCATCTGAAAATCCCCCCGTGATCGTTTCTACTTCTCTCCACCTTTCCCATGCGGAAGCGCTGCCTCGGGCATATGCCCTTGTCCTAGTTTCTGTGGTGTTTCTTTTCTCTGTCGTTGGCTTCGTTTTTGGGCACGTGCAGCACACGACGGAAATGACGAGTCGCCATTGGAGACGTCTGTCTACTTTCTTCCTTCTGGGATTGGCTCTTTTACAATGCGCTCGATGCCTTCCTGAACTGATTACACTTGGTGAGTACTGCTTGACGTGTTGTGTGTGTGTGTGTGTGTGTGTGTGTGTGTGTGTGTGTGTTGCTTATTTGTATACATGTGAGTGTGTATGTGTGTGTGTTTTGCTTATTTGTATACATGATGTGTGTGTGTGTGTGTGTGTGTGTGTGTGTGTGTGTGTGTGTGTATGTTTTGCTTATTTGTATACATGTGTGTGTGTGTGTGTGTGTGTGTGTGTGTGTGTGTGTGTGTGTGTGTGCGTGAGTGCGTGCATGCATACATGCATGCACGTGAGTAGCTTGTGTGTGTGTGTGTGTGTGTGTGTGTGTGTGTGTGTGTGTGTGTGTGTGTGTGTGTCTGTGGGTACGCGCAAGGTTTTGCGTGTGTGCGTGTCAGTGTGTTTGTTTGCCTCTCTGTCTTGTGCTGAATGTTTTGTGTCCATCCTCTGTGGAGGCACTGGTAGGTCAGCGGGTCAGCAGGCCCGGCTGGATGTGGGGACTTTAGTCACAGAGAACCTTACACCTCAACAGTGTGTGTGTGTGTGTGCGTGTGTGTGTGTGTGTGTGTGTGTGTGTGTGTGTGTGTGTGTGTGTGTGTGTGTGTGTGACACTGCGAGCATCGCTTTCCGGCACCTTCCTCCAAACTCTGCCAGATTTGGTTACGGCACTCAAGGGGCACTCTTTATCCCCGCGTAGCTGTCCACCGACGCGGTCAGCGCCCTCCGAAAGGTTTGGGTACTAATAAGACTGTAGAAGCAACTAGCACCCAAGCACCCACGTAAACATGAGACGCATCCACCCAGTCTCGAGTCAAACGATTTTGGTTTTATTTGATCTGGCGTAAGCAGCACGGTCAGTTATAAAAGAAACGTCTGATATAATCTGAGTTGTCTGTTGCAAACTCACTGCCGTTTGAGCATCATCGAGAAACTGTTCGTTAGCTGACAGATAACTGTTCGTTAGCTGACCGTTTTTCGAGACCTATGGCGTAATCAACAATGGCAGTGGTTGAAGGAAAGATGTCGTAAACCAGTGCCTGGTGTTTGTGTGTGTGTGCGTGTGTGTATGTGTGTGTGTGTGTGTGTGTGTGTGTTGTGTGTGTGTGTGTGTGTGTGTGTGTGTGTGTGTGTGTGTGTGCGTGATGTCTTTGTCGCATGACCTATTCCTTTAAAAGGTCCACTTTAAACACGTACGTGCACACGTGCTGCAATATCCACTTTTAGCCCCGTCGGTTCGCTGTCTTCGAATGGTTTGATGTGTGTGTGTGTGTGTGTGTGTGTGTGTGTGTGTGTGTGTGTGTGTGTGTGTGGACGGAATGAACTTAAAGTATGTACTATGGTGGCATATTCACATATATATCAGATCTTTCCGTACTATGCCGGTGTATTCACACAAACACACGCACACGCACATCCTCATAGGTATGTAATTATAATTTCATGTCTTCTTTTATTTGATGATGCACACAATTAACGGCTTTGATTTTGGATGTTTGTGTTCTTATCCTGGAAAAGTTATGCTCCACTGTCAAAGTATGACATGATATTTCTGTGGATCAAGATCGATCTATCAATCACTCAATCAGTTAACAAATCAGTCAGTCAGACACGTTTCACACAAACAAACATGGAACTCACCGCTTCCTCACCAGCTGATGGATCGACCATTTTCTGTAAGAATGAATTAAATCAACGTCTATAATCTTTATATTTCTTCCGTAGATGTGTATGATGCAGTCGACAGTTTTGCGATGGTGATACTACATGTGACTAGGCTGGGTATATTTATCGGCACTCTTGCGCTTGGATCTGAATACGATTGAGAAAAAAAATCCTTCCGCCCCCTCCTCCCTCCCCATCCCCACCTCCCAACCCCTAACCCCTACGGGTTCTCCCTACGTTCCTCTTTCGGGTGTCTCTTATGCCATTCAGATAATTGTCGTCGTTTGCAGGTTTGCACACGTTGTTCGCGTTTCTTTCTCTGATGTTTTGTATTTGCTCTATAACGTGCCTAATGACTCGATGAGAAAGTGCAGAACTCCAACGTCAGATCAGTATCACCTTTCATCTTGGAACCCAAAGCGCTGAACACTTGCACGTCTGCGTTCTGTCAGCTGATCAGTGTTCCAAAGCCTTTATCTTTATTGCGGGAAATTCACACATTTAGGTAATTATTGTCTGTTGTGTTTGGTTTCTCTCTCTCTCTCTCTCTCTTTCTTTCTCTCTCTCTCTCTCTCTCTCTCCTCTCTCTCTCTCTCTCTCTTCTCTTCTGTGTGTGATGTGTGGGTGTGTGTGTGTGTGTGTGTGTGTGTGTGTGTGTGTGTGTGTGTGTGTGTGTGTGTGTGCGTGCGTGCGTGCGTGCGTGTGTGTGTGGTGTGTGTGTGTGTGTGTGTGTGTGCGCGTGCGTGCATGCGTGAGTATGTGTGTGTGTGTGTGTGCGCACGCGCGTGCATGTGTATATATGTGTGTGATACTTTGTTGCTTGATTTATTCCTCTGAGAAGTTCACTTTAATACGTACGATCATAGGTGCAAAAAGTGCATAAGTGCAAAAAGTGCAAAAAGGAGATATATACATGCATATTTAAATGATCATGCATATTAATTTTAAATGATCATATTTGGTTTGAGCCATCGATTATTATATGAAGGTAATAGGCACTTTCCATCATGAGAGATTTACGATTAGGTCTCGGTTACTCTGTGTGGGTGCGTGCGTGCGTGTGTGAGTGTGTGCGTGCGTGCGTGCGTGCGTGCGTGCGTGTGTGCGTGTGTGTGTGTGTGTGTGTGTGTGTGTGTGTGTGTGTGTGTGTGTGTGTGTGAGAGAGAGAGAGAGAGAGAGAGAGGAGAGAGAGAGAGAGAGAGAGAGAGAGAGAGAGAAATGCTTGTGACAGAAGCAGCCACATCAAGGCCTTGAGGCCCTGCAAACGAAAAACGTTCTGGAAATCGACTGCTTAGAAAAAAATCTTAAAAAAAATTGTCCATCGCGGGTGCCGTGGATGTTCTGTCGCAGTTAAATTAATGACCGGAACCTTTGCACCTGATGCGCGCCGTTCGTCTGGTGAGAACGATAACGTCCCCACGGTCCTTTCTTCTCGGGCTGGGTACCCTGACACATTCAACTCGAGAGGAAGGCAAGAGGAAATGAAGTACAACTGTTATTACAAAAGTCGTGTACAGGCAACCGGCAAGCTTTGCTTGCACTGCGGCCTAAAACGAACTTGTAGCGATATCTGCGCCGGCGAAAGCCGATGGAACTGTGGTTCGAGAAAGTCTGGTGATTTAAATCAAGCTTCGACGCTCATGTCAGCTTTGTTTCTGTACAGCATGTAATCCGGAAGTAGGTTTTGTACACTTTAACCCCTTCACTGCCCCAGCCTGTAAAATTTCTGGGCTGGAAGATGCACGGACGCGGCTGCAAATAATACATTTTCCGGTCCTATAACACATCTGCTTTCAGTGCTTTGCGTTTTGAAGAAAATCCTTTTATGTTAAAGTGCGAAAAAGAAGAGAAAAGGGCTGAAGAGTTTGAAATTTCACAGTTTTATTGGTCGTTTTCAAGTGACATCACGGCAGTGAAGGGGTTAAATGGCCAGAATCCTTCTCATCCAGTCTCGCCGATGTCTTTCATGCCACGACCGATTCTACTGCATAATTATCAACTGGTCGATTGACGCACCGGACCGCACATTAGTCGGCAATCGGCATTTAAATTTTTCGTCCGCCAGCGACCGAAGACCTAGCTACGTCCTCCCAAGCCAAGCCCTGTTTAATTTGTCCCCCTGTCTTTAATTTAACCTCTGTCTGTTTCACAGCCCCACGTTCCCGTGATATGTTTACGGGCCACGGTATATTAGCGCTGTATAGGAGCTATTGTTATTAATTTAGAAGCTCACTGGAAATAACTTAGACAAGGCTGTCGAAGTTATTTCCAGTGAGCTTCTATTTCCAGTTATATCCAGTGACCCATTCGCTGCCGTCAGGACGTCATATGACGTCGCTGACAAACTGTTGTCCCGTCTACTTGTAGGACGTCGTAAGACTTCATGCTTGACTATAGTTAAGTTTGGACATATTCTCACGCCATACAAAGTTCCCCAAGGAAATATTTTGGTCTGCTCAGCCTTTTCTGGAGAGAGATCTCGGCAGGAAATTGCATCAGTGATACAGTTTGTTGGCACTGAAAGGGCTAATAGTCAACCGTGTGATAGTGATGTCGTTGACTTCGTTGTTATATTAAATATCAATCTCAGGACTTCGCCACTAAACAGAGGAATAGAGTTTTATGTACACAGTATCTTCTTGTATGATCAGGGGTTCGCCACTCAGGAAAAATACAGTATCCTTGACTACTGCAACTGTCTCCTCATGGGTTGACACCTAATTCTGTCATCCAGCCTCTCCAGAAAATTCAGAACTTCGCTGCAAGACTTGTTCTCTTGGCACCCCGTCACCACCACTCAACACCTCTCCTCGAAAAACTGCACTGGCTTCCCATTTCAGAACGTATTAAGTATAAAGTCGCTTGTATGTGTTTCAGTGCTATAAATGGTTCTGGTCCTGCTTACCTTCTGAACTGCTGCATGTCTACACTCCATCTCGTACACTACGCTCTTCTTCTGACACCCGCATGCTGGAAATCCAACAATACAAACGCAAGACTCATGGTTTCGCACCTTCTCTTGCTTTGGACCCCACATTTGGAATTCACTCCCACAAGACCTTGGACACTGCTCAACCCTGTCATCTTTTAAAGCCAAACTGAAAACTTCCTCTTCTCACAGTATTTCCATCCTAACTAATATCAGTACCCAGTTTCTGCTACAGTCAATGTGTGTGTGGGTGTGTGTGTGTGTGTGTGGTGTGTGTGTGTGTGTGTGTGTGTGTGTGTGTGTGTAGTGCGTTTTTATTTTTTTATTTTTTTTGTAATACTTTATGTAAATTGTTTTGGTAGGCCTATGCTCCACATGTCTATAGAATATCATATTTAGGTTAATATGTATCATGTGAGCACTCAGGGCGTTGATGAGCGCATGATAAATGTACATTATTATTATTATTAAATATAAATCTCAGGACTTCGCCACTAAACAGAGGAACAGAGTTTTATGTACACAGTATCTTCTTGTATGATCAGGGGTTCGCCATTCAACAGAGGAATACAGTATTATGTACACAGTATCTTCTTGTATGATCAGGGGTTCGCCACTCAACAGAGGAATACGGTATTATGTACACAGTATCTTCTTGTATGATCAGGGGTTCGCCACTCAACAGAGGAATACGGTATTATGTACACAGTATCTTCTTGTATGATCATTCGCCACTCAACATGGAATACGGTATTATTACACAGTTTTCCCCTTGTATGAGACAGGGGTTTGCCCCCAACAGAGGAATACGGTATTATGTACACAGTATCTTCTTGTATGATCAGGGGTTCGCCACTCAACAGAGGAATACGGTATTATGTACACAGTATCTTCTTGTATGATCAGGGGTTCGCCACTCAACAGAGGAATACGGTATTATGTACACAGTATCTTCTTGTATGATCAGGGGTTCGCCATTCAACAGAGGAATACGGTATTATGTACACAGTATCGTCTGGTATGATCACCCAGTGAACATTGTAGCGATTTGTCCCCCCCCCCCCCCCCCCCCTTCCCCAGTTTTCCCTTGAAATGAGAACATAAGTGGGTGACAAGATCATGTAATGGGAAGACGAACGATTTAAAAAAATGTAATTTCCCCTTTCGACCCCCAGCCCCCCACACACATACACAAAGTCCCCCCCCCCCCCCCCCCCACACACACATGAAGTCACACGAACACACGAACACCAAGTCACACACACAGACATGCACACACACACACACACACACACACACACACACACACACACACACACACACACACACACACACAGCACGCACGCACGCACGCACGCACGCACGCACGCACACGAACACGAACACACGAACACCAAGTCACACACACAGACATGCACACACACACACACACACACACACACACACACACACACACACCACACACACACACACGCACGCACGCACGCACGCACGCACGCACGCACGCACACACACACACACACACACACACATGCACACTCTCTCTCTCTCCCCCTGCCACCCTCCACATCTTTCCCGCTCCCCAACTCCACTCCCTCCCTTACACCTCTCCCTCTCCCTCCATCCCTCTCTCTCCAGAAGCACTCGTGAAACAACTGTACATGTCTAGCTCTGTCTCTGATGGAGTTCGTTTTGAGATAACCGTCATGGTTGACTGGGCGTTAAAAATTAATTATCTGTATAATGGGTCCCACTGGTACAGGCTATATTCAGAGCTCAGCAGCTGTGTGAATGTCGAGGTGGCCGTTCTGGACTGACTCCCCGTCCCTAATGTTCCTTATGGTCTCTGTGGACGTAAAGCAGCATTGAACTTGAACGGGCTGTCTACACCACTCTACGCTTCTGTCCCTATTTCTAGCGGGACAAGCAGCACAGGCTATATTCACCACTGTACACGTCTGTCCTTATTTCAGTGGGGGTCCAGTGGCACAGGCTATGCACACCACTCTACAATCTGTCCCGTTTTCTAACGGGACAAGCAGCATAGGCTGTAGTCATCACTGTACACGTCTGTTCCTGTTTTAATGGGGCCCCGTGGTACAGGCTGTATTCACCAGTGTACACGTCTGTCCCTATTTTAATGGGTCCTAGTGGCACAGGCTATATAGGCTGCACCACTTTACGCGTCTATACTTATTTCTAACGGGGCAAGCGGCACGCGCAACATTCCGCACTGTACACGTCTGTCCCTATTTTAATGAGGCC
>JABMCL010001027.1:32500-37500 GCA_018857735.1 Alviniconcha marisindica | reverse complement strand
TGTTACAGTGCAGGACTTATTCCCTTGTTGTTTCTTTGTTCTTCTTTCTTCTTCTTCTCTTCTTCTTCATTTATTCTTCTTCTTACTATCTTCTTCTTCATATCTCTTTCTGTAAACTCTATAAGGAACAGGCCTCCCTTGTTATGTTTCTTCCTTTTTGGTTCTGTGCTTCTTGCTTTATTTGTCTATTTCCCATCACTTCAGCTCGCCACTTGTTCCTACTTCTTATCTTCTTTTCTTCGTTTATGTACTTCTTCTTCTTCTTCTGTCAAAGCATACAGACTCACTCCATTCCCTGTGTTAGTGTCTTGTTCTTCTTCTTCTCTTGCCTCATTAAACTAGATATATTATTATTACTACTATACTTCTTATTCTTCTTTCTTCTTCGTTCTCATTCTTCAGTAATGGGGGTCACAAAGTAACTTCCCTGCTTCGTTCTTGTTTCTTATTCTTCTATCTTCTTCTTTCTTCTTATTCTTCTTATTATCCTTCTGCTTCTTCTTTTCTTCTTCTTCTTCTTCTTCTTCTTCCTTACTGTTCTTTATAAGATATGAACGTCCTTCCTGTTTTGTTTCTTTGTTTCTTCTTTTTCTTCTTCTCTTCTCTTTTTCTTTTTTTCCTCCTCTTTCTTCTCTCTTCTTTCTTCTTCTATGTTCTATCTTCTTCTTCTGTCAACTCTATAAGGAACGCCTTCCCTGTTTGTTTCTTTGTTTATTCTTCTTCTCTCTGCTTCTTCTTTCCTTCTTCTTCTTCTTCTCTTCTTCTTCTTCTTCTTCTGTCTTACGTTTTTCTACTAATTTATAAGGAACGCTATTACCTGTTTGTCTCTTTGTTTCTCTTCTTCGTCTTCTCTTCTTCTTCCTTCTCTTTCTTCTCTCTTCTCTTCTTCTTCTCTTCTGTCAACTCTATAGTGGAACCTGTTTTGTGTTTTTACCCATTTCTTTGTTTCTTCTTCTTCTATCTTCTTCTTCTCTTCTTCTTCTTCTTCTTCTTCTTCTCTTCTTCTTCTGTCACTCGCTATAAGGAACGCCTTCCCTGTTTGTTACTTGTTTCTTCTTCTTCTTTCCTTCTTTCTTCTTCTTATTTCTTCTTCTTCTTCTTCTTCTTTTCTGTCAACTCTATAAGGAACGCCGGTCCTTTTGTTTCTTTGTTCTTCTTCTTCTTCATTCGTCTATATGTTCCTCTACTTCTTTTCTTCTTCTTCTTCTGCTTTCTCTTATTCTTCTTTCTATCTTCGTTCAACTCTATACGGAACGCCTCCCGTTTGTTTCTTGTTTCTTCTTCTTCTTCTTCTTCTTTTTTCCTTCTCTTCTTTCTTCCTCTTCTTCTTCTTTACACTTCGACCTAAATACCGCCTTCCTGTTGTTTCTTGTGGTTTACTTCTTCTTCTTTCTTCTTCTTCCTTCTCTTTTTTTCTTCCTTCTTCTTCTTCTATCTTCTTTATTCTTCTCTTCTTCTGCTTCTTTTCTTTCTCTTCTTCTTCTCTTATTCTTCTTCTTCTGCAACTCTATAAGGAACGCCTTCCCTGTTTGTTTCTTTGTTTCCTTCTTCTCTTATCCTATCTTGAATGCATCTAATCTTCTTCTTCTTCGTCAACGTCTATAAGAACGCCTTCACCCTGTTGGTTCTTTTGTTTCTTCTCTTCTCTTCTTTATCTTCTTCTTCTATCTTCTTCTTCTTCTTCTTCTTACTTCTTCTTCTCTCTGTTCAACTCATAAGGAACGCCCTTCCCTGTTTGTTTCTTTTTCTTCTTCTTCTTCTTCTTCTTCTTCTTCTTCTTCTTCTTCTTCTTCTTTCTTCTTGCTCTTTCTCCTCCTCCTCCTTCTTCTTCTTCTTCTTCTTCTTCTTCCTTCTTCTTCTTCTTTAATGTGATTTTGTTTAGTTTTTTCTTTTCTTCTGTTGTCATTCGTCTTCCTCGCCGTCTTAGTAATAAACATTTCCCTTGTTGCTGCTGTTGTTGTATTCTTTTATTACTCTGTTGTCATGAACACAGTCGTCTCGTCGTCTTCATTGCTGCTGTGGAGTTTGGTTTAAACAAAATGTATGTCACTGCTCATAATAATACATTTAGAAATGAAGTTACATTTTCAAGGTCAGTCCGGAATCTGGGCGGGATTTTCGCTGAAAAGCTCTCGATGGAACAGCAAGTCAGTATAATGTGTCAGTTGGTTCAGTTATACATGTCCCCACAGCTGAGGTCACCCAGACCCTTGTGACATCGCTGGTAGTGTCACGTCTTGACTGGTATGACTCTCTGTTGTTGGTAGTGTCACGTCTTGACTGGTATGACTCTCTGTTGTTGGTAGTGTCACGTCTTGACTGGTATGACTCTCTGTTGTTGGTAGTGTCACGTCTTGACTGGTATGACTCTCTGTTGTTGGTAGTGTCACGTCTTGACTGGTATGACTCTCTGTTGTTGGTAGTGTCACGTCTTGACTGGTATGACTCTCTGTTGTTAGGAAATGCCTCAACAACTCATCGACAAACTTCAAAAGCTTCAAAATTGTTCTGCCGGACTTGTGGCGTGCTGATTGGGTGAAACGGTTCGCATGATTGGCAGCCCGGAACCTTCTGCACTGCGCTTTTTAAAGCATTTTAGAGCTAGTAACAGCAATGGACATTTCTATACTGTGAGCCGGTTTGGCCCAGCGGCAAGGCGTTAGGCTGGTAAGCAGCAGGGCCTCGGCTCGATTCTGTTTCGTTTCTCCTTTCTCTTCGAAAAGGTCGTTGTTTGTGGACACTGTCTCGTGACTTTGTCCCGCACAATTAATGAAACAATAAAATGATTCTAATCGCTGCCCATCTTAATGCAGGAGTCATTCTGGTGGTGACAGTGTTGCGGTAGGTATACACTCTCTCTCTTACCCCGCTCCCCGTCCATAAGAAGCCTTATGATTTCTGTAGACGTTGAGCACCATGCAGACATTTATATGGAGCATGATCCCTAGCCATATCAAAGGTACAGTGCGCCGTACAAAAAGATGCAAAAAAAGAAGAAGTATTAACCCATACAATGGACAACATAGAAAGACTTCGACGGTAAGGCCATACCACCGCCAAATCACGCAAGAATTTACATACAGAAAATTCAGTCAATAAACCGAAGTTGTCTGTAAGTCAACATGACCAAACGGATCTGAGCACACATAATAATGATATATAATACAAGTAGATATACTGCAAACACGAAGAGCTGTTAAGGAATGACGCTGTAAAAGTAACCATTATTATTATGATTATTGTTATTATTATTAATACTAATAATAATACTTATTACTATATTATTATTATGGGACATAATAATCTGGTCAGGCAGGCATCTGGTCCACGAACCACAACTGTGATTCAGATTAATGTTTTTGGATATCGTAGTTCATTGCTGAAGGCAATCAACGATTTTCTGTATTACAAACTCCAGGTGGCATAGACAATTAATTACGATAAAAACTGGTAGCGATTGCTATTATCGGCTTTGGGTGGATTGTGTCGTTTAATGCTGTTCTTATCTTGCATTTTTGAATATGTCTTTTCATGTCAAAGCAGCACGCTCCATTTAAAAGCTGTTACTACAAGCTGCCAAAGTAGGTTTCGAGTGTCTAGTGTATCGTTCTTCGAGCCTACGTGCTTTAAGCGAGCATGGAAGGTGTTTGGACAAAAGCCTGTGGTGAATATGTATTACCTCCAGTCAGAACTATCACCTTAGAAGAACAATTAAGCTACTGTGTCTGTTCAGTCCAGTGAGTATTCAGGCCCCCCAAAAGGACCGGAGTTCCAGCAGAATCGTGTTCGTAACACGAAACCTCCTCGCAATGACAAAGAGGGAGGCTGAAATCTGATACTGTCATGAATATGTCGGCAGTTGTCCGCTGAATGAGACAGGCTGATCAAAGGCATTCGCGGTTAGATCTAGTAACAAGTCACTGTAGCGAGTTTGTCAAAAGCAAAGCGGTGGGGTTTGGGGGGGTGGGGATGGTAGAATGTATTATTTAGTTCCCGTTCTTTGTAGACTGCCTACCCTCCTTCCGCCCCGACCCTCCCCCCCCCCCCCCCCGCCACCCCCCCCTCCCCGTACTTGATCCAAGCTGCTGATTTTAAATGCTTGTGATTTGATACGTTTGTATTGACTGATTTGAAATCTCCTGCAGTCCAGGAGTTAAGGGTTTTGATTACATGGCGTGTGTGTGTGTGTGTGTGTGTGTGTGTGTGTGTGTGTGTGTGTGTGTGTGTGTGTGTGTGTGTGTGTGTGTGTGTGTGTGTTGGGGGGTTGGGCTGTACAGATATGTCACAAGGGAAGAGTTAAGAACTAGAACCCCCCCCTCCCACCCACCCCAAAAAAGAAAACAGCAACAACAACAACAACAACAAACCCAAAACAAACAAACAAACAACAACAACAACAACAAAAAACAAAACAAAACAAAAAACATAAACGAATTCATGTGACTAACACTCTTTCTATTATTGTTCTCTGCTGAAATAACTAACGTGACGACCATAAGCAGTTGACAGGCACTGACTTGTACACAGAGGATACACCCCCCCCCCCCCTCCACTCGAGACTGATTATTGACTTAGACTAAGTATGACCTGTAATGCAACCTGTCCCCGTGCTTGTATTAGGTTTTAGCTTCGTCAACCAAGCGATCTTGTCAGCTAAGCCTCAGACCTTTCTGCTACACTGCCTTTGCCATTTTTGTCCAGGTAATGTTTACACATAAAAAGTGCCGTCGCACGGCCCCTGGCAACCACAAACGAATAACCCACAAAGCCAGCGCTGCACTGAATGCCACACACAAACGAATAACCCACAAAGCCAACGCTGCATTGAATGCCACTGAATGCCACGCACAAACGAATAATCCACAAAGCCAGCGCTGCACCGAATGTCACACACAAACGAATAACCCACAAAGCTAGCACTGCATTGAATGCCACACCCAAACGAATAACTCCCAGATCCAACGCTGCACTGAATGCCACACACATACGAATAACCCACA
>JABMCL010002814.1:205000-208510 GCA_018857735.1 Alviniconcha marisindica | reverse complement strand
ATGGGGGTGGGGGGAAATAAAGGAGAGGGGAGATTGGAGGGGAGAGGAGAGAGGGGGTGACAGACACGGGACACAGCCCACAGACAGACGGGACGGGACAGACATTTAGAGAGGAGAGAGAGGGGGGGGAAAGGGAGGAGGAGGGGGAAGAGAGAAAAACAAAGGAAGGAGAGAAAAGAGAGGAGAAGGAGAGAGAGATGGGGGGAGAGAGAGGAGAGTAAAGGGGAGGGGAAGAGAGAGAAGAGAGAGAGAGAGAAGAGAGTGGTCGAGAGAGAGAGAAAAGGGGTTTACACCCAAAACGGGACGACAGAAGAAGAAAGAAGAGAGGAGGGAGAGAGGAGAAAAGGGGGGGGGAAGAGAAGAAAAGTGAGGAGAGAGAGAGAGAGGGAGAGAAAAAGAGACGCGGGGTGTTGGTGGAGACCCCCCCGAGAGAGGGAGGGAGAGAGAGAGGGGGGGGAGAGGGGACAGACACAGACACGGGGCCCAGACAAAAGGGGACAGACAGACAAAAGAGGAGAGAGGGGGAGAAGAGAGAGAGAGAGAGAGAGAGAGAGATGGAGATGAGAGAGAGAAGGGGCCCCGGAAAAAGGGGGGGGGGAAAAAAGAGAAAAAAGAGAGAAAAAGGGAAAAAAAGAAGAGAAAAAAAATAAAAAAAATAACAGTACGTGCTTTAAAAAGTCAAAAAATCGCAAAAGGTTTCAGCGGCATCAGCGGGCAGTTCGCTGTCTCGGCACGGTTCTGTGGAATTCTCCATCTGTGGCGCAAAGTGTATATATATATTTTATGTAGAAGATATAAAACCCGTTTGATCTTGCAGAAAAATTAGTTTTCAGCGGGCCCAAAAGGGGGGGGGGGGGGGGGAAATCCTGGTTGCCGTTTTTAATCCCAAAGGGGAAGATAAAGAGGCTAAGCTCAGAAGAAGAAAAAGGAAGAAAAAGGAAAAGAAGAAGAAGAAGAAGAAAAAGAAGGAGGAGAAGAAGAAAGAAGAAGAAGAAGGGAAGAGAAGAAGAAAAAAGAAGAAGAAGAAAAAGAAGAAGAAAAAAGAAGGAGGGGGAGGAGGAGGAGGGGAGTAGGAGAAGGAGGAAGAGAAGAAGAAGAAGAAGAAGAAGAAGAAGAAGAAGAAAGAAGAAGAAAGGTAACAAAGATAAATTAAAAAAACAAAAACCATGATACTTAGATGGGCTCATGCGGCCTTTAGCCTGTCCTCTATGGGAAATAAAAGGTTTTACGACTAAACAGGGGGGTTTGTGGCTGGCGTGTATTTTTTAAAAAGGGTGTTGTGTGTGGGTGTGGTGGTGTTTTGGGGTGTGTTTTGGGGTGTGTGGGGTGGGGGGTGTTTGTGTGTGTGTGGGGGGGGTTGTGTTTTTGGGTGGGGGTTTTGTGTGTGTGTGTTGTGTGTTGTGTGTACGTGGGGGTGTGTGTGTGTGTGTTGGGGTTGTGGGGGTTGTGTGTGGGTGGGTTTTGTGTTTTTGGAGTGTGTGGTGTGTGGGGTGTGTGGTGGTGTGTTGTGTGTGTGTGTTTGGGGGGGGGGGGGGGGGTTAGAGGCTTTTGGTTTTGTGCGTTTATACCTCAACTGCTCCGAACATCTACGTCCACAAAATCGCCCTAGGTGAAGCTATATGATTTTACTCTTCTCACTCCCTTTACTGCGAACAGCTCTGGCAGCTAATGCTATGGAACTTTGTACTCTCACTTTCCAACACATCAACCTCTGGCCCCCCACCCCTCCTCCGTCTCCCACCAAACAACAAGAACAACAGCAAACAAATCCACAAAAACTAAACCAATAAAACAACAAAGAACCAAAAAACACACACATAGGGCACACACAAAAAACAAACACCCAAAAAACCCCACACCCACACACACGCCAATTTTAAAACACCCCCCCCCCACACACACACACGCACACCCCCCATACACACCCCACACACACAAAACACCACACCCCAAAAAACACATACCCCACACACACACACACCACCCCACCCCCACAACACACACACACCCACACACACCACACACCACACAAACACGCACGCACGCACGCAAAGCACCCCCCGGACCCCACACACACACACACACACCCCACACACACCAAAAAAACCACCACACACAAAACCCCAAACCCCGCACGATCACGCACCACACACCACACAACAAAAAACGCAACAAAAAACAAAACAACAAAAAGAAAAAAAGAGGAAAATGCCCGTGGGCGACCCCCCTGAACTTTTTACCGGCCCCGAAAGCCCCAAATTTTTCTGAGCCTAGCCGTCTTCCACAGGATTCCGCGCCAACTGCACAGGAGTCTTGATGACACCGTAGATTTAAACAAAATGGAGAAAGCCCTTGCAGGGAAAAAGCTTGGTGTATTAAAACATGTGCCACATTCTATAGAACGGGGGGTCTCGTTGGCCTCACCTCTTGCGGCCCGGGGGCCCCCCCCCCACCCCCCCGCCCCCCCAAGGGCGTGCCACACTCTATCCCGGGCCCAAAGGGGCTGGTTGCCACACCCCGACCCCAAAACGCGTCCCCACCCCTTTTAAAGGGCAAGGGTTTTCTCTCGGTGGCCCTTTGCTCCGCCCCCGCCTTTTTATCCCCCCCCCCACCCCACCACACACCACACACAAAAACACCCCACACACACACACACCACACCCCACACCACACACCAAAGCACGCACGCACGCACGCACGCCCCGCACGCGCGCACACACGCACAAAACGCCCCCCACACACCACACAACCCCACACACCCCACACACACACACACACACACAACACCCCACACAACACACCACACAAGACCTGTACTTATAGGAGAAAGGTCTCTTCCCCCTTGGCCTTACCTCGTTGCCTTGTTCACCCCACCCCCCACCCCCCAAAACACACCCCAACAACACAACCACCCAAAATCTTTCTTCCCTTTCCTCGTTGCCTTGTTCCCCCCCCCCCCCCACCCCCAACACAACATCCCCAGGTGATTTCCCAAGGGCCGTTCCCCACTCTTGGTTACCTCTGCCTTTTTCACCCCACCCCCCCACCTCCCCACCACAACACACAACCAACCTTTTAAGAAAGGGTTCATCGTTGGCCTTACCTCGTTGCCTTGTTCCCCCCTACCCCCCACCCTCCCCCCCAACCCCCACCTACCACACAACGTGCTACTCCTATAGGGAGAAAGGTCTCTCTCGTTCCTTACCTGTTGCCTTGTTCACCCCACCCCCCCACCCTCCACCACACACATACACACACAGCGTGCTACTCTTGGGAAAAATCCCCTTTGGGCCTTACCTGTTGCCTTGTTCCCACCCCACCCCCACCCTCCAACCAAAACACATACACCCCCGGGGCCCTTAACTAGGGGGGGTTTTTCCTTCTTTGTACCCGTTCCGGGGTTCCCCCACCCCCCCACCCTCCACACACACTTCCCCGGTGCTACTCTCTATGGGGGGTCTCACTTTTGGCCACCTGTTGCCTTGTTCACCCCACCCCCCCCCCTCCAAA
>JABMCL010002814.1:182500-190000 GCA_018857735.1 Alviniconcha marisindica | reverse complement strand
CGGCAAACCACCTGTAGCACTGAAAACCTGACAAAGGAAAACTATATATACTTTTCGTCTTCCAGATCTGGTGCACGATCTCTGACATTTTGGCTAACTGATTAACACGGCAAGATGTATCATTGTAGCTGCAGCATCACGCAGCGCGCGCCACTGTCTCGGATCGGATAGCGAGCGATGAGGGAGCAGCTCGTTTGGATCCGTTTTAACGAAAAGTGAAATGATACGTCACGTCGTGTAAGCTTTTCTCTGCAGACAATCGAGACAGAACGAGGAAGAAAAAGAAGAAGAAAAAAACAGCAACAAAAAACCCCAATTTTTTCTTTCTTCCCTTCTTGACTCCTGTGTGGGTTTCACTGACGAGACAATCCTGTTATTGTACTTCTTGGGTAATTTCACGTCTAAGGGACTGTACAGCGCGCAAGGCACCGACCACTGAGCTAGATAGCTCAGTGGTTAGAGCGCCGGACTTGTGATTGAAAGGTCGCGGGTTCGAATCCCTGCAGGAGCGGCGGGAGAATTTTATTCTCCAGGGTCAACTTTCTGTGCTGACTCTTATTTCGGTATCCGTTCCACCCTCGTGTTACCGCAGTAGCACGTAAAAAATCCCGGTCATTCTGCCAAAAGTGCAGATGGCAGGTTACAGCTAAACACACATACACCCTAACTATGTGGCTTTGAATGAAGTGACACTGTAACCTGGTGCATAATAATAATAATAATGTACATTTATCATGCGCTCATCAACGCCCTGAGCGCTCACATGATACATATTAACCTAAATATGATATTCTATACACATGTAGAGCATAGTCCTACCAAAACAATTTACATAAAGTATTATAAAAAACAAAAACAAAAAAACGCACTACAACACACAACACACACACACACACACACACACACACACACACACACACACACACACACACACACACACACACCACACACACACACACACACACACTTACTGTAGCAGAAACTGGGTACTGATATTAGTTAGGATGGAAATACTGTAAGAAGAGGAAGGTTTTCAGTTTGGCTTTAAAAGATGACATGGTTGAGTAGTGTCTAAGGTCTTGTGGGAGTGAATTCCAACTGTGGGGTCCAAAGCAAGAAAAGGTGCGAAAGCCATGGTTGAATGGTGTACACAGAACTTGCGCCGAAACGGCAGCATTTCACGTGGCACCAGCCATGCAACCACCACAGAGCGCTACCAGTACACCACTTCCGTGGATATTAATAATACGCGCTATAAAAGGATACAGTCACTCATTCACAATCGCATGCCAGTGTGCGCAGTGAGTCTGCTTGAGAGCAGAGAATAGCGCTATATAAAAGCTATGAATAATAATAATAATAATAATAATAATAATAGTGAACTGGTCTTTCTAGCTCGGTGGCTCCGACACGTTCGTCTGCGAAAACAAATTCTCCGTGGATCCGTCCAACAACAACAACTACCTCCTGAGACGTAGGGCTCCGCCAATCCGTCTTCGGGGACACATTCTCCGCGAAATCAGTCTAACAACAACCACACTACCTGCTGCACTGGGATTTTGATGCTCTGGCCAACACTTCTTCGGAGAAAGCTCGGCGTTAACCTGTTTTAACAAAGACCGTTTTGACAGATTTTGGTCCAAGCCAGGATATACGGTTCGGGGATAGCTCGGTTGGTAGAGCGTCCGACTGAAATGCCTGGCGTAATACTGACGCGGGTTCGAGTCCCCGTAGCGGTAAGGGATTTTTCTCCCAGAATCAACATCTAGTGCAGACTCTCTTACGGTGTCCGTACAGCTCCCGTGTGCAATCGCATGCATCGACATCTGTGTGCACGTTAAAAATCCCAAACACTGGCAGCCACACCATTGTTTCGACACATCGAAATACTACACACACTGATAGGAATGGGTATATAGCGCTGCTCTTGCAAGAGACAAAGAAGTACTAATTAAAATATGGTATAACTCGGCGTTAAACGGATTTAACGAAGACCCGTCCTGAGACCTCGATCCCAGCCAATACGTCTTTCGAGACAACCCATTGGTTAAACCGGTTTAACGAAGACCACTTCCTGAGATGTGGATCCCAGACAATACATCTTCCGATACAATCCGGTGTCAAACCGGTTTAACGAAGACCACTTCCTGAGATGTGGATCGTAAACAATACGTCTTATGAGGCAACTCGGCTTTAAACCGGTCTAACAAATACTGCTTCATCTGTCTGCCATCGTGAATTCAAACACGTACACACCCGGACAGACAACCAGATACAGACATACGCACGCACGCACGCATGCATGCACGCATACAAACACACGCACGCACACACACACACACAATATACACACACACACACACGCGCGCGCGCACAGGTCTAACAAATACTGCTTCAACTGTCTGACATCGTGAATTTAAACACGGACAGACAACCAGATACACATACACGCACACACGCACGCACAAACACACACACACACACACACACACACACACACACACACACACACACACACACACACACACACACACACACACACACACACACACACACACACACACACACACACACACACACACACACACACACACAGCCGAAAGACAGACAGACACGCGCACTCCCGGTCGGTCTGTCGGTCGTTTAGGAGGAAATGATAGGAAACGAGCGCTGTTTTTCCCTGATGTCCTCATATCCGGTACAGGCATCTGTTGTGGGCGAAATTTCTCTTCAGTGGGCGGGCCACTGCTGATGACTTAATTCTCTTCGTCACGAAAACTCAATACAAGGTATTCCAGTACACATATTGTGTGCGTTTGCCTGATTTGTTGGTCCCCTCTGTCCCTCCCAGCTGTAGGTTCTCGGATCGTTCAGAGCTGTTTTTGCTGTTTGTTTCAGTCAGCATAGAGGAAGAGGACCAAGGTAATTCCGCATTTACAGTCTACTAGCGTACTGGTATCGAGATAAGCGAACGCAAAGTACTGTTTATTTCCTACTCCCGTCAGCATTTAATACTGTCAGCTCGAGATCACGGAGAGTGATTCGAGAATCCCATCTCTAACGCCTGCGCCGTAAAAACTTTATTTCTCACTGCCGCTGTTATTGCCACGTCCTGCCCTGCTCTGTCATCGTCTCCCTGCTCTGTCATCGACCTCCTCCAATGTTCTCTCATCGTCTCCCTGTTCTGTCATCGATCTCTTCCAATGTTCTCTCATCGTCTCCCTGCTCTGTCGTCGACCTCCTCCAATGTTCTGTCATCGTCTCCCTGCTCTGTCATCGACCTCCTCCAATGTTCTCTCATCGTCTCCCTGCTCTGTCGACGACCTCCTCCAATGTTCTGTCATCGTCTCCCTGCTGTCATCGACCTCCTCCAATGTTCTGTCATCGTCTCCCTGCTGTCATCGACCTCCTCCAATGTTCTGTCATCGTCTCCCTGCTCTGTCATCGACTTCCTCCAATGTTCTGTCATCGTCTCCCTGCTGTCACCGACCTCCTCCAATGTTATGTCATCGTCTCCCTGCTCTGTCGTTGACCTCCTCCAATGTTCTGCCAATCTCTCCCTGCTGTCATCGACCTCCTCCAATGTTCTGTCATCGTCTCCCTGCTCTGTCATCGACCTCCTCCAATGTTCTCTCATCGTCTCGTCCCTGCTCTGTCATCGACCTCCTCCAATGTTCTGTCATCGTCTTCCTGCTCTGTCATCGACCTCCTCCAATGTTCTCTCATCGTCTCCCTGCTCTGTCATTGACCTCCTCCAATGTTCCGTCATCGTCTCGTCCCTGCTCTGTCATCGACCTCCTCCAATGTTCCGTCATCGTCTCGTCCCTGCTCTGTCATCGACCTCCTGCAATGTTCTCTCATCGTCTCCCTGCTCTGTTATCGTCCTCACATAACTGTCATGGTTGACTGTACGTTATGAAATCAATTACTAAAATGGTCTATCTATCTATCTATGTTTTGCTGTCGTGCCTTCGATCTGTAATGGTTTCCCAGTTTCACCGAAACCGCCTTATATGAAACACCACCCTCCTGCTTCATCTTCAAGAATCAGTCATCACTTTATCTTCAGTCGCTTTCCCCTTCCTGCAAAGGAAAGTGTCGTCAGTACTTGGTACACACACCATCCCGTACCCCTCCCTTCAGGCTTGGCTGAAAACACATTTTGATGTATGACCTTCATCGTCACTTGACGACCATTCTTCGAGACTTGACCTTTGCTCAACGACCATTCGTCGTGACTTGACCTTTGCTCATTGACCAGTCAATTCGAATCCGTACCAAAAAGAGCCGGCCTGATCGTTTCGCCCGCGAGCAGTATAATTCTACGAGACCTTCGGATGTCACAAACGAGTTGAATGGCCATTACAGCTTTAATGCCCACGGCAGCAGGCAGCGATTTGCAGATAGAGCCACATTCTGCATCAGACCCTGTGAATATGGGTGTGTTTTTGTTTTCCACCAAGGGCATATTCAGTCCAAACGTCCGCCTTGCGACATAAACCGCCTCTCCGAGCAACTATTTCTTCTTGTTGTCAGACTTGTGGAACGAAAGAGTTGTCCCAGGGGAGGTTACTGTCAAGGACTGTGATCGGCGGAGGAGGGAGAAGAAGGGAGCTATAGCTAAGGTCGTTGGACCTCACTCGACTGCCACTAAAAATCGGCGTTCCGAGAGGGAATGAAAAACAACAACAAAAAACTATTGTTGAATGGCAAAACAGCAACAGCAACAAAAGCAACCCCCCACACACACACAAAGAAGAAACAACAACAACAACAACAACAACAACAACAACAAACAGACAAATAACAACAACAAAACAAAACAAAAAACAAAAACCAACAACAACAAAAACGCCAAAAACACACACACACACACACACACACACACACACACACACACACACACACACACACACCACACACACACACACACACACAACACACACACACACACACACACACACACACACACACACACACACACACCGAAATAATAACAGCAATAAAACCAACAGCAACACGATAAGTACTTAGCCTATAATTAACAATGTAATACTAATACGGCAAGTACTGATATTAAGCAGCACAACGCTAGCGCGGTAAGACGGAAACTACTGGTGATTAGCAACATAAAGCTAACGCAATAAGACAGAACCAGCTGGTGATTAGCAACACAACGCTAGCGCGGTAAAACGAAGACTACTGGTGATTGGCAACATAAAACTAACGCAATAAGACAGAACCGGCTGGCGATTAGCAACACAATTAACACAATCATGGTAAGACGGAGCCTACTGTTGTTATCAGCAATACAAAGCTAACGCGGTGAGTATTAAGGGTCCTCTTACTGGTGATTAGCAACACAACACGAACACGGTAAGACGGAGCCTCCTGCGGTTATCAGCAATACAGAGCTAACCCGGTGAGAATTAAGGGTCTTATTGGTGATTAGCAACACAACACAAGCGCCGTACGTACGGGTAATTACTGAGCAACACAAGCGCAGTAAGTAGTCTGTTGACGGTCAGCAGCGTCTGCCGCTTTCAGTCTGAAGAATTCATTAGCAGCTCTTGTGCATTAGGGCCGGAATCCCAGCGGAGACAGCTATGATTAAGTGGCCTGGAGATGGACATCCACAAGTGAAGCCTTTTCGAGGGCAGCTAGGGTTGGACTGGCGAAATTTGCACACGGAAAGCCAGAAATAGCCGATGTCTGGAGTGAGGGAAACTTAGCTAAGCTCGTGTGTGTGTGTGTGTGTGTGTGTGTGTGTGTGTGTGTGTGTGTGTGTGTGTGTGTGTGTGTGTGTGTGTGTGTGTGTGCTCCCAAGGATTAACCCCTTCACTGCCCCAACCTGTAAAATTTCCGGGCTGAAAGATACACGGACGTACCTACAAACAGTATATTTTCCGGTCCTATAACACATATACTTTCAATGCTACGCATTTTGATGAAAATCATTTCACACGTCAGTGCGAAAAAGAAAAAAAGAAAAGGCTTAAGGGTTTCAAATTTCGCACTTTTAATGGCCGTTTTCAAATGACCTCATGGCAGTGAAGGGGTTAAATACAACACCAGGACAGCTCGCATGGCTGGCTATTCCTCTGACTGTAGAGTCATTTGAGACATGACTGTGTAACATTAAGTATAGCCCCCTCCTCCTCCTCTCGCCCCCCCTCCCCGTAAAAGATCCTCTCCCCCCCTCCCCGTAAAAGATCCTCCCTCCCCTCCCCGTAAAAGATCCCCCCTCCCCGTAAAAAGATCCTCTCCCCCTCCCCGTAAAGATCCCCCGTAAAGATCCCCCTCCCCGTAAAGATCCTCTCCCCCTCCCGGTAAAGATCCCCCCCCCCGTAAAGATCCCCTCCCGTAAAGACCCCCTCCCCGTAAAGATCCCCCCTCCCCGTAAAGATCCCCCTCCCGTAAAAGATCCTCCCCCCTCCCGTAAAAGATCCCCCCCTCCCGTAAAGATCCTCCCCCCTACCCGTAAAAGATCCTCTCCCCCTCCCCGTAAAAGATCCCCCCCCTCCCCGTAAAATATCCTCCCCCCCCCCCCGTAAAAGATCCCCCCCTCCCCGTAAAAGATCTCTCCGCCCCCTCCCCGTAATAGATCCTCCCCCCCGTAAAGAATCCCCTCTCCCTCCCTCCCGTAATAGATCCCCCCCGTAAAAGAATCCTTCCCTCTCTAACTGCCCCCTTCTCCCCTTTGTGTATTTATGGACCGATGGCCAAAGTGCAATAAACCATTTGAAGTCTCCCCTAGCCTGCTTTTCCTCTTCAGTCTGCGCCCTCAATGGTCCATTGTTTTAATTTTCTTCCACATTTCTGCTCGCCCCGACCTCAGGAGCAATGAACTTGCATTTTACTCGCTCGCAAGCTGCTGTAGTAACCGAAGGCGAGTCAGGTCCCAGGTTTTGTGAGCCTGGTTATAAGGTTTGTGACCCTAGTTATAATATCCTGGTTATAAGGTTTGCGAACCTGGTTATACGGTCCTGGTTATAAGGTTGATGACCTGGTTATAAGGTTTGTGAGCCTGGTTATAAGGTTTGTGAGCCTGGTTATAAGGTTTGTGACCCTAGTTATAATATTCTGGTTATAAGGTTTGTGAACCTGGTCATAAGGTTTGTGACCCTAGTTATAATATTCTGGTTAGAAGGTTTGTGAGCCTGGTTATAAGGTCTGTGACCCTAGTTATAATATTCTGGTTAGAAGGTTTGCGACCCTGGTTATTAGGTCCTGGTTGTAAGGTTAGTGACCTGGTTATAAGGTTTGTGAGCCTGGTTATAAGGCCCTAGTTATAAAGTTTGTGACCTTGGTTATAAGGTTTGTGAGTCTGGTTTATGACCTGGTTATTAGGTCCTGGTTATAAGGTTAGTGACCCTGGTTATAAGGTTCCGGTTATAAGGTTTGTGAGCCTGGTTATACAGTCTTAGTTACAAGGTTAGTGGCCCTGGTTATACAGTCCTAGTTATAAGGTTTGTGGGGGGTCGTTAACCCCTTTAGGTT
>JABMCL010002814.1:162500-175000 GCA_018857735.1 Alviniconcha marisindica | reverse complement strand
CGCTGTTCAGCAGATTTAGCCATGCTTTTGGTTTAAACAAAAATTTATTCGAGACGAAATAAACATTACAAAAAATCATTATGTGCTCATCAACAAGCTATAGCTTATAGGCGATGAGCTCATGCAGTTGGAAAAAACACACAATGTATGGCCATGCTTTTCAAGCCATCGGAAATTAAATGAGGACATCCCAAACAGCACGAGCAGGTTCAAATATGGAATGAAACATTTGCGATTTTTTCTTAAATGGGAATAGTTTGGAGCCGTCTGTTGCTTATCGTAACAAGATACAAACTGCAATTAAATTATATATATATATATATATATATATATATATATATATATATATATATATATATATATATATATATTTCTGATTTTATTGAAAAAGTTGCATTTGTTGGAGGATTGATCTGATCACAGGCCATTTGGTAACCGAAAATTTGTATGATTAGGACGTGGACAGTTAAAAAAAAAATAAGAAAAAAAGAAGTTAATTTGAACATGTTTTTATTCAGGTTTTATATTTAGATTCATAAAACACAATGCATCTAGAGAAATAAGCACGATCAACACGATGTTGTGACCGGATTTACATTTAGACCACTTAACACAAAGCGGTAACCATGCTTTGTATTCCCCTGTTATTAGCATTACAATGTATTGTCCTTTACTGCCACAAAATGTTTGAATCCCATATGGTTATCCATGGTTCTTGTTTAGTTTTCCTGTCCTTTACCGTACATCACCCTGATATAACCGTAATGGTTGACTGGCCGTAAAACACCAAGTTACTTACTTACTTACCCTTTACCGTACAAGACCAGAAACCTTCTCCCCAACCACGTGATAATCTCCCTGTCTCCCCCACTTTGCAAGCCTCTGTGCTCTCCCATCCCTGACTCGTCACTTCGGGGCGACCAATTTTACACAGTGACCAGACTTGGACGGACAAAGGGCCAACGCCAATCGGAGCGTCACAGTATCCGTGTCACGGCAAAGTCTCGACCAGCCGGCTTCCGTTGATCGACTTCCGGTCCATTAGAGACCGCCCTTACCCAGTTTCGAACAACTGTCAAGCGACTGTTCGAGATGTGTGTGTGTGTGTGTGTGTGTGTGTGTGTGTGTGTGTGTGTGTGTGTGTGTGTGTGTGTGTGTGTGTGTGTGTGTGTGTGTGTGTGTGTGTGTGTGTGTGTGTGTGTGTGTGTGTGTGTGTGTGTGTGTGGGTGTGTGTGTGTAGTGTGTGTGTGTGGGTGTGTGTGTGGTGTGTGTGTGTGTGTGTGTGTGTGCGTGTGTGCGTACGTGTGCCTGCGTGCTGCGTGTGTGTGTGTGTGTGTGTGTGTGTGTGTGTGTGTGTGTGTGTGTGTGTGTGTGTTTGTTGTTATGAGAGAGAGAGAAGAGAGAGAGAGAGAGAAGAGAGAGAGAGAGAGGAGAGAGAGAGAGGAGAGAGAGAGGAGAGAGAGAGAGAGAGAGAGACTGGAGGGTGTGGGGTGAGGGGAGGGGGGGGGGGGGGGGGGCGGAGTACGGCGGAGCTTCCCCCGGCTACTTTACGGTGGCACTTGCTGGTCATTTAGGTCCCTACAGATGGCCACCGAGTCTAGTGCGTCCAGCCAGTGATTGTCCCCGAGGGGGCTCGGAGCCGCTGGGGTGGAAGAACTGGGTCTGACCCCGACTGGGATTATAGGGTCATTAGTGTAACTTTAACACAGACTTACCCGCACTGTTTTACGAGTCGTGTGGATTTTAGTGTACACTTATCACCGGTTTCCCGTCAACTGGTTCACGGAGTTGTGTGGGTTTTAGTGTACATTTATTATACACATATTTCCTTTCTATCTACTGGTTATGAATTTTGACAGAGCGAAAACATATTTTTTCTTTGTGGAAGACAACTCTACAAAACATTTATACGTTGAAGATGGTCGAGTCTTGTGACTGAAGATGGTCGAGTCTTGTCACTTTGTCCATCACTTCCTACTGAAACATTAAAATGGCTCTCATCACTGCCCATCTTAATGCAGAAGTCATTCTGGTGGTGACAGTGTAGCGATAGGTATATAATCTCCCTCTCCCCCCACCTCCATACCCCTTCCCCCCCTTCTCCCCGTCCCTAATAAGCCGTATGGTTTTTGTGGACGTTAAGCACCATGTTTACCTACCTAGATGGCCGAGCTTGTGTGTGTGTGTGTGTGTGTGTGTGTGTGTGTGTGTGTGTGTGTGTGTGTGTGTGTGTGTGTGTGTGTGTGTGTGTGTGTGTGTGTGTGTGTGTGTGTGTGTGTGTGTGTGTTTCTTCCAGAAACGTGGTTCGCACGACTGTAAACACATGCAGTCCATTCGAAAAGTGAATAATCGCAGTCAGTTTAAAGTCGGAGAAAGGCTGGGAGTTCTGAAGTTTCTGCCAAATGACTACGCCATACCTTGGGTGTGAATTTCCACCTCGCAGTCGACATTTGGTGTACAGAAGTAACTTTTGTGCTCAGTTATTACTATTATGTGACGGAGAGTTTTGAACTTTTCTTTCGATAGGTCCTTAAATCTTTAGCTGAGAGGAGAGGTCTGGAGATGTAAGTGGAGCACATGGACGAAACCACCTGACTAGCACACCGAAAATCAGTATCGTGGAACGTCTGTAATTATAACAGCTGAAAAATCACCGGTGTTTTAGGGAGAAGGCATACGGTGCGAAAGGCAGGGATTCAAACCTGCAACGTCTCGATCGCGACTCCAGAGCTTTACCCACTCGACCAGAGCGGCCATAGCGTGAACATATTATCAAATCGAACAGGGCTGAGTTAGTCAGGGCGATAGGCCTACAGGCAGAAGAAATGTGTTTTCAGAGCGGACTTGAAAATAGTGATTGTTTGCAGCATTTCTGACGTGTTGTGGCAGTGAGTTCCAGACAGAAGGGCAAAAATGAGAGAAGGCACAATCACCTTTCGTCTTGTATTTGGTTCTACTACTACTACTACTACTACTACTACTACTACTACTACTACTACTACTACTACTACTACTACTACTGCTACGGCAACCGTCAGTGTTCTCTCGGATGCGATGAAGTAGCAATTAGGGTCCCATGTGGGACAGTCCTACAGTCCTGTACTCACACTACAGAACCTTGGGCCGAGGAAACATCAGTTGCTGGCAAGGTTCTGTAGAAATACCATCACTGTAGAAATATACCATCACTGGCATAAGTGAAATTAGCGTGGCTTCCCCTCTCCTCCAACCCTCCCCCTTACCCTTTTCCTCCCCCCTCCTCTACCCCTCCCCCTCCCCCACCCCCAACCCACACCCCTGTCACTATCACTGTCACCCCAGGCCTGTACCCCCATTGCTGGTTCATGCATAATACAAGCACAATTTCACACAGACATGCCTGGTTTTGTCACAAGTTTCCGATAGGGGCTTGGTTGGAATCCTGCTGTTACGTGCACACAGTCACACGTACGGTTCTGATCGATAGGAGAGCTAGGAGATAAGGGAACTTACCGCGCGTGAATTTTTTTCGGGGGTTAAATTTGCAACGCTGCTTGCATACGTTTCGTTTCGGTGACAGCTAGTGGTCTTGGAAGTAATGCTACCAGTAATGCTACGAGTAATGCTTCTCACTCTATTATAGCTACCGTGGGAAGAATAGCATAGCATTTCAGAAAGAGCGTCTCCCTTTCTGCGGTCACCAGTTGACCCCCTTTCTGTCTGAGGCGATAGAATCAAAGCAGACATTTAATAGACGCCGCCTCAGATAGGTCTGACCACCGAGAAGAGGCTGTCGTGCTTATACAGCTTCTCTGCTGTGGCGGGAGTCAAACGTTTGGCGACAGAAAGGAATTAAGGCCTTCTCTTGCTTCGTCGTCCTCTGCTTTGTCTTCCTTTCGCGAGGGGTACCTCGCCTAAAGTGGGATTCGTTCTACTGAGCTGAACTGAATCCGCCACTGAACTGAACTGAACTGAACCCGACACTGAACTGAACTGAAACAGCCACGGAACTGAACTGAAACAGCCACGGAACTGAACTGAACACGGAAGTGAACTGAAGTGAATCCGGCACTGAACTGAACTGAAACAGCCACGGAACTGAACTGAACCCGCCACTGAACTGAACTGAACACGGAAGTCAACTGAAGTGAATCCGGCACTGAACTGAACTGAATCCGGCACTGAATTGAACTGAACCCGGAAGTGAAGTGAACTGAACCCGGCACTGAACTGAACTGAGCCCAACGCTAAACTGAACTCAACCCAACACTAAACTGAACTGAAGCCGCCACCGAACCGACCTGAACCCGCTACTGAACTGAACCGAACCCGCCACTGAACTGAACCGAACCCGGCTGTGAGGATGGTCGCCCCGTCGCTGAACCGGAAGTCGGTCTGTCCTCAGCAGATCATGCCTGAATTCTGCGTCCGCGGTACCCCTGGGGCACGGGGCGCGGGGCATTGGATGCTGGCTCAAGAAGCTGTGCGTATGACACTCGAGAACGCTCTCGGCAAACTTCCAAAGCAGCTGACAGCGTTGCGCAATCGGAATGCTACCGGAACAGGGGAGGTACCCAAAAGGGGCGTTTCCCTCTTCATCGCCACCCTCTTCCACGCTGCCAAATTGGGAACGGTATTACTGATCGCGTGTTCTGATTTGGAACGGCGAGCGTCCGCATGGGGCTGTCAAAATAGCTCGCGGCGTTCGGATCTTGGTTGTTTTTATTCGCCGATAGCCTGTTGGCATCCAGCGCCGATCTTCCCGCCAGGTTCGGTCGGACACGTGCCGGCGTTCGGTCTGAGGTTCTAGATTAGGCTAATGCTTCAAGTGGATTTCGTGCCAAACATCGTTAAACCCGTCAGTTCAGACAAGAAGGCCGGTGTCTGATTATGAAGATTTTTGCCTGCAGGAGGGGGAATGGAATGTTTTTTGTTTTTGTTTTCCAGGTTGATACAGCTGTGCAGGCACAGACACAACACACTGAGACACAAACAGACAGACAGACAGACAGACAGACAGACAGACAGACAGACACACACACACACACACACACACACACACACACACACACACACACACACACACACACACACACACACACACACACACACCACACACCACACCAACCACACACACACACACACACACACACACACACACACACACGCACGCACGCACGCACGCACCACGCACGCACGCACGCACACACCACGACGACGAGCACCACGAGAGAGAGCGAGAGAGAGAGAGAGAGAGAGAGAGAGAGAGAGAGAGAGAGAGAGAGAGAGAGAGATCAAACCTTGTAGTTTGTCACACACTGGTTTGGGTCTGAGTATACTTTGAAGGCGCTAGTATTTATTCCCATACCGACGTGGTAATGACTAATGAACGGAGAATCCAATTTCAGTTCCTACTTTCCGTGTATTGGAAAATACACGAAGTAACAGCTGGACGAATGCGTACTTTCGTTGTCCATTGAACAAATTTTACGTGTTTCCTCTAAAGAGATGCAAACAATTATTTCAGGCATAATAAGAGCTTATCGAAGCGAAATAGCGGCATTCACACAAGGTAAGCTGAACTATGACAGCAATGATAACGATCATTTTTACAGTGCAAATTGTTTTAAATGCCCCCTAGGACAGTCCCTCAAAGAATCAGAGTAGAGAATTATGGACGAGACTAACGATCTTTTTCTGTAATGGTCCCTCGGAAGACGAACATGTGAATTTTCTGCTGCGCCCACTTTCCCTCTTCGTGGTTATAGGCATCCAATTAAATATTAACCCTTTCACTGCCATGCTCGCCAGCTCTCACTCGGAAAACGGCCAATAAAAGTGCCAAATTTGAAATTAAGACCCCCCCCTCCCCCATTTACGCGCTCACATGAAAGGACTTCTATTAAAATGCACAATATTTAAAGCAGATTTGTTATGGGACCATCAAATATACTGTTTGCAAGCGTGTATGTGTGCACTTTTCAGCCCGGAAATATTACAGGCTGAGGCAGTAAAGGGGTTAAAGTCAAAGTCCAAGGTTTTTAAGTATGCAAAATGACCATCGAAATGATTGACAAATGAGTCACTAGTTTCAGATTTAATGGATTTTTTTAAGGATTTTTTTTTAAATTGGGTTTTCAATCGATTTTATTTTCTGTAGACGTTCTCGGAAGTGACGTCAGTCTGGGTAGTCAGTGCGGCTGCCATCTTAGATTCTTCAGTAAACTGTGTATGCGTGTGGTCGACAAAAAAGTTAACTATGCCGGCCTACTGTGTTGCCGCGAACTGTAACAATTCGCAGACGACCCCAGGTATAACAATGCACGAGCTCCTACGCAATCGACCGGCAGTGAGGCGAAAGTGGATTAAATTTATACAATTCAAACGAGCTGACTTTTTGCTGCGCCGCATCACGCCCATTTGTGTAGCGAGCACTTCAGTGAGTGAGATTTCGCAATCTCCATGGAATACCGCATGGGATTTGCTGACAAGATGTTCCGGTACTCTTTCAAAATCCTGCCCGACAGCCTCAAACTAATACGGCTGTATCCTTGAGGGTCTATCGGGCAAAGTATCAGTTTCGTCTTCGGAGCTCGAGTTGGCCATTTTGCAGCGACTCCCCAGAGTGACGTAGTAGGCATATGGTCACGTGATTTGGGCGTCATGGCGACGCTTTCGGTACGACAGAAAATGCCTTTTTTTCGTGCATTTATAACCCTCAGATCACAGTTTCACCTACATCATTGTTCTCAGCGAGCTTTAACGGAAATCGTGTCAAAAATCACCCCTAACCCTGGACTTGTCCTTTAAGGGAGACTTTAACCGAAGAAGCATATCGCGAAGGCCTACCGACAGGAATGGAATAAAGAATAGTTTTTCGGTCCTTTTACGATGTGGGTCGTTAAACATCGAAGATTGAAAGTCGCGAAAGCACGACCTGGAGCGCTGCTATTTTGTGATCTGCAGTCTGTCACTCTGGAGTCTGCACATCTTTTAAAACTCATCTCTTCAAGCCCTTATTGACTCTCATCTCTGTCTGTCTGTCTGTCTTTTTCTCTCTCATTTTTATGTATAAAATTTCACTCACTCATTAATGCCAATATGTATATAAATGATGCCTGTAATTTTATATTTACTCATCAGTAGCTTAGCAAAGACCAGTTGTTAGGTTTTTGACTAATAAAGTTTTCGAGCTCGAGTTCGAGTTCTGTGCGCGCGCGCGCGCGCGCGCGCGTGTGTGTGTTTGTGTGTGTGTGTGTGTGTGTGTGTGTGTGTGTGTGTGTGTGTGTGTGTGTGTGTGTGTGTGTGTGTGTGTGTGTGTGTGTGTGTGTGTGTGTGTGTGTGTGTGTGTGTGTGTGTGTGTGTTGTGTGTGTGTGTGTGGTGTGTGTGTGTGTGTGTGTGTGTGTGTGTGTGTGTGTGTGTGTGTGTGTGTGTGTGTGTGTGCGAGTGCGTGTGCGTACTCGCGGAAGTTCATTTTGACTGCGTTTTGTTCTTTGCTTTGTAATGGGCTATGTGCTCCAATTTGGAGAAATAGCACATACAAGAGTACACTATTATTAAAATCATGAACCAAACCAGCAACTGTGACGCAAGTGTATATATATATATATATACTACGCCATGACCCAACCCTTTTCTGCTCTTCAACGGTAAAGAGCAAACCAACATGGCTGCGCCCTAAGGAAATAAAATTCGAAGCGAAAGGGTACTTTTCTGTTGTGTTTTCTTGTGTGCTAATTACTGACAGAACAAACACACGAAGCTTGCGAATGGAAATATTTGCACATAATCTACTTTTTCTCCTTAACATACGCTGCAATCTCCCTGCAATTTAGAGAGGCTGCGCTGGGGGAAATCGTTTTTGCGTTGTGTCACACACTGAGGCACTCGTGTTTACTTTCAAACTCAGTAAAAGAAAAATGTAATCCATGTTATTATTTTCGATTCTAACGTATCAGGTTCAGCTGATTTTTATCTGGCTTGACAGGACAGCGGCCTCGATCATCGCGTGTCCGTATTTCAGTGCAAGGGTGTTTTTGTCGTTGTAGTCGTTATGTTGCAATTGATACTGAACTGACACGAAAAAAACACAGAAAGACACACACACGTGCATACGCACGCGCGCAAATAGACACACACATCTCTCTCTCTCTCTTTCTCTCTCTCTCTCTCTCTCTCTCTCTCTCTCGCACACACACACACACACACACACACACACACCACACACACACACACACACACACACACACACACACACACACACACACACACACACACACACACGCACCACACACACACACACACACACACACACACACACACACACACACACACACACACACACACACACACACACACACACACACACACACACACCACACCTCAACACACACACACACACACCACACACACACACACACACACACACACACACACACACACACCACAACACACCCCCCCCTCCAAACACACACACACACACACACACATACACACGTGCGCCCACCATGGTCAACTATTCACAATGTTTGGAACTCAGAGAAACGTTTTCTGCTGCCGCTGGGTTCTTCACCGGTATCGCGTATGAAGCACAAGGGATCTCAGAGAGGCATTCTTTTTTTCTTTTCTTTTTTCTTCTCTCTTCTTCGCGTCTTATAAAGGAGACCCAAACACATAAAAGAACGCTGTTTATTCGTACAAAGCACAACATGTGAATTTTCGGGGTAATACCCTTTTTTCAAGCTACAAAACAGCACTTCAACAACAGTTAAACTGTACAAAAATGAGATGTAGGGTACTTATTTGCTTTTGGTTGAGCTATGTTGTTTTCGTGTCCAGTGCTCTGAAGAATGTTCGCATGACATTTTGTGTTCTGTCCTGATAAATAGCGTTCTTTTTCACCTTTGATGTGTTCGGATCTAGTTTTCTGAACGCTAGCAGTTATACACGTCTCAGACTTGTTTTCGTCTTATAAACGTACGGGCACTGTACTGTGCTCACCATCCCGACACTAAACAGAAGGCGGCCGGAGAAGACTACTGCAAGAACCAAGAATCGAACCTGCAATCGCTCGATCTCGAGCGCATTGCAGTCACTTGACCATTCAGCCAGCACGCCACATTTCAATCGGCCGTCCTTAATCGGTTTTACGCACTCGTATAATGGGCCTTAAATGGCACTGTTTCAACTCTTTCACATCAAACGCTCCCACCGCCTAGCAGCGTCCTCGATGGCGGTAGAAGACGGCGGCGAAACCCACTGAGATCAATGTCTGGGAGAATATCGTCCCACTTCAAAGACTGGAGCTGACGGCGGGTGTCTGCGCCAAACTCTCGGCACCGGTTGAGAAACAACCCCTCCAGGGCATTGTTTGAAAGCGTGCGGTCTCTACGCTTCGGTTAAATCGGGAACGAAATCGAGCTGACATTTTCATACGACCAACATTGCACTCTCGGCATTTCCAGCCTTGTGAAGTCTCCTAAAAAAATAATCTTTTGTTTGCTCTGCCGTTCATAATCCAAAACGGCAGCTCACGTTGCATAGTTGTAATGGAATCGATGTTCTTGCTGTGCAAGTCTTGTGACTTTGCCCCTCACAGTGAATGAAACGTGAAAAGGGCTCGCTCATCGCTGCATGCCCATCGTAATGCTTAAGTCATTCTGGTGGTGACACTGTAGCGTTACGTATATATATATATAGTCTCCCTTTTCCCACTATCCGCTGGGATCTCGGTCTCCGTCAGTACGTTTCCGGTACCAGCTTCGCATGTGCTCAAAGTGGCATACTCCGTTATTGGTGCACACGTGGATGCGCTGAGTGTGTGTGTGTGTGTGTTTGGTGTAGTGTGTGTGGTGTGTTGTGTGTGTGTGGGTGTGTGTGTGTGTGTGTGTGTGTGTGTGTGTGTGTGTGGGTGTGTGTGTAGTGTGTGTGTGTGTGTGTGTGTGTGTGTGTGTGTGCGCGGCGCGCGAGTGTGTGTGTATGTGTGTGCGTACGTGCGTGAGTGCGTGCGCGCGCGTATGTATGTGTGTGTGTGTGTGTGTGTGTGTGTGTGTGTGTGTGTGTGTGTGTGTGTGTGTGTGTGTGTGTGTGTGTGTGTGTGTGCGACGCACGCACGCGCGCGCGCCCGTGTGTGGGTGTGTGATGCGCAGGCTATACCTGCTTGGCTCAATGCGTCTATTTCACCGTTATGATGCAAAACGAAGTGTTTGAAAGGGGACCAAAAAAACAACCATACTATTGTCTGTGGATTTACAGCACCCAGGCGTGTGTCCAGGGGTGTATGTACTGGCAGTCAGAGGTTAACAGCACCCTTGTCAGTCAGACGTGGGGGTGGGTGGGGAGTGGGTGGGGGGGGGGGGTGCAAAGAAATCAGAAAGTGCACAGAGGCTAGAAGTTCTGAAGAAGTTCTGTAACTGGTTTCCAGCCATTTCCGTGCACTTTTCAATGAAAAACAAAACAAATAAAAAAACAAACAAAAAACATCAGAAAACAACGTGGCGCCAAAACAGATAGCGTGCAATCTTGGGCAAAAAAACAAAAAACAGAACAAAAAAACACACAAATAGACAGACAACAACATTGTAATCTAATCGACCAAAAAGGATGTCATCAGGCAGAGCATGTTATCAGTTGAAAAAAACAGGAATTTCCTGATTGACAAATTTCAAAATCAGCATTTCACGGATTCAGGGGCGTCGTATTTCACCCATGGGCAGCTTGCTAAAAAACAAACAAATCAGGACCAGTCTGACCCACTGCCGACGGCGAAGATTATTATTTTATTCCCTTTTTTTTGGGGGGGGGGGGGGGGGGGGGGCGGTTGTTCGGCCTCCTTTTTCTTTTTCTTTCTTAAGGTCAGTTAGTGCTTTTTACGCGGTTTGTAGACTGATTCAAGAACTATCCAGGCAAAATTAATTCCTTCCAACCCTAAAGCCGGTGGCAAATGCCGGCTGTTTGAAAAACTCTGTGTTCGCGTGCTGCGATGGATCGTCGAGAGTAGCGCGGATGGACGGGAAGGGGAAGGGGGAAGGTGGACGGTTGGAGGGGGGGGGGGGGGGGGGGGGGGTTCGGTGGGGGGGGGGGGGGGGGTGGAGGGTTGGGGGAGGGAAAGGGAGGGGGGTCAGCTCTCCGGCGGTCTCCAGAGGGTTTCAAGACGCTGGCGTGCAAGCGAAGGGAGATCACTCTCAATTATCGATGGTGTAAATCGCTTTTTAACTCGGCAACCTCCCCCCCACCCCCATGCCACCCCCCCACCCCCCCACCCCGCCCCCCCCCTCCCTTTTCCCCACCCCCCAGTCCCCTCCCGGAGAGAGTAATGGAGGAGAGAGCGGAGCAAGGTATAATGGTGACGGCAAGCAGCCAGGCTGGGTATTAATCAATCGTCCCCTGCCTCTCCGGCCAGCTAACCCCCAACCGCTGACGTAACTTTCTTTTGTCGCTTACCGCGCGACGGACTTCAGCCCGAAGATTTACGGGTGACGCCAAAGGTGTGACGGAGAGGCCTTCAAAGGCGTTGTGCACGGTGTGCGATGCATTATGGCTGAGCGGCGGTCGCCTTAATGGCGCAGGGGGTGGGGGTGGGGGGAGGAGGACGTAAGGACGTTAGAGTCTGGGGACCGGGCACGTATGGCTGCTTACTTGCGTCAAAAGCACGTAATTGTAAGTGTGTCCACTTACTTGTAAATAATATGCCCTTGTGACTCGCACAGTTAACGCCATACTTACGTTAAAAGCACATAACTGTAACTGTGTCCACTTATTGTGAGTAATATGCCCTTGTGACTCGCACAGTTAACGCCATACTTACGTTAAAAGCACATAATTGTAACTGTGTCCACTTATCGTAAATATGCCCTTGTGACTCGCACAGTTAACGCTACTTATGTCAAACACAAAATTTAACTGTGTCCACTTATCGTAAATAATATGCCCTTGTGACTCGCACAGTTAACGCCATACTTATGTCAAAAACACATAATTGTAACTATGTCCACTTATCGTAAATATGCCTGTGACTCGCACGGTTAACGCCATACTTACGCCAAACAGCTCATAACTGTAATCATTTGAACATAATTACTATGTATATAATTACATAATTACTAATTAGCTCCACATAAGTAGTAGTTATCCCTACACACTTCCAACGACTTACTAGTGTCAAAGGTGAAAACTACTAATCTCGCCAGCCGAGACAAAAGCAGTGTCCTACCAGGGCCATTTAAGATTGGAAAAGAGGGCAAACGTGTGTGTGTGTGTGTGTGTGTGTGTGTGTGTGTGTGTGTGTGTGTGTGTGTGTGTGTGTGTGTGTGTGTGTGTGTGTGTGCGTGTGTGTGTGTGTGTGTGTGTGTGTTGATAGTGTGTGTGGTGTGTGTGTGTGTGGTGTGTGTTTTGACTCTGTGTGTGTGTGTGTGTGTGTGTGTGTGTGTGTGTGTGTGTGTGGTGTGTGTGTGTGTGTGTGTGTGGGGACCCTGTGCGTTGTGTGTGTGTTGCTCTGTGTGTGTGTGTGTGTGTGTGACTC
>JABMCL010002814.1:152500-157500 GCA_018857735.1 Alviniconcha marisindica | reverse complement strand
GGTTTCACCGACGGTTCAAACTGTTCACGACCAGCTCTTTATAGCCGACTGCATGCTCATCCCATCGTTCTTCGTCACAGCATCTGCTCACGCAGAAACCCTTCCGTCCGAGTTGTGTCGATTTTTTCGCTGATTTGTGGTGATTAGATGGAGCAACAGCTAGCGTGCGGGCAACAAAATTTAATAATACATTCCCTTCTTTCCGGGAGAGGCTCCGCGGTGGTTAGGCTGTGGAATACAATTTAATTAACTATGAGAAATGACGAGAAATAGCGGATCAAGTTAAAACACTGGCCTTGCACACAGCCTATACAGCCTGTGCCACTAGTCCATTATTGCAGACTCGGTCAGTTAGGCAGTGCAGCCGGGCCTTTTTGTAAAAGGAATAGAAAATAAAATTATGTCATGAATCCGTAGGAAATAAAATGAATGCTTGAGTCACTACACTGATATAAATTCTATTCAATTTCAAATCCTACAGAGCAACAGTTTTTAATGGAATTTGAACCTTGTGTGGTTGATAAAGCGTTACTGGACTGAATTAGATATAAACAGAATCGAATTAAAACAGTGACCAAAAAGATTTCGAAAGCTATCACATTGAAACCATTTTTCAACCTTTATCCTGCCGCTTTGATTGGCTGAACCTGTTGCGAGCGCTCCAAAAATAGCAGGCTGCATTTCCACATGTTTGTGGTCACCATCTGGCCGTTTTTGGCTTCACATAATTGTGACGGGCGGTGGTTACTCGGGTTGTTTACGAGCTGAGATCCTTCACGTTTTATAATCAGAAGTGAGTTTTTTTCCAGCTTCTTTCGTGAGAGATTTTTTTTAGGACCGACTCATCAGTTCTTCCAGCAGACAAGCATACGAAGCAGGCAGGAAGTTGAAGGTCGATGCGTTTGGACCAACCAAAACAACGGATGGATATTAACCAGTCACAGCCGCGCACTGACTGGGCCCTGAATGACGTTCCTCTCAGCGGGACCTTCTCTGTGCAGGATAGAGTGCCAAGGTTTAGCAGCTGTACATGTGATGGATTCGCTTCTTCACTCTTGTAAGGTCTCCACCTCATTAGCCCCCAACCGAGACAGTCCAGGAGCTATGCGTGAAGAGGGAGATGGTGCTGGACTCTCATAGCAAGATGGATCGTCTCTCTGTGACAGTGTAGCCTTAGGTATAGTCTCCCTCTTCCCCTAGCTCCTGGGATCTGGGTCATTGCCAGTACCTCTTCGGAGATAACTCGGCGCTAAACAATGTATATTCTAATCACACCCAAATACGTAAAAGGTTAAAATGAATTAGGACAAAACACAACATACGAATTTCCGGGGTAGTCCCCTTTTTCAAGCTACAAAACAACACTTAAACAACAGTTAAACGGTGAAAATGAGATGCAGAACTAGGATATTTATCTGCTTTCGGTTGAGCTATTTTGTTTTCGTGTCCAGAGCTTGGAAGAATCCAACAACACCAACAGCACAGCGACTTCGATTCCTGAATCGTAATGAGTCGTGTGCTGCAGTCTGAATTAGGCTGTTCCTAAGGCAGGTTTGCGAGCTGTTTTTTTCTAATTCAAAAAAATCTATTCGTTTACACACCTGTTTGAACAACATGCAGAAACTGAAGATGCAGCTGCTTTTTACCGTCCTTCTCTTCGTTTCGACTCCTCTCTTCCACGAGTCAGTAAATAGCAGTCTGAAACGGCTACTGCACGACAGTCTCAGAAGCCTACTTCAGGTAGTACTGATCGAACTTAATTAACTTGCGCAAAGACTATAGGACGTGTATCAAACAAAACACTCGGGTAATGATATCTAGCTGAGGTAATTAGAGTGCATAATGACTACCGTTCATCGTCTCTGTCACCTCTGCCTGCCTGTCGTCTCTCTGTCTGCCTGTCTGTTTGTGTGCCTGCTTTCCCCGCATGCCTGCATGTGTCTGTCCCCTCCATTATCTCTGTGTGTCTGTGTGTCTGGCTGGATGGCTGCCCCTCTCTCTCTCTCTCTCTCATAAAGTTCTGAGTTCTGACTTCTGACTTCTCTGTACCTCTCTGTGTGTCTCTGTCTGCCTGTCTGTCTCTGTCTCTCAGTCCTGTGTGTGTGTGTGTGTGTGTGTGTGTGTGTGTGTGTGTGTGTGTGTGTGTGTGTGTGTGTGTGTGTGTGTGTGTGTGTGTGTGTGTGTGTGTGTCTGTGTGTCTCTCTCTCTCTCTGTTTTTATTGATTTGGTAAGGGCAGATCATAAGAGTAGGAATTTGCCTAAAATCTACGAGTGATCGTTCCTTAACATTCAAAGATAATCAATCAGTCAAATCTCTCTCTCTCTCTCTCTCTCTCTCTCTCTCTCTCTCTCTCTCTCTCTCTCTCTCTCTCCATGTATATCGTCCCTTGGCAGTGAACAACAGAGAATCAAAGTCTCAAAGCAAACACGACCAAGGACACAAATTGCGTATACGTGGGCCAGCTCCAAGGACCAGCTGTTTCCATCACGTCTCAAACTTCAGGTGGTGAGACGCATGTCACGTAGTCAAAGGAAATGTATGCGAGTCTTACCACACTGTATCCGAAAAATCGAAACGACTCACACATTGCTTGTTGCATATATACGACTGATTTTTTTTATGGGGCGTAGGGGAGGGGGGGGGGGGGGGGGGGCACTTTTAATTGCTCAAATTTACTTCGTGTAGAGTATAGCTGCATCCCCCCCCCCCCCTTCACGTCCTTGTTTTTTCTCTTCTTAATTCCAGTTACTGACCAACTCTTCGTCTTCTTCCACCGCCTCTGTCACCACCACCACCACCACCACCACCACCATCACTACCACAACCTTTGCTACTAAGCCCGAGACTACTTCTACTTTTTTCTCTCTGCTGCCCCATGTACGAAACGATGAGGCATAAATGGAGACAAATGCAAATACAGTACCGACCAGTTCTTGAAACCACTAGACAAACTCACTCGCCGAACCATCGGTCGAATCCACAGTGGTTAAAAGGGACAGGGGCCACTGTGACCATGCGGGCTAGCCACTAGTGGACCTGAAGTAGACAAGAGATCTGAAGGGCAAAGGAGGCGACACACATCTGAAGTGGAATTGGGGAAATAGCTGTAGGAGCAGAAAGAAGAGGAGGAGGAGGAGGAGGAGATGAAGACGATTGGAAATGGGAGAAGACGGGGCAAGGTGAGTAAGACGGATCGGAGAGCCGTGTCCGATGGCAAAGCGATGCCCCTGAACTGCGTAAGCCCCTCTCTGTGTCAACAGAGGTTATGCCAAGTCGCTCAGTCGGAAAACAAAGGGAGGAGGAGACTGGATGGAAAGGTCTTAAGGACGGAGGCGACAGAACCAGTAGACCAGAAGCAGAAGGCTGGGAACCAAAGAGAGAGAGAGAGAGAGAGAGAGAGAGAGAGAGAGAGAGAGAGAGAGAGAGAGAGAGAGAGAGAGAGAGAGAGAGAGAGAGAGAGAGAGAGAAAGCACAGCAGCAGCAGAAGGTGTAGATATGTATAGTTTGTGTTGTTGGAACATAGACGTATACGGCCTTCGGGACAGTTGGGCATGCAAGAACAGACCAACAATCTAAAAATAGAAAAATAGGCAAGGTATGTGTGCGCGTGCGTGCGTGTGCGTGTGTGTGTGTGTGTGTGAGAGAGAGAGAGAGAGAGAGAGAGAGAGAGAGAGAGAGAGAGAGAGAGAGAGAGAGAGAGAGAGAGAGAGAGAGAGAGAGAGAGAGAGAGAGAGAGAGAGAGAGAGAGAGAGAGAGAGAGAGAGAGAGAGAGAGAGAGAGATGCCACTTTGAGCCATATATATATATATATATATCACTAAAGGTATCTTCAACTTCAGTGTTCATCACTCTGTGGGGAGATCATAGTGTTTGCCAACTGGTCAGGTTACATCTGTATTTCTGTCACGACTAACACCCAGCCAGCACAATCTAGCACCAACCAGATTATCATTAACGCCAAGAGCATGACGACATGAACCTCCCTGACGTAAGCCCATAGGCAGGCTACTTTCAGACTGAATCACGTCCTCCCGTGGACACTAATTATACATGTCATCCCTTCTGATGGTTAGCAGCCATTTCCCTTTCCATCACAGAGCCGAGAGTGATTTCTCTTGTCCATAATGGCCACGTATGATTTGCATCATGCATAATCCTAGATTCTCTATTTCTCACTGCGCTTAAAGCTGCGCGTACGGCGAGCTGTTTTCACGACGTCGTTGATTCCAGAACATGTTTCTGAGCTTGTAGCTTACAAACTCGGAATAAATTTATTCCTTCCTCTTAGAAATACAATGGAGTGCAGAGGATGATTGGGACTTTAACTGAAAAACAGTTTCGATGATTCGGAGAGAGAGGAAGTAAGTAAGTTGGTGTTTTACGCCCAGTCAACCGGTGCGGTTATATCAGGGCGATGGAGAGAGAGGAAAACAACAACAACAACAACAACAACAACAACACAAAAAAGAAAAAAGAAAAAGAACTGGGCGTGCGAATGTCACCATTCTGCCAACCACCGATTTTTTTTTCTCACTTAAAGTCCTAAGCATCCTCTGCACTCCAAGGTATTTCTTTCAACGTCAGAAATTACGGATTTTTACCTGGAAGCAGCCAGGGCTTACACGTACCGTTTGGAGCGAAATGTTTTCAATCTCAAGACTAGCGGGGGTGGGGGGTTGTCAAAACAACAACAACAACAACAACAGCACCAACAACAACAACAACAACAGCAGCATCAACAACAACAAGCAAACAAACATACAAACACAACAACAACAAAAAGACCTTCATGTCTCACAAGTTTTCCCCCATTACCGTTAGAGATTGGCAGACGGTCGCGTTCCTGTCTTGTGGCCCTACGTAAGCTGTTACGTTGTTAAGTAAGTAAACATGGTGCTTAACGTCCACAGTAACCATAAGGCTTATTAGGGACGGGGAGAATAGGGGGAAGGAGGGTATGGAGGTGGGGGAAGAGGGAGAGTATATATATATATATCTA